>JARQZK010000066.1:310000-420000 GCA_030704885.1 Cynegetis impunctata | reverse complement strand
TGTACGGTAAGTATATTATATATATACAGTAAGTATATTCTATTGGAATGCGCTACGCTAATAAACAAGATTATTTTCTATTTTTTTTTATGAAAAAACTATCATGAAATAGAAAATAATCTTGTTTATTAGCGTAGCGCATTCCAATAGAATATACTTACTGTATATAATATAATATACTTACCGTACAAACGTAAATGCCTGCTGCATGGCTGCAACCCGCGCGACACGTTGTTTAGCGTTTAAAAAGCGTTGCGCGCACCTAATAAACATTAAAAAACCAAAAGGTTGTCATTCATTAATGGGGTGAAATCCTTCTGGATTTTGTTAAGGGAGGTCTAAAGATTAGTTTACCACGTTGGCAACATCAAAGTTATTTATTTTTCTATCTGTTTCAAAGCCCTGAAGATGGCAATTTTCGTTGTTTTTTGAACTTTCAAACGCGTATATCTCGAAAACGATGCATTTAAGCGAAAAATTGCAAAGAACCTTTTTTGTTCAGAATGACCCAAAAAATCTAAAAATCTTTGTAAGATTTTTGCAATTTGTTTAAAAAAATTGTTTAAACAATCATTGACCATTAATTGGTCCTGGCAATATGAAGATTTGTTAACTAGGGACCTAAATGAAAAAGTTGGTGCAAAAAAATTGAGTGAGAAAAATTTCTCTAGCGCGGACGAGCTCAATCCCCGGACTAGCTCGCTTAACGCTTGGTGGAAGATTTTTCAATTTATTGTTAATCAAATGAAGTAAAACACTTGGCTTGATTTCAAAAAATTTAGTTCAATTTACTCGGCATAATATGTTTTTGGCTAGTAACCCATTATCAAGAGCTAATGAAACACAACAGCAAAAAATGTAACAATCTATGTATTTAGTATACTGCTTCAATGAGTAGGGAAATGATAAGGTCTATTTGGTTTTTAGTATTGAATAAGTTCCTTGATTTGCCGATTTAATCTACAAAGTCTCTACAAGAGCCATCCTCTTTCCTTTGCCCAATGAATGTAGTATATTTGGGGTGAAGTATTTTTAGGTTTAAAAAATGGAGAAAAAATAGAGAACTGTATAACGACTCATTTCACTAAGATGCGAATGGTTTGTTTTCAATGTTAAACCTCTCACAATTATTGGTTTTATTTTTATATTGTTGTTATGTGATTAAC
Organism: Cynegetis impunctata; assembly: GCA_030704885.1. Classification (NCBI taxonomy): domain Eukaryota; kingdom Metazoa; phylum Arthropoda; class Insecta; order Coleoptera; family Coccinellidae; genus Cynegetis; species Cynegetis impunctata. The sequence goes on along the minus strand of JARQZK010000066.1, from coordinate 418,834 downwards.
CCTTCAATTTTGATTTCTTGAGTAAGTTCAATTGAACAACTAAAATGAATAATATAGATCTAATTATTAAATGATTGAATGCAAAATAAAAATATAAAAATATAAAATCGGCAATATTTCGAATACCAAAATTTAAAGTGAAGATAACCTTTCACAAAATTACCTTTATTTTTGATGCTTTATACTACAAAATTAGAAAAATGGGGGGTTCCCATTTGAAAAAATTGTTTTTGTCAGTTTTCTCAATGTCATTTTAGATCCTATTTTTTCAACACTATGATAAGTTGTCCAAATATTATACAAAATCTTTTAAAGTAGGTCCTTTTCAACAAGGAATCCAACCGAAAGTAAGTAAAAAGTGCTTCCTTATAGGAACAATTGACAATTAAATTAGGGCTTGCAATCGTCATTTTTGACATAAAAACCTGAATATGTCAAAAACGCTTAGACTTAAGGATAGCACATGATGCATAAAGTCTGCCTAGAATCTTGAGTAGAATCCAAAAATGTAATAATATATAGGGTACCCTATTTAAAATAAGCCACTTAGGGTCTATTTCCGGTATAACCGGAAGTGCCCGATAGATGAAAATATTTTATCTGTATAGGCCCCAAGACATCTAGCAAGTTCCCAAAATTCCAAAGTTTTCCTACCTTCAGTTTCTGAGATATCGATCGATGCAGTTCGTGGAGTATTATATATATATATATATATATATATATATATATATATATATATATATATATATATATATATATATATATATATATATATATATATATAAGGTCGGTTTGCGATTCGAATGGAATAGTCTCCGCGAAGTGCAGCGCAGTTGAGGAAAAGAGTGAAAACCTACAAAGGAATATGTTCCTACATGAACTCAAAATGATTCACATTATTTCAGTGTGAATCTAAAACCAATTTTCATGCAGAAAAACAAAATGTTTTATATTTACTAGTGGCCGCATAGTGGACGAAATGCGACCGTAACGCATTAAATTTTTAAGTTTTAATATTATGTTCTTGACACTGACAATATGAAAATCAATGATTATATAAAATGGCGAATACGCAGGAGTATTTCCACGAAACTCATTTTATCACAAGTTAAATTTAATGTATTTGTAACACATATTATATATAAATTTCAGGTTTCTTCACTCTTTCTCTATATAAACTTCAAATATGGCAAATTTCAACCCATTCTTTCATAATGGATCCAACGTAAATGCCACCATATCCTTACTCTGTCTATCTATATTCCTAAAAAGTTGACCGTATCCATATTCAAAGTAACTGTTATAATATTCAGAGACACAGGGGCGGTGCCGGGGAGGGTCTGCCCCTCCCCCCCCCAGAAGTTTCTCGCTGGAGAACGTAGACTTGTAGAAAAATTGTACTTGCCAATAGCAAAAGCAAGATTGTGCTGAACAAATTGAGATACCTTTAAGGTATCACAGTCCGAGGAGTAGGTCGATGCGTATATTGTTAATAATAAAATATCAACAATTTTTTTTCTGAAGCTCTGTACAAATTTTAAATACTCTTAAATCAGATCTTGCATATTCTGAATTTCAGCAAGTCATAGGTACAGACCTGCTTTCGCAGAAGTTCATATAAATATTCATTTCTGATGAAAATTCAAAAACTGAAAGTGAATTGAAGCTGAAATATCGCATAAATGAATGCAAATTGTCGTTGTGGTAAAACAACCTTGCATAGGTATACTTATTCAACCTTCAACCTTTCAAAAAACTGCCTAAGCATTGTATATAAAGTTCCAATTAACAAATATTACCACAAGAGAAATAACATTAATTCTTATTGAAATTATGTAATATTTCCACATATTATTGAAAATAATTAGATTGAACTTCAAATTATATAGGTATTTATTCTTTTTAGTAGAGAGCGAGAAAAAATATTCGAATATCCCCTATAAACAAATCGATTTATGTTCGACCAAGAATAACCACTTATTCAATAATAAAACGAATGAGCTGTTTTCGGAAATATTGAACCTTGGTATTCTACAAATGCATTGTGAGATCTTTGGAGGGTACCTGAAAGCTGATAATTCTAAAATTTTTATTCTTAGTGCATATAGGACGCCCAATGACTTCAATTTGTTAATTTGTATTTTCTCTTATTTTTTATCAATTTTCCATTTAAGTTTGTCGCTCTACTTATGTGTGTCGACCTCAATATCAATTATTTGGCCGAGTGAGATCCTCGCAACCCGTATCTGGATGATTTGTTGATGAGTATGAGTTTTAATTAAAATTCCACGTCCCTCGAACTTACCAGGAACTTTACTTACCTCAACGGCATAATCAAATTTTGAAGTTATTTGATTTTATTAACTCGATACATCCCGATATCAGATTCACAACGAAGATGAAACAAAACTCGATCAGTTTTCTAGATCTCACTATAACTAAATCTGAAAATAAACATGATTTTTCATTAACCGTCTCATACGAATACTACAACATAAAATTGCATCTTATAATAGTATGGTCCATCGACTACTTAACATTCCGATGAAACAGGCAAACTTCGATAAAGAATTGAACATCATTAAACAGATTGCAACCACTAATGCCACCAAAATTAATTGATAATTATTATAAATGAAAAGAGTATCAATTTAGCAATAAAACAAATTTTTCTTTTATCCAAATATGTTGAATATAAATACAATATTTTAACTTATATTGGTAACCCTAGTGAAGAACTAACATCAATTCTTTCACATTGTTATTTCAATATCGCTTACAGTACGAACAATTGTTTGGTCCAATTTATATAAAATAATAAATCAAAAACGGATAAACTCTCAAAATCGGGTGTCTATAAATTATCATGTGGTGATTGTACAAAATGTATATAAGTAGAACACATAGAAATTTCGGAAAAAGAATTAAAGAACATGAGCGCTGTTTCGTAAACAATAAGAGGGATTCTAATTATTCCAATCATTTGCTAGATGCACAGAACAAAAAACGTACGTAAATATAATGAATAAAACCATTGTGATGATGTATTCGGTCATCGATTTTCAACCGATGCTCGAGTTCATTGATTCAATGTATTATTATTGATTGCTTGATGTTCAAGTGATTATATCAATCCCCGAGAGGCACTAATTTCATCACCTGGATTTCAGAACAAAGTACATTCTACTAATGACCATTGTGTATCAGTCAATCAACATCCAGCATGATATTAATGTTTTCTGTACATCAACCCATCAATTGTAGTCATTGAATAAGGAATCCAGGACGTTGACTCATACACCACACATGCGCACAATGACTTTCGAACATCGTTCAATGTTTGAAGACGTTAATATAATGTAAAAATACATCGATCTGAGCCTACAGGTTGCACCTTTTGTTTTCATGAATAAAATAGACTAGACTTATATATATATATATATATATATATATATATATATATATATATATATATATATATATATATATATATATATTATATATATACATATAGATATATATATATATATATATATGTATATATATACATATAGATATATATATATATATATATATATATATATATATATATATATATATATATATATATATATATATATATATATATATACATATAGATATATATATATATATATATATATATATATAGGTATCAAATAACTAAAGTAGATAATAGGCTTTCAAGTAAAAGGGAAACCGAATGGGGTGTCCCGCAAGGAAGTGTACTGGGTCCTCTACTCTTCGTTGCTTATGTTAATGATATTCATATAGTATTGAAAAAATCATTTGTTAATTTATTTGCGGATGATACTCTTATTTGTGTAGCAGGAAATGATTTTGGGGAAATGTCAAATACCCTAAACAATGAACTGAAAATCTTGTATGACTGGCTTTGCCAAAATAAATTGAAACTGAACACATCAAAAACAAAATGTATGGTAATAGGTTCAAAGACAAACTGTAGAAAATATGCTGAGTTTGGGTTAGCCCTCAACATAAATGGCTCTAAAATTGATTTTGTTTCTGAAATAAAATATTTGGGTATTTTCTTGGATCCCCAACTTAGTTTTTCTAATCAGATAGATTATCTATGTAAAAAATTAGGTAAAAAAATTGGATTTTTTCGTCGCATTTCAAATTATTTGTCACAATGGGCAAAAATACTTGTATATAACACAGTTGTTTTACCGCACTTTAATTATTGTTGTTCCTTATTAATATCTTGTACTCAGGAAAATATAAATAGACTACAAATTCAGCAAAATAAAGTAATGCGCATTATCCTTAATTGTAATAAATATACCCCAATAGTAAGCATGTTGCAGGCTTTGGATTGGTTATCTGTCGGGCAGAGCATTAAGAAGGCGAACCTGGTTTTAATATATAAAATAGAGCATAAAAAATTACAAAAATATCTTAACGATTTTCTGAAAAAAAGATCAAACTTTCATGAATATAATATTCGTTCAGGCCAAGACTACAACATTCAGTGGGTTAAAACGGCAGTTTTACAAAAATCCTTATTTTGTGAAGGTGTTCGCATCTTTAATGCTCTTCCCGGGATAATAAAGAATGCTCCTAATTTGAAAATTTTTATTAAAAGAGTTTGTACATTTTTAAGGGAAACATAGTAAGATAATGTTTATTTTTATAACTAACAACACGCTTTGAAAATATTTGTATTTCTTTTCAATAACTAGCCAAGTGCAAAATAAAGATTATTATTATTATTATTATTATTATATATATATATATATACATATAGATATATATATATATATATATATATATATATATATATATATATATATATATATATATATATATATATATATATATATATGCGAATCGTCTTATACGCCTCCGCCTTGCACAAAGTGCCATTGTATTCGCCTCCAAATCGGAGGAGAATTAGTCAAATGCAAAGGCGAAATCGGTTTCTCATGTTTTCTGTTCCGTTAGGCCTGTAGGGAAAATCCTGGATGGAGGCTATTTCGAACATACACACGTAAATATATACAAATTAGTTGTACAAAATTCCGAGAGGGGCACGTCGATAATATACGCTAATACACGATAGCAGCTGTGTATCCTTAATTCGCCTCTACTCATTCTCTATAACTACTTTACTAACATGCCTCCATGATCTGGCAACGTGGCATGTAGGTGATTTAATTCATATTCGTATGTACAATAAATAATTAAACACACATAAATATGAGTTCTCAGTTTCCAGGATCTTCTAGTAGGCAGAAATGAATACACATCAACAAAATTGTTGAATCTAATAAACTCATATTTGTGAATTAAATATAAAATTCGGAATAAAAATAATTGCAGGATAAGACGCGAAATGAGAATATGTTATAATAAAAAGTTTTGGAAAACCATATCATATTTTAACTTAATTTGAATTATTTTCTTTTTTTTTTGCTCACAAATTTTTTTCTCTTATAACTTTCCTCATTGTTCAGTACGCAAGTTATTTTGAAATACTTTTGATCCTTAGTAACATATTTCACTATGTGAATTGACACTGTATTAAGTTTCGAATTCTTTACAGGTTCGGATTAAACAAAACTTTTATCAATATTGGCCAGTTGTTTTCACATTTAGGCACGAGGAAAAGGTTATTGACACAAGTACATTTATCTTGAATAAGATTACGACATGAAGTACTAGAAGAAATGAAAATTTGTTTCATTTTTGAGACCTTTTTTCTTTTTTTCAAACAATAAAATTTCCCACTATGTTATATAGATATTATAAACAAATGTTTTAATCCGCGTCCAGTCTTCGTTCCCCCAAACTTTAATATGCTATTGTATTAATTGTTGGTACTGTTCTTTTCTTCAAACAAATATGTTCTCTAAAGTGATGTTTAACTGAATCGGCAAAATCCTGTTTCTTATGTCCCTTTATTACTAGCAGTTGTCCTGACTTTTACAATGGCTACGTGTGTTTTGTGATATCTTCCTTTTATAGAAGCCGTTTTTTATTTTAATTCATTAAAGAGCTCAAGACTACAGTAGAAAGTGTTCTGAATACCAATCCTATGCTAAGTGACCAAACTGTTGAGCAAATCATCTTATAATTAGATAATCGAAAACAACGTTAAAACAATATCATAGTTTTCGATCTGCAGCAGCAGCCATCTGATCTTTCTCGGGTGGAGTCTAGAATTGAGGACAATTTTAGAGTTGTTGAGGTTATAATTTACTTATCGTAAAATATTTCTTGAAAATAATGATTGACGCTCTCGTGAGTATATCCAAAGGTTTTAAATCACTATGTTAATGTGCCTTGGAATCATATACACCATTTTTGTAGAGTAGATATCTTCATATCAGGAGGTACGTGTTTAAGCGACGAATTTCTGCATTTTCAGTCTAAGCGGTGAATTGTTGTTTCCCAATATCTTTGGTGGGATGGCGCTCTGGATTGTTATCCAGCCAGTGTTACTGACCACGATTTGTATTGGGGGACAATTAGAAATTTATTAATTCACTCCGGGTCAAATAAGCTGCACTGATGAGACCTAATAAGATCGAAACAGCTGTATGCAGATTTTGAGTCGGGGTGACTTGACAATTTCTATAATTCACCGTTCGATTGTGAATGCAGATTTTGCGTTGCTGAATACGTATAACCAGCTTCCTTGGAAAGTTGTTTGATAATTTTTTTAAATTATTAAAGAATTTTCCTTGTTCACTTTATGTAATGTATGAAATTGACCATGGTCGACTAGTATGTTTTTCATGATTCGATTGTTATATATATATATATATATATATATATATATATATATATATATATATATATATATGTTTATATATATATATATATATATATATATATATATATATATATATATATATATATATATATATATATATATATATATATATATATATATATATATATATATATATAATACATGAAATTTAGCATTAAGATAGAGTTTTGTTTTTTTAATTTTACCTATATAGTTTAACTATGTAAAAACGTACTTTTCAAACTTTTTTTAATAACTATTTATGGTAGCCGCCTGTCTCCTCTCAAGCTTATAATTTCATATAACGCTTTGTCGTAAATTTTTGTGATACTTATATTGTTGCCGTTAGATGATAATTGTTAGCTCAAAATTTTGTGAGATGGCGCTATATCTAAATGTTAGATGTTGTTATTTTGTTTAGACCAAGAATTCGGTTCATTTTCCATATGTATTTACCTAATATGTGCATAAAACATTTTCTAGAAAACCGTCGAAACATTTAACTTTGATTTACGTTCTTTTCTCAATATAGTTTCCGAAAAAATAGGATTTTTCAAAAAAAATACCAAGCGAAGCTCTGTCGCCTAGGTACCTACTTTCTTAATAATTTACAAATTGTAACTTTTAAATCTGACAGAATCTGAAATTATTCGATTGCAATTGAAAAATATTAGCGTTCTATGTTCTAATCATCTATATTCATCATTAACAAATAATAATTAAATACCGCATTAAATAATTGTTGGCAAAAATTTTACTTCTTAGTAATATTGATAGAAATTGTCAGCTTATCCTCAGTTCCTAATTAATAATGTCTTTAGTGTATTGTCAAATTAATATCGAATAATTTACAAGTATAACCTCAAATATTATCACAACTATATTAGCTCGGAAAGCAAATTCAACGAAATATCATTTTGTATAACTTCAGATTTTGCTTATGACCTTTTTTTATTTCAGGTCCAAAGTTCAAGATTATTTCTGGAACAATATTTTTGTTATGGGGTGTATGCACTATCATATGGACACCCCTAGAGTTAATGATGGATGAGAGACTGAGAATGAGACCCGGTGAGTAAACACAATCAGATAAATAGACGGAAAAATGAAAAAAATTGAGAATACAGGTAGAAACAAAACTTAAGAAGCAGCTGCGTACGACTATTAGAAAAGCAGAAAATCTGTGTATAAATTTTTACGTGATGAAATCAAGGAATAATTTATAATTATGTATATTTTCTTCTAGGATTTCCAGCATACGACTGGTGGAAAAGTCCGCCAGATGAAGTATTACTTAGGGTTTATATATTCAATATAACTAACGCAGAAAAGTTCCTAAATGGAGAAGATGCCAAATTAAATGTACAGGAAATAGGTCCTATAATTTTCATGTGAGATATATATTATACATTTTTTGCTGTTGTTATTGGATGAAATATATGAAAAATGTAAATAGAAATATAACTGGCGTTTTCGGTGAAAGATTTGAATTTATTGAAACCTGTTAACATTTTGTTAAGAAATTCTTAAATTTTTCAAAATATTTTTGAGAGCTAAATTATTCAAATATGTATTTATTATATACTATAATTCATGACTTCCTCAAAAGTTTTGGGCAATTCATGAATTTCAAAACGTTAACAATGCGATTAAGTAATTTTGTTCATTCAATTTGCCATTTTGATAAAAAATATTACTTAATAAAAAATATACGTATAAACATTATTCTAGTTGAATCAACCTATCCTTATTACTTTTTATGCGGTTGGTTCCAATAATCAATATTGCTTTGAAATTTTCTTTTAGGGAAAAACTAACCCACACCAATGTCACTTTCAACGATAACGACACGATGACATATTTGGCAACAAGAAAAGCAATTTTTCTTCCAGAAAGAAATCACATTAACTTGAATCAAACCATAACAGTTCCTAATTTAGCCGTATTGGTAAGTACTAGGCTAGGTATTGAAATTAGTATAATGTTAAAAAGTGAATCCATTTTGGTTATTATAATGAATAAAAAAAACTAATATTTTCTCAAGTGATCATTCTGATTTAAAAAAAAAAACAAGAAAAAAAGTTCATCCCTAAAAAACCGCAATGAGACATATTGAAAAGAAGTTAACTCAAATGACTATCGTTGAAGATGAGAAGACCTGGAAAGATCCAAAATAAAAATAGCACGACTCCCCTTCCAAACGTTTCGTCTCCAACTGCAAGATATATCTTCAGTGACGACGAGAAGCTCCGCGTAACTGTAGACTCGATTAAGGCTATGGAACAACTGATTCATTTGGTCAAAGAACGTATTTCACTGTACCTGTATCTTGAAAAGTGAGTCTATGGATCTGGAAGAAGCGATTCCAAACCACTCTGAACAATACAAACTGAATATACTATTCTTACTTGTCTCGTTGAAATCCAATCAGTCCCATCAGAATCATTAGATACACTCTCATTCTCCGACATGAGGAAACGAATATACGGTATATGAACTTTAGTTTTAACATGAATGTGGCCTGTTTTTTAACTATTCGATTTGGCAATGAACTCATTTATTTTGCCAGTACCTCACAAATAATCCCTGTACAAAATATAAAGAAGAAAAATTCGGTGATGTCAAATTAGACCATCCTTCTTTCTAAATTGTACATGGTAGACAGTTGTACTTTCCGTCTACTATTTGGAGTATCAACTTTGTTGACAAAAAACGAACATACAATTTACATAAAAATATAAAACATAAAAACAATTCTTAAAATATAGATAGTGAGAAAAATAAACATAAAATAAAAATTCACTAGAAAAAAACTTAAAATGAGAACAAAACTCAAAATTTTGAATATACTTCATTAAAATAATAACTAAATTTTCTATTTTAAGGGTTTTCCAAAGAATCATAACAAAGGGGGCACCAAGCTTTAAGGTGGGAAAGACATACAAATTTTTTGCACTTTTGACAATAAAATCTACTTTTTGAATCTTTTACACACAAAAAACACCTCTTTCTAGATCCTCACTATCAGTTCCTCTTGCTTCAAGAACATTATCCTCTGTAGCCAATTATTCTTCCTCATCATCCGGTCCATCTACTGGACCCATTTCTTTCCATAGTCGACGTAATGTTCTTGTTCTTTTTCCCAGCTACACATCTCTGAAAATAAAACAAAAAATAATCACTTGATTCTAAAAATAAAACAAACAAAAATCACTTGATTTAAAATCAAATTATAATATTCAAAAATCATATAATTACTTACCAAATAAGTAAAAACACGAACTATTATTAGTGACAAATAAATATCACAAGAGGTGGCGCCAAGTCTCACAGACCTTTATTGCTATAACTATTTAGAACTAACAGCCACACCGCTCTCGCTGGCTACAGTAATAGTACTGGCCACACTACGAAGGTACTTGACCATACGAGAAATTACGACAAACCATCGAGAGATATCCAACAATCTATGACGCGTCGGGTCTCACAGACTTGGCGCCACTTCCGGAAGGTTAAGGTCTATTGTATCCCCCATCAGAGCTGTTTTCTATACTACGCCATCTACCTACAGCTCGAATTCTAGTTCCAGAGTATTAATAAAGTCCAATATCTGGGAACGCTTCACTCATTCAAGTTTCTTGTCCAAAGCATTCCTTTCGTTGGCTTGCAATGGGAGGCATTCTGTAACCAGGTGAGCATGAGTTTTCTCCTCCCCCACAGAATCTACACTCGTCAGTTTCTGATGAACCTGTTCTCATCAGATGATTTCTGAGGCAACAGTGTCCTGTAAGAAAGCCAGTGAGGAGGTGTAATTCATTCTTACTGAGATCTAGATATCCTTTAGATCTTGCAGTTTTGAAGTTAGGAAGGAATTTTTTGGAGAGACCCATCTTTGGAAGATTCCGCCAGGGTATTTTTCTTCGTCTACCGAAACTCCCTTTTAAAGGTGCATTTTCTTATACCACACAGAAAGTTTCCGGGCCAGTAAATGGAGTTGAGTTTCCTTTTGCACTCTCATATACTGACACTAAGAGACATGAGGAAATACAATTAAACTCAATGTGCTTTTTTTTCTAAGGGTATGGCTTCCTATTTGTCTGATGCCTCAATTTTTGAAAAATGGGGATTCAACATGATGGTCCGCAGTGCAGCCTCAAGTACAACTGTGAATATGACGATCTACGATTATCTGTGGAATTTTACGGATCCGCTGGTGAAATTAGCGAGAAATATAGTACCCACTATGGTACCGGTGGATAATTTAGGCGTACTGTCTAGGGTGAGTCAATAAAAATTTTTTCTACTCCCTACTCGATAAGTACTCCATTGTGAAAATGATTTTAGGGAAGGAAGTATTACTTACCTCCCTAAGTAGGTAAGTAAAATATACTTACCTCCGTAGAGAGGTAGGTTAAATAATCAGTGTATAAGACAGATTTAAAATCCTAGTGTCCAATGACAGGACTTTCTGATTTTCAAACCAATTTTTCTGTCAGTGTCAGTTGGATTGCTCAAATTATATAATTTTGAAACATTATTTAGTCGTATTTTCCTCGTAAATTTTAGTCCTTCTAGACAACGAATTTTGGAATTTTTTACCGCTACATATTAGCACAACAGCTGCTCGAATTTTTTTTTTCGAATAAAATAAAGTATTTTTTAATTTTCATTTCGGTTTGCTATTAATTCGTCATTCTTGAACCATTATTTATTCCGTTCGAATCGCATATCGACGCGATGCAATTCGCGAGAAGAATTAAACCTTATAGTACAGTAAATTTCGTCCAGCATCGATTTGAATGAAAATTTGGAATTAGACTTATTTCACCCTCTAGTTCATTTTCTACATCCTGCCATTGTACGCTTTTTGTTTTTTAAGAGTGAAAATTATCCCTCATTGTAAAAAGTTATAAAATAACGTTGTTAACGTTTTCGTAATCCCATACTGTTATTACGATTTAACGGTATTCAGATGGCAATTGAAAAGTCAGTGTTAACGGCCGCCGGCGTTATAATTTTATAACGGCCGGCGGCCGTTAAGAAATAACGTGTTCAAATATTTATTTCAAAACATCATTCTGGTTACAATAACAATTACAATAAAACTAACTATTTATTTATTTGAAAAGTAATTTGACAATTGCTATTATTTGAAATGTCTATCTTATTGATTAGAGATTTACCATCTATAGCAACAGTTTTTGAACTTGTTGTCGGTAAAGCCTCATTATTATGAAAAAGTTGTCTCGTTATCTTCATTCTCTTCGAAACTGAATTTTCAATATACGACTGTGCCACCGCAGAGGAGTCCCAACCTCCAAGTTCTCTTACCGATAGTAGATCGCCACCATTTTCTACAAGCATGGTAGACGAGGATCTGCGAAACGAGTGCTCTGTGTAGAGCTGAGGGTTTTCTAATTTTAAGAATGCTGCAATCTGAAAATAAATTTCTGTTGGTAATACTCTAATATGGTGCAAGATTTAAAATAACTAACCTTGGAATGTCAATGTTGTCATAAACTCTCAAAGCAAGTTTCAACATTGAAATCTTCGTCCACAGCGAGTTGGGAGAATGAACCTTCGATTTTCCTTCGCATAGGCTAATAAAACATCCTCATTAACCACCTTTACATTCTTGCTATTACGCCAATTTTCTAAATTTTCATATTCTTTTTTATAACGCTGTTGAGTTATTGCCGGCAGTAAATCAACACTCGCTGCACATGATTCTTCCAATATTTCAAAAGGAATTTCATTTTGTTCCTCAATTTCATCCATAGTCGTCGTTACAGCGAACTTGCGAACACTAAAAACTGACGTTGTTTATAAAATTGCCAAACAGTTCCATGACAACAGAGTTCACGACGTTGGGATTTTTTTCAGAATTACGAGGTACGGGGTTTGTTTTTTCTTCGAAATGTAATCTTCCAACGGGATTACGAAAAGTCTTTAACGACACACGGCCGATACGCAAATAACGGATTCGGGTAGTTATAATCCTCGGCTGCGCCTCGGATTACAATATCCAACTTCATCCGTTATTTGCTACATATCGGCCTTGTTACGTTAATAACTATAATATGGGTGAAATTTGGTTTGAATTAGTTGAATAATGATTGTTTCATGCTTTGGAATACAATTTGTAATGTTTCAACCCTTAAAAATCCACCCTTGTTAGAGCTTGATATAAAAAACATTATTTATCCTAAAAAAAGGATTTCGTTTTTCATCGATTTGCATAAAAATTTGGGATTAGGCTCATCTCACCCTGTACTTCATATTTTATATCAAAATTTGAAATTGAAACATATATTTTGACCTAAATCTTTCAATTAATATTAATTTATATAATATTCTAAATCATTTGTACTAATAATCTCTCATGAATATCAATTAGATAAGTTATTATTCAATCTTACAAATTTTGACATTTCTATCATATTTTGGATGCTAACTTGAGTCTCTTTTATGATTCTATTCTAATATAATATAGTACTTGAAATATTTAATTCCATCATTCTTTTTCATCGATATATTATTATCTGCTTTCAATTTTCAATAATAAAACTGATATATGAGATTCAAATTTAGTCATTCCAACGATATAGGTATATAATTTCCATATTTTTATATATTCTCTTATAATTTCAGTATCCTCAAATAATCTATCATACTCTCATTTTACATAATTTCTACTACATTATTTATCATTTACATCTTATATTCAAAAATTATAATGAAATTTATAATATATTATTCTAACAATTATTGACATTTTATGTTATTGACATGAGTTCTATGAAAATTTTAATTTAGGCTAGGCATATTAGGATTTTCAGGCACAAGTTTTGCTATAGTTTTGATTTTCTTACCCTTCATGTTTTTTGGGTCACTGAACACGAATTTGAAGTTTGCTGGCAAAAATTTTGCCCGGAACTTTGATTTTTGGGCACTTTTTGACCAAATTTTGGCACTTTTTTCAGTTTTCGGCCAATATCTCAGAAAGGAATAATTTTTTTGACAAACTCATTCTATACAAAATTGAGGCATACCAAATTGCCTACATTTCTTACATAAAATGTTTTTTTGTGAGGCTAACCGTTTTGCCGCTAGAGCGCGCCCAAAAATCACCACGTTTCCATATCTAGTGACATTCGCCGTTTACGCGAAAATCGACCTTGCTGTGATACTCAACTGTTGCAACAATTTATTAAATTATGCAATTTAACAGTAGATTTCTCATGAATAGGATTTTTTTTTGGAAGACTCCAGTGATTCCCAATCACAGTGCCGCGGTATTTGTGTGTGCCGTATAATGCATATTAAAGAAAAAAAAATATCTCAAATTCCTTATTTAAAATATTCTTATTATTTACTTGTAATTAATCCCCTATAAACATACTGTTGTTTTTATAGTACATACTATTTTATTTTAAATTCAAAATTATTATTATAAACTACTTTACAAAGTGTGTTATAGGTAGGTAAACAACTTTTAAACTTATCTTTTTTTTAGTGCCGCCAAATTTTAAAATCGTTGAAATGTGCTGCGACAAAAAAAGGTTGACAATCAGTGGACCAGCCGTTTTGTCGCTAGAGTGATCCAAAAAAATATACCTTACATAAATAATGGATATAGGGAAAGTAATTGAAAAATTGATTCAAAGTTTTGGTAATTACGGATTCTGTAACATCCATGAAACAGTCAGGAGTGGAATACTCTTTAACATCGTAAAATTGGAATCTGTCATCACATATTATTTTGGCTGCTGCTTCCACTATTCGCAGCTTCTCTTCTTCAGATCTACACTTCTGTTGGTAAAATGCGTCATTCAATATGTTCTCTCATATATTTTTGTAACAAACCACAGTCTGTTTATTATTTGGAAAGGTGAACAGTTTGTCATCGCCATACATCCCTTGAAGTCCAGCTTTCACTTTCCTTTGATCTGGTTTGTAGTCTACTTTCATTTGGGCCATCAGTTCTTCCATTGAGAACTGACACTCATCATCACTATTTTCCATGTACCTATGTGTATATATATGCTGCATTACTACATCAATTGCCTGAGCACATAGTCTCTTTTATGTTGCCCGTCTGTGTTTGGTGTTCGTTTTCCAATAAGTTCTATTCGGCACTTCTTATGAAATTGCGCCTCATATGCAACCAAATCAGGTATATGCTCAATTCGGCGTAAAACCGCCCTTCCAAAATCATCATCACGATCTCGTGCGTCCTTCATTACACTTTCTCTGAAACCACCAGCTAAATCACGTACCTGGTTCATAAACATTTCGCATACCAGGAGTTGTTTGGCTTCCGCCGCTGAAAATTGTTTGGTAATTGGTGATCCACATATAAAGCAGTTTGTTCTGAGCGTGCATTCGGGAGCTGTTAATCTAATTTCTCTGGGTTTATGGGTCTCCACTAATTCCTTCTGTCTCTTAATGTTTGCGAGAATGGCTCGCATACCTATCGTCCATTCTGATAGAAGTTTTAAAATTTTCCCTCGTTCTGTAAACTCTGATTTCACAAACTCTTCATTTTATGGGGTATTTCTCTGAAGTGAGGAATGAATAGACAAAAAGCATTAAATTTAAATATAACAGTTTTCGACTGCTCTCAATTTATCCCACATTGTATGTCTTTCCAATCTATCAGCTTCTCTGTATATTCTTTAGAGTAAGTTTTCACATTCATATAGCTTCACAATTTCACTTGAAACTGACATTGTTATGAAAAACTCCAAAACTTTCATAATAACCCGTGTTCAAAGTTGGTTTTGAAGAGCCATGTTTTGACGTTATCACATAAGCTCAGTCTCTATGTCAGATCCCGATGAATGAATATCAGTGGGGGGACCTTTTAAGCATTCCGGAGGAGGATCCTGACTCTCAACAATAAAAGGACTCCACAACAAATTTTTTTTCTTTAATATACATTTCCAAAATTTGACGGCACAATTCAAGAATTTCGCGGCACACAAAAATACCGCGGCACAGTGATTGAGAATCAGAGGGTAGGTCTTCCAAAAAAAAAACGTCATTTATGAGAAATCTACTGTTATATAAGATAAATTGTATAATGTAATAAATTGTTGCAACAGTTAAGTATTACAATAAGGTCGATTTTCGCGTAAACGGTGAATGCCACTAGATATGGAAAAGATGTCGATATTTGGGCGCGCTCTAGCGGCAAAACGGTTAACCTTACAGAAAAACATTTCCTGTAAAAAATGTAGGCAATTTTGTCTGCCTCAATTTTGTATAGGATAAGTTTGTCATAAAAATGATTCCTTTTTGAGATATAGGCCGAAACCTGAAAAAAGTGCAAAAATTTGGTCAAAAAGTGCCCAAAAATCAAAGTTCTGGGCAAAATTTTTGCCAGCAAACTTCAAATTCGTGTTCAGGGTGAGAAAATCAAAACTATAGCAAAATTTGTTTCTGAGCCCTAATTTTTTTGCTAATATGCCTAGCCTAATTGGTATTATTGATTTTGAAAGCTACTATTTTGGTTATTCGTTCAAAATATCTATAAGAACACAAATACTAAATTTGTTTTACATAAATCGATACTAAATATTCCAAATGCTGATGATACTATCACATACTAAGACAACTTACTTACATTTGATCTTTTATATTCAAAATATCTTGTGATACCATTGATTTATATATAATTACCTATTCATTAACTTTTTCGAAAAATATTTATTTATTATTTTTGATAACAATTATTTGAGTTTCTTGAAATTCCATCTATTTATCAGCTCAATATAATTCGAACTATCTAACATCCTTCCTCGTCAAGAAGTTATAATGAAAATACCATATCAATATATCTGGGATTGTTTCCGTTGCAGAACGAAAAAATCAAAATTCTGCCATTTTTACGTAGATATTTCTAATTTATATATAAATATCCTTCCCGGTACATATTCATATCTCCAGCGGTTCGTATCACACCAAATGAGCTGAAATTTGGTATCTGAAGCGGTTTCCGAGGCAGAACAAAACTTTGGTTAAATTTTTCCAACCGCCAATATTTGTACGTGGATATTTCTTGTGTTTTCGTAGTTTTTGAAATTTTGCCAAACTCTACAGCTTCTGCAAATTGAGTAAGAGGGTTCAAACTCAGTACGTAGATTAAGTTAATGTTAAGGAAGTACCTGTTGAAGTCTGAAGACGGAACATTAAATATATTTTGGTCAACACTGTACATATTCTGTACTTTATTATTTGTAGTTGGCTCGTTGACAAAAAGTCAGTTTTTTGAATAAATTGTTCTATAAAAGTGTCATTCTATTTTCTTACAAGAATTGAGTAAAGATCTGTTTTAAATACTTCAACATGGTAGCAGAGCGTGGTTCCTAGACTAGAAAACAAAGCTTTATATTGCGAAGTAAGAAGAAAGTCAAAAAAGTAGGTGAACTGTTGCAAAGAAGTTGTCCTTAGTAGAAAGTAAGAAAAAGTATTTTTCTGGAAAAATGGATGCTAGTAAAGTACAGATAGGCTTACTAGAAGGGAAATCAAATTGGTCTACTTGGAAATATAAGCTGTGCATTTTGCTGAGAGGCGTGAGAGGTGGATTAGAATTTTTAGAAGGTAAACTGAAAGCCCTTGAACCGTTAGCAGAAAATGTGTCGCAGGAAGAGAAATCCAAGTATGAGAAAAATTTGGCGGACTTTAATAATGCTGACAGTAGTGCCCTGTTGATTATGACAGTCAATATGATACAAGAAACTCTAGAAAAAGTGATGCGTTTTTCGAATGCAAAAGATGTTTGGCTGGAATTGCATAGGCTTTTTGATGGAAATGTTGAGAACAAGACGTATGATATTTGCATGCAATTTTTCAGTTACACGAAACAAGCAGATGATGATATCGCAACACATACTTCTTAACTAAAAAATTTGTGGAACAATTTGCAGAAAGAAATCTCTAAAAATAAAGTTACATCTGGAAAGACATGTAATTGTGACCTGCCCGAAATTCTATTAATTTGCAACATTTTAGAGACATTACCTGCTGAATATTTCTCTTTTAAGTCTAGCTGGATTTTGATGTCAGATATAGACAAAAATATCGACAACTTAACAAGCCAGTTATGTGCATATGAGAAAGCACTTACGAAGAAGTGTGAAAGCAGACAGGAAGTTCTACAGACAACTTCAAGTAAAAGAAGCAACTTGATCTGTAATTATTGCAAATTGAGAGGACACAAAGTTCGAGATTGTGTCAAATGGAAAGCGGACGGCAAGCCACCAAAACCAGAGAAACATGAGAAAGACAATGGAGGAAAAACAAAGAATGTTTCTTTTTTAGCAGTCTCAAATGCAGTATTGTTTTGCGAGAGTGACAAAGACAACTGGTACGTTGACAATGGCGCAACAAATCACATCACCAACCAAAGTGATTCATTCGAGAGTTTTGTACCATTTGATCAAGATCACCAGGTAAAAACAGCAAATGGGGATTCTGTAGCAGCACTAGGATATGGAACAGTAAGAGTTCAGTCATACGTGAATAGAAAGAAGCATGAGTTTTTACTTTCAGAAGTATGGCACGTTCCTAGTATAAGAAAGAATTTGTTTTCAACGTTGTTTGCTCAAGATAAGAATCCTGACAGTGAATTTATTTCCAAGACAGAAGAATGTCAATTCAAGTTATCTGGAGAAAAACTACTTATGGGATCAAGAAGCCGCTCAGGAGGCTTATATAAGATTAATATGAAAGCAATTAAACCATTATTTGCAAGAGAAATCAACATAGTCAATAAAGAAAATGTGTTACAGCTTTACCACGAAAGATTTGGACACGAGAATAAAAGGCACGTGAAAAAGGTTTTAAAGTATGAACTAGACATCGATGTTAACCTGGACAGTGATGTTTGTGAAGGTTGCATTTATGGAAAAGCCCACATACTCAAGTTTGGAACTAGAGAACGAGTAAATTCACCTGGTTTACTAATTCATACAGGTGTTTGTGGACCATTTGAGAGCAAGTCAAAGTCAGGCTACCGCTACTATGTGCTCTTCAAAGATGACTATGGTAGATATAGTTTTGTTTATTTTATCAAACACAAATTTGAGTTCGTAGATAAGCTGAAAACAGTTATTGCCGAAATCAAAGCTGCAGGGTATGATGTACAAGAGATACTGTCAGATAACGGAGGTGAATTCGACAACAATCAAGTCAAAAGAATACTGAACCATCACGGAATAAGACAGAGACTGATTATGCCATACACTCCTCAACAGAATGGTTGTTCAGAACGAGAAAACAGAACTGTTGTAGAAACTGCAAGAGCTTTGATGCACGCACGAGAAGGGCTATTCAATCAGACATTTTGGGCAGAAATGGTGAATACGGCAACATATATCCTAAACAGAACAAGTAATTCCGGAATCAAAAATCAATCTCCCTTTGAGGTATGGTATAAGAAGAAGCCTAACCTCAAGCACCTGAGAGTCATCGGTAGCATTTGCTATGCTCACGTTCCAAAACAAAATCGCAAGAAAATGGACAAGAAGGCCATTAAAGGTGTTCTCATTGGTTATGAAAATGATGATGGTTATAAAATCTGGTCATTTGATAAAAAGAAACTTGTTAGATCACGAGAAGTCATTTTTGATGAATGCAAACTTCTAGACATTGTGACAGAGAGCAAGAACAAGAGTTTTCTCTCGCCTCCATCAGAGAATGTTCTCCAATATATAAAAAGTAAAGCATCATTGGAAAATGAAGAGGTTGAAGATCGATCAGAACAAGAAATCATAGAAGAAGATTCAGAAGATCTCAATGAAATAAAAGAAATGAGAA
This sequence comes from Cynegetis impunctata, assembly GCA_030704885.1. Classification (NCBI taxonomy): domain Eukaryota; kingdom Metazoa; phylum Arthropoda; class Insecta; order Coleoptera; family Coccinellidae; genus Cynegetis; species Cynegetis impunctata. The sequence goes on along the minus strand of JARQZK010000066.1, from coordinate 399,216 downwards.
AAATAGAGCGAGAAAGTTCAACGGAGCATGGAACAGCAGAAGACCTAGATGATATTGAAGAAACTGAACGTGATATAACAGAAGAAGACAGCATCAATGTGAGAAGACAGCTGAGACATAGAAGTGAAATGAGGATGCCTTAACATTTTGAAGACTATGTCATGACAGTTGCAGCAGAGATCAGTGAACCTAGAGAACCCTTATCCTACAAAGAGGCTATAACTTGCAATGAAAGACAAAATTGGATTATGGCTATGGAGAAAGAGATCACTGCAAGAAAATTGCACTTGGGAAATGAAAAAGTTGCCTACAGGAAAGAAAGCGATACCTTGCAAGTGGGTGTATAAACTCAAAACAAATCCTGACGGGTCCATTGAAAAGTATAAAGCAAGATTGGTTATAAAAGGCTATTCACAGCGAAAAGGTGAAGATTATGACCAAACATACAGCCCAGTAGCCAAAGGTGGAACAATAAGGTCACTGTTGAGTATTGCAGCAAGCAAAAACATGTCTTTGACTCAAATTGATGTATGTACAGCCTTTCTCTATGGTAAACTTGATGAAGAAGTCTACATGAAGCAACCTCAGGGCTATGAAGATGGTAGCGACAAAGTATGCAAACTTGAACGAAGTCTTTATGGTTTGAAACAGGCACCAAGGTGTTGGAATCATAGATTTAGTGATTACATATAAAGCCTGAATTTCAAAAGAACCAATGCAGACCCTTGCCTATTCATAAAGAAAGATGGAGAAGACATGCTACTGCTAGCTCTTTACGTCGATGATGGGTTATTAGCTTCTACAAATGAGACAATGAAAGAAACATTTCTACATAATTTACGAAGAGAATTCAAAATCACGATCAAGCCTGCATCTTATTTCTTAGGACTAGAAATTGAGAAGAAAGAAAATGGATCAATTCAAGTAAATCAGTCTGCTTACACTAGAAATATTCTAGAACGTTTCGGTATGCAAGACTGTAAACCAGTATCAACACCCATAATCAAAGAAAGCGTTCAATTAGGGAAGAAAGATGAGAAAGAATTGAACAGCACTTTTCCTTATAGAGAAGCCGTTGGTGCTTTGATGTACTTGATGACCGGCACTCGACCAGACATAGCATATGCTGTAAGTGTAGTTTCAAGGAAACTCGAAAATCCCCTGAATTCAGACTGCTCCAAAGTAAAAAGGACATTCCGTTATTTAAAAGGAACGATTGACATTGGTATAATATACAAAACAGGAGTCAAAGATGAGCTGAAGACATTCAGTGACGCAGATCATGGTGGTGATGATAATACAGGCCGATCAACCACAGGAGTTTTGAGTATGTATGCAGATGGAGCAATATATTGGTACAGTCAGCGTCAAACTTCAGTTGCAATTTCTACAACAGAAGCAGAAATAGTCGCTGCTAGCGAAGCTGCTAGAGAAATAGTTTGGCTCAAACGACTATTCGAAGAAATTCTTATTTTGGAATCAGTGCCAACGTTGATGATCGACAACGAAGCTGCAATAAAGTTGACACAGAATCCAGAATATCATCGTCGTACTAAACATATTCACATTCGACATTTCTTTGTCCGTGAGCTGGTACTTGACAGTTTCATTCAAGTGAGGAAAGTGTCATCAGAAGATCAGTTAGCAGACATGTTGACAAAACCTTTGTTCAAACCCAGATTACAAATGTTGAGAAATGCAATGGGGTTGACCAGAATAATCCAATGAGGGAAGGTGTTGAAGTCTTTAAATATATTTTGGTCAACACTGTACATATTCTGTTCTTTATTATTTGTAGTTGGCTCGTTGACAAAAAGTCAGTTTTTTGAATAAATTGTTCTATAAAAGTGTCATTCTATTTTTTTACAAGAATTGAGTAAAGATCTGTTTTAAATACTTCAACAGTACCTTTTGGTAGTTTCAACCATTTTCCCCAGTCGCGCTATTCCATTCAAGTCGTATCTCGATGCACTTCGCGAAAGTTTACAATAGATGGTTGAAATTTAGTAAGTAGATTGAGTTGATGTTGAGGTATGTTCCTTCGTTGGTTTAAACTTTTTGCCTCAAGCGGTAACAAAAATTTGTCTCGAAAACAACCCCAGATCCAAAATTTCATCTCATTTGGTTTGATGGGAGCAGCTGGAGATGCCATTATGTACATATAGATCAGAAAAAATTTATAAAATCGTCATCCAGGATGTCTAAAACGGATAAAAAAAACTACTGCGCCACATGACTGTTGACTTTCGATCAATGCAATAGTCTATTTTTTTCGAGGAAAATACGACTTTAAATTATATAATTTGAGCATTCCATCTAACACTGACAGAACATTAAAGTCAGTCCCGTCAGTAGACACGAGGATCTTAAATCTGTCAAAAACACAGAGTATTATTATAAGAGTACAGGGTACCAATTTTGGGTACTTTTGCGAGGTATCTCCGAGATTTTTAAAGATAGAGGGTTGCGGTTTTAGCGACACTGTGCTAGTTTTTCGTTAAACTATAGATGCCGTTAACAAATATATCATAGCATTTTCAGTTTTTAAGATACAGGGCGTTTTTGAATATGTTACAAGAATTGGATAAAGTAACTGTATAAGTAACAAACCCAAAAAAATAACATTATTAAAAAAATATATATTAAAGGTGATGGTCAAATTGACGACCATTTTCTCTAATTCAAAATGTTTTATATACTTCATTTTGTATATAGCACCAAAAAAAAAATCTAAAATTGAGAGATCTGGTGTTCGTGGAGGCCATCTAACAGGTCCGTTGGTACCTATTCATCTTTGAGGAAAGTTATTATCTGAAAGGGCACCATCTTGCTGTAGGTAAACCGCATTATATTGGGAAATGGAATGTTTTCGAGCAGTTCTGGAATAACTTTCTCAAGAATTTCTAGGTATCTACGTGCTGTAAGACCTTCTTCAAAAATTCTATAACCTATATGTCTCCCCAAAATAAAACATGACACCCCAACTCCAAAGCGTATCTGTTGTGTCCTTTCGAACATTAAATGCTGATTTTCACTATGACAGTTCCTGATATTGTGACGATTAAAAATGCCAGCACTTGAATAAAAGCATTCGTCTGACCAGATAACAAGACTGCCAAATAAATTTTCAGCATCAATTTGTTGCAAATGCCACTGGCAAAACAGTGCCCAGCGCTCGGCATCGCCAGGATGCAAATGTTGTAGTATATTAAATTTGTATGGATGATACTTATATTTCTTTTTAAGTATCATGCATATAAATCTAATATACTACAACATTTATCAGACAGATCGTGCGAGCGTCAGTTTTTGGCATACCGATTTCCTTCTCAATTTTGCTACAAGAAAAGGAAGGTATCTATATATCCCAAAGTATCTATCATTTTTCTTTCCCTGTTCTCTCTGTTGTATGTTTTAGGTTGCGGGTGAACAAATAATCCGTGCTCAACTAAATTTGCTTTTAAACGAGCAAATATCTCAAAAAACGGTTGCCTTCGTTCTGGATATTAAACAGGAAAGATTAAAATGATAATAGAGATTTTCATAGGTAGTCATAATAGCTTACTTACCTATGGAAATATAATTTTAAAGCTTTTTCAGAACTTTCATTTCTCTGTATAAAACATACCAGCATATCATATTTTGCATACGCTGCCATTATTCGAAGACATTGATGAATATCAATTAAACAATAATACCAAAAGAACGAAAATAAATAGTTTTATAAACCAGAAGTCTATTCAAAAACGGAGGAAAAACAAATATTTGACATTTATTTCTGTGCCTTGTCATAAATAATATCCATGGCCTACTATCAAATTATGCATTCAATTTTAGAAAATTGTCATTTGTTTCACTGTTTTTGAGAAAAAGTGCATACTATCAAACATTTTTGAAGTTTAAAAAAAAACTTTTATTGTCTATGAATATACAGGGTGTTCCATTCAAAAAACATAAGTTTGCTTCATAACTCAAAAATAGTAAATATGCAGCAAAAAATATCTACACTACTGTATTCTACGGAAAAAAAATCTATGAGAATATTATTCTAACTTTTCGATAATTTGAAGGATAACAGTGATACGAGGGCACAAAATTCAACATTTTCAAAAATGTCCTGTATATTAAAAACAATAAGGGTTATGAAAATGTTGTTAACGGCATCTTTAGTTTTACGAAAAAGTAGAACAGTGTCGCGAAATCTGCAACCCTCTATCTTTACAAATAACGGAGATACCCAAAAAAATTGGACATCCTGTACTTACTACTTGAATAGAAAAAATCTTTCATTGGAATTTTTCACAGTTTTCATATTTAACATATTATTAAGGTGACTATTTCACTCATTCCATTTTTAGTGAGAAAGTTTCCATAGCTACTCTCGTTTCACAGTGATAAAACATGCAAGCCGGCAAAACTTACTATGTTAGTATTTCAGCGATAATATTTTGACATTTCTCACATGAATCGTTATTTCCTTGACTTTCTGAAATGTGACTATATTTTCTCGTGAAATAGTCATGTCGAATACCACTCGAGATGAAATTTAAGCAGGTAAAATTTCTCTCTTGTAACATTCAAGTTTGTTGCTTATGCCCGCCACATACGCTACGGTAGACCGGAGCGTATGTGGGAATAGTATTTGCATGTTTTTGTACGTACACAGACCTGCGCAGGTATACCTGCACAGGTTTCCTATCCGGTCTACCGTAGCGTATATGGCGGGCATCAGACAATTTCGCTCATGACATTTTTTCCAAAATCACTCGCCTGACGGCTCGTGATTTTGATACAAATGTCATTCGCGAAATCGCCTAAGCAACAAACTTTCATATTACAATCAAGAAATTTTGCCGGCAAAATTTCATCTCTAGTGGTATTATATATGAAAATTTTCAGTATATTGGTATATACATCGATCTTAGAGTTGAACAAATTACCTTCATATACCTACTCTTCTACTTGTCCTATCTATCTTCAGATTTACGATAATTTCGAGAACCTCGTAACGGTATACATTGGAACCAAAAACGGTGACGAAAAATACTTCCTCATCGATCGATACGATAATTCCGAGTACCTTCCTGGACGAGGGGACAGTTGCGAAGATAGGATCTTGAATTCTACCGAAGGAGTCGCTTACCCCCAGTACTTGACCGTGAATTCTACCATTAGATATTGGAGAAGGACGATGTGCAAAGTTATGGCTCTCTCGTTTGATAGTAAGTCTCCTCTTAACTTCCCAAATTACAAAGGCAAGTAATTAACAGAAAATATGCGTGTGTGCGTGAATACTAACTTATATACATATTTGAATTGAAGAAGCGGATACTAGGTGAAGATTGAAACATCGTAATAAATCAAATATATATATATATATATATATATATATATATATATATATATATATATATATATATATATATATATAGAATTAGATATGGAACCCATATTGTGAGTAGTTCATTCGAACCAAATAAGGAGGAAAAACGTCTAGATTTAAACTCAACAACCCTTTCAAAAATAATCATTTTGTCGGTTGAGCTGATGTCCATAATTTGTTTGCGTAATATGGTCACTCGTCGTTTAATTCTGAAAGTCACCATTAGAATATCTTTCGGTTTGAATAACTATTTACCTAACAAGTGCGAGCTACACACTTTTTCCTTAACTACTACGGCGGTAATTTTTTTCAGAAAAATTAAAATATATAGACTGTAGACTGTAATAGATAAAATGACATAACTTAGGTTGTCCGAGTCCCGGTATATTGCTCGTGTCCTGGTGTCCCGCCCGGTTTGATCGATGTCCCGGAAAACTGCTGTAAGATGTAAAAAGTAATGTATAATGCCTGTAAGTAGTTCAATTCTAACAAGGCACCTATGAGAAGGGTGAGCGCTACCTAATGTAGAGGTGTACAGTGTACACTATCACTTTATCGGACAGAGAGACGTGAGCACTTTATTTTGAAATTACAGATTAACAATGTCAATTTATTAGTTGTTTTTTTAGTTTGACACCAGCCATTAAAATTGACGTTTTTAATGCCTGCTTTGAGTTTTTAAAGTGTACGTTTATGAGATATAGTGTTAAAAATATTTTTGACACGTAGTTTTAAAAGAAAAATCCTTATAAACGAACATTTTTAAAGAAAATTTCACTGAAGTTTCCTTCTATGTTCTTCAATCTACACCAGACGAGACAATTTGTATATGCAATTTCGTACTGCTGACGCGACTTTTTTGACAGCATTTCTAGTGTGGCTCATTTTGCAGCTTCTTCAATGTCCATTGGTAACAAATCATCACTTTTTTTATCGACTGACATTTTTTAAGCCACATTTACTACCATCGGATCCGATTGTCTGAAACGATTGTCAGATCAAGGCATCTGAAATACCTCTACTTTTATACGATCATATCACACGTCTACGATCATGAAGTATTTTAAATTTTATTTTTTTAAATCTTCTCTCTAGATTGTCTAGATGGTACATCAGAAAACATTATCATTAAAAAGGAAAAACAATATTTTTTTAAGTAGCAAAAATTCCTTTTTTATTCTAAAACTTTTGTAGAACTAACAATTTAGTGTTTCACATTCACTCCCCCCGTCACTTGCGAGGCTTGAAAAAGGCTTAAAACTCACCTGTTCGCTTATGATTTTGAAAAAAATTTCCTGGGGCAATTCCACGACATTCGTAGCTTTTTCAAAACTTTTTGAAAAAGCTACGAATGTCGTGGCGAAACGTTAACTTTTTAATAAAATCGAGTTTTTTGAGATTCACCCAGCCTGTTATTGCTAATAATTATCAAAAAGTTATATATATATATATATATATATATATATATATATATATATATATATATATATATATATATATATATATATATATATATATATATATATATATATATATATATATATATATATATATAAGTATATATATATATATATATATATATATATATATATATATATATATATATATATATATATATATATATATATATATATATATATATATATATATATATATATATATAACCAAGCTAGTTAGCTAAGTACTAAGTTACGCTGACTTATTTTGTATACTATATTCGGGAGGTCCCGGGTTCGAAACCCGGGGTCGACTTGTCTGCCATGAGTTTTTCTTAGAGGTTTCCTCATGGCGTTAAGTATTATCCTCTAAACTCATCCCTAATGTACTTGTCATACAAGTGTATCCACTGATCTGGCCGAAGTGTTCATCCTCATATCTCAAGCTACTTACCTTCCTGACAGGAATGAAAATCCGCCTTCTGACTTTCCTCTCAAATCATAAAATTCTCTCGTCACATCAATTTGAGTTTCAACCCAAAAAAAATACTACTGATGCTATGTTTTCTATGTTGAGCAATATGTATTCATCCCTCAATAACAAGCACTACACAGCTACGATTTTTTGTGATTATGCTGAAGCATTTGACTGCGTTAGTCACCAAATTTTATAACGAAAACTGGAGTTTTATGGCGTCCGAGGTATTCCACTACACTGGTTCGAGTCTTATCTTGGAAGTAGAAAACAATTCGTATGGACCTATAACTCCAATTCTGCTTGTAAATCTATCACTGGCGGTGTCCCCCAAGGTTCTGTTTTAGGTCGTGTCCTCTTCTTGTTATTTATAAATGATATTACGTATCTGAAGTTCAGAAATTACGCTTTTTGCGAATGATGAGTATTACTTGGAGCAATCCTAATTCTGCGACGCTGCACTCTGAAATGACAATTGATCTTGGATTGATCAAGTCCTGGTCTGATGCAAATTTACTTTGCTTCAACGTAGATAAAACCGTCGCCTTTTATAGAGATAACTCCCAGGGTCCATTCCTGCTAAACCGTGCCATTAAAATAGTCGATTCTGTCAGATTTTTAGGCCTCTTTATCGACAAAAATCTCAAATTTTCACAGCATGTGCATGTCTCAGATAAAAAATTATCATCGGCCTGTTTCGCCATTAAATCCATCTCAAGTGAATTAGATACGGCATCTACAAGAATTGCCTATTTTGCATTGTTCGAATCTCATCTTCGTTATGGTCTTCCCCTTTGGGGTTCATGTAATTCTTCACAACTTGACACCATTCTCAAATTGCAGAAGAGAGCAATTCGTTACATGTTTGTACTGAAAAATAGGGCTCATTGCAAACCTTATTTCAAGAAAAATAGAATTTTGACGCTTCCTTCTTTATATTTACTTGAATCTGTGTGTTTGATTCATAAGTATTTTCATGCCATACCCTTGGTGTCACAGCACGGGTATTCCACCAGATCTTCGGGACATCTGGCTCACCTCCCTATTCCTTCCTCTGAATTTACAAAAAGTCCATCATTTACAATGGTAAGAAAATTCACAATCGCCTTCCAGAGGAATTAAAATCTATAACTTCCTTGGCCAATTTTCGGAAACAAACAAAATCTCATTTTCTTGATAGACCTTATTACTCTATAGAGGACTACTACTATTCTGAGCACTGATTGATCGATATGACCAAATTCAATAACACAGGCATCAGCTTCGATTGAGGAGGATTTATTTTACCTAAAGTTTGTATATATTGTATATATATATATATATATATATATATATATATATATATATATATATATATATATATATATATATATATATATACAGGGTGTCCCACCTGGAAAGAACGCGATATGTATATGGAAAACTACACACAGAAAAATTTTGAAAATTTGATAGTATACTAATGTCGATAGGGGCAACTCGACTAAAATATTTTCAAGATGGTGGCACTTCCGGTTATACCGGAAGTAGATACCTATTTTAAATAGGATACCCTGTATATTAATACGTTTTTGGGTTCTACGCAAGATTCTAGGCAGATTTTATGTATTATGTTCTATACCTAAGTCTAAGCGTTTTTGACATATTCAGGTTTTCATGTCAAAAACGACGATTGAAAGCCCTAATATAATTATCAATTGTTCCTATAAGGAAGCCCTTATTACTAACTTTAGTTTTGACTCCTTGTTGAGAAAGACCTACTGTAATAGATTTTGTGTAATATTTGGGTAACTAGTCATACAGGGTGTTCAAAAAGTAAATCCTAAAATGAGATTGAGAAAACCGCCAAAAATCAATTTTTTCAAATGAAAACCCCTCAGTTTTCTTATTTTGAAGTATTTAGCATTTAAAAAGAATGTAACTTTATAGAAGGTTATCTACACTTAAAATTTGAAGTTTTCGAAATATTGCGAATTTAATATTTTTATATGGCCATTTTGCATTTAATCGTTAAACAATTAGATCTAGGATAGCCACGATCGTATTTGACATTTGAAATCATCGTAATGGCACCCCAGTTAAATTATACAAACAAAAATTATTTAAACTTATTTATTATTTATTAATTTTTTTATTTATTATGGACAATGTGATAAAGTTATTCCAAGAACATGAGATACATTTGCGACCCGATATCCTCATAAACAAAGACCATCAGCAAATATTGTTGAACGAATTATAGAAAACTTCAAGAACTTTTGATACGTAAAGGCAAAAGTGTACAAAAAGAAACCAGTTGTTAGTAATGAAAATATTGAAATAGCAATTTTGGGATATTTTGAAGCATATACAACAAAATCTTCAAGGCAGGGTGCATTGGAATCAGGCTTATCTAAATCGTCAGTTCTAAGAATTTTACGGAAACACAAATATCATGCCGATGCTATACATATTTTCATTAGTGTAGCATTTAAATGAAACTGATTTTTCAAGAAGAATGGAATTCTTTGAATTCTTACTACTTCGGGCACAAGAAAATTTTTCTATTTTGAACATGTGATACATTTGTGACACGATATCCTCAAAAACAAAAACCATCACCATATACTATTAGAAGAATTATAAGCTTGAATAACTTTGGATCCGCAAATGAAAAGTATACAGAAATAAACTAGTTATTGAAAATGAAAATATTGATATCGAAATTGGAAATAAAAATGAAATAATTATTTAAGTAAATGTTCGAATTGGTGTCCTTGAATTTTTCGCATCTAAGCAGCAATTGTTCATGGGTGGATCTTCTTATTGACCAGGTCTTCAAATGCTATTCTAACACGTCTTATGCAGTCTTCCATGGTGGTCACTGATGTTTTATACACGTTATTTTTCACTGTTCCCCATGAATAAAAATCGAGTACTGATAGGTCCTGGAAGCGAGATGGCCAAAGATTTGGTCCATTGTTGGCTATCCATCGATCGTAAATTAAGTTTTCCAGATAATTATTGACCAAATGGGCATTATGTGAAGGTGCCCCATCATGTTGGTAGAAAAGGTTGTCTAAATAGTCAACTTCAGAATTCCGCAAGATGTTGAGATATCAAAATTCATGTGTTTCTGTTTTTGAGGATATGCTGTCACAAATGCATCACATGTTCTTGAAATAACTTTATCACATTGTCCATAAATAACAAATAAGTTTAAATAATCTTCGTTTGTATAATATAACTGGGTTGCCATTACGATGATTTGAAATGTCTAATACGATCGTGGCTATCCAAGATCTAATTATTCAACGATTAAATGCAAAATCGCCATATAAAAATATCAAATTGGCAATATTTCGAAAACTTCAAATTTTAGGTATAGATAACCTTATACAGTCACCTTCTTTTTAAATGTTAAATTCTACAAAATAAGAAAAATGGGGGTTTCCATTTGAAAAAATTGATTTTCGTCAGTTTTCTCAATCTCGTTTTAGATCTTATTTTTTGAACACCCTGTATGACTAGTTATCCAAATATTATACAAAATCTATTAAAATAGGTCCATTTCAACAAGGAATCTAATCCAAAGTAAGTAAAAGAGGCTTCCTTATAGGAACAATTGATAATTATATTAGGGCTTGCAATCGTCATTTTTGACATAAAAACCTAAATATGTCCAAAACGCTTAGACTTAGGTATGGAACATAATACATAAAATCTGCCTAGAATCTTACTTAGAACCCAAAAACCTATTAATATGTAGGGTATCCCATTTAAAATAAGCAAGGTGGTATCTACATCCGGTATAACCGGAAGTGACACCATCTTGAAAATATTTTAGTCGAGTTGCCCCTATCGACATTAGAATACTGTCAAATTTTCAAAATTTTCCTATGTGTAGTTTTCCATATACGGATCGCGTTCTTTCCCAGTGGGACAGCCTGTATATTTGTATATTTTTTTATTGATGTTTGTTTATTGTTTTACATTATTTAGTTACTATTCTTTCGCTTTGTCAATAACATGTATAATTTTAAGACAATAAAGCATATTTGATTTGATTTGATGATTTGACACATACTTCAGGGAGGGAAACATGCAAAATTTGCAATTATATATATATATATATATATATATATATATATATATATATATATATATATATATATATAAGACAATTATTATGGATAGATGATATATAATAAACCGAAATTTATTTCTCTGTAAACAAAGGTTAAATTTTATTCACTAATTACAATGACTATTTACACTATACAATCTTACCTGTAAACAAAGAAACGACAATTTGAGTCTATTAATATCACTTCCTTATTCACAGTTATTAATCTACTTAATATTAATAGATATGTCAAGTTTGGCAATGATGTGTCAATTGCAGTTGAAGTTTAGCGATCTCATACAAATTTATATGGATATATAGCTACATGCAGAGCGCACTATATTTGAAATAAAGAAAATATATTTTCTTTACATCTCCCCTCCTTCAGGGTGAGAATTGCTAAGGCGATTCTCATCAAAACTTTTTTCATTCTTCTTCATCTGCGCATTCCTGTGTTTCTGATGCTGGAATAAGTTTCGTAACATGAAATAAATTTGTATCAATTTTTCTATCACTTATTTTTATCTTGTATAATGTGTCCGAAACTTTTTCTATTATATGAAATGGTCCAATCCTTAAATTATCTAGTTTTTTCCTGTTTAGTTTGTTTCCGTTTTCAATATATATTAAATCTCCTATATTAAACTCGTAATGTTTTCTGTTTTTATCGAACAAATTTTTATTGTATGTGTGAGATTTTATTGTCCGTTCCAATGCTGTTTTTCTGTCTCTAATCCAACTCTCTCTATTTATCTCTTTCCGTAATTCTTGAGGTAAGGTGCTAATGTTTTTACCCTCTAATAAATACGCCGGTGCAAAACCTGTTACCGAATGTTCAGTTTCATTGTACTTATTTATACACTCTCTTGCAATTGACGTCCAAGCTTTCTTCTCTCTTTTCTCATTTAACTTGCATCTCATTTTATTTATTAATGTTTGATTAAGTCTCTCATTCAAACCATTTGAGAACGGAGTGTTAACAGCTGTAAAAACAAGTCTAACATCATTTCCCTCCAAGAAATCTTTAAATTCCTTTGAGTTTATTCCTGGATATTGATCCGTTAAAATCATATCGATTTTTTCCGTTTCCAACACCATTTTCACTAGTTTAATGAAATCTGTAGCATTTTGTGTTTTTGATGTCAGAATAAACGCATATCGGGTGAAATGATCGACTAGTAGATGAAGGTATTTCTTAGTTGATCTCTGTCCTCCAAAGCCTCCAATCGTGTCTATCGACATTATTTGAAACGGTTTATTTGCTGGTCCCAGGTGGGACATTAGTCCATATTTATCTTGGCCCCTAGATTTATTTTTTATGCAGATTTCACAATTTCTACATATCTTCTTTATATTAGCTGTAAGGTTTTTAGCTGTATAGTAAGGACATACTTTATAAATCATCTGTCTAATTCCAATATGACACCACTCAGAGTGTATCTCTTTGATCATTTTAATACTTAATTCTTCAGATATAATAATCTTCTCTTTATTTCTAATCTTCTTGTAAAATACTTTGTCGTGCACTATTAATTTTGTTTTCATTCTCTGTAAAGTGCTATTATTTTCCTGGTCCGATCTTATTTCATCTATTTGTACTAAATTTATTATTTTCAAAACATCTTCTGTATTATCATTAGATTCAATTACTGGGTTTCGGCTTAAGCAGTCAGCCTCTGCATTATCTTTTCCTGGAACGTAATGTATTTGAAAATCATATTGAGATAGGTAGTAGGTCAATTCACCTAGCTCTTCATCTACTCTGGCTTTTATATTCATGTTTTCGAGGGGTTTGTGATCAGAATATACATCAAAATGTCTCCCAATTAGCCAGTGCTGCCAGTACTTAACTGCTTCTTTAATAGCTAAGCATTCAAGATATATAGCTTTTTTTCTCTTCTGACTTTGATTCAATTTTTTTGAAAAATATGCCACTGGTCTATCTTTTCCATCAGATTGTTTCTGTTTTAGTATTGCACCAATGCCTTCTATTGATGCATCTGTGAAAATTTTAATTGGCAGGTCCTTATCAAAGATTTCCAGTACTGGTTGAGAGCATAATAGATTTTTTATATGTTTAAACGACTTCTCACATTCTTCTGACCATATGAACTTCACGTTTTTTTTTAATAATGTATGTAATGGATCTAAGATTATGGAACTTCTAGGTATGTATTCATGATAAAAGTTTACTTTGCCCAGGAATTGTCTGATATTTTTCTGTGTTCTGGGCGTTGGAAAATTTCTGATTGATATTAAATTATCTTTAATAGGTCTTACTGTATTATTTTCAATTATATGTCCGAGATATTTTGCTGTTTTTGATGCAAATTTACACTTTTTGAATTTCAACCTAAATCCTTCATTGATTATTGCCTCCAATACTTTCTCGATATGCTTTATATGTTCTTCAAATGTTCTTGAAAAAATTAATATATCATCAATATAATTTTCTGAGAATTCTTTGAGGTCATGTTTTCTCAAAATGTTTGATAAAATTCTCTGAAAAATTGCTGGTGAGGTCTTCAGTCCGAAAGGTAAGCACGTCCACTGAAAGTGTCCATCTTGTGTAACAAATCCTGTTTTTTTTCTGTCTTCTATACGCAATGGAATGGACCAAAAAGCGGAATTTATATCTAATGTAGTGAAATATTGGCAGTTTCTCGTTTTTATGATTAGATCGTCTATCAGAGGAAATGGTTGAGCTTGTGGTATTATTATCTTGTTTAAATCTCTAAAATCTATGCAAAGACGAGATTTCTTTCCTTCATCTCTCTTAAAAGCTAACGTTACTGGTGCAGCAAAAGGACTATACGATTCTTCAATTAAATTTCCTTCTAATAATTTTGCCACTTGCGTTTCAATTTCTTTTTTATCTTCCACTGAACATCTGTATGGTCTTTTACTACAGTACTTATCCAGTATCAGGTCTATTCTTGCTTCGTAATTCTTCACTGTACCAATATCATATTTGTCTATTGCAAAAACGCCTTTGTACTTCTCAATTAATTGTTCTATTTTAGTTTTCTTCCAATTATTTAAATGGTTTAGACTGATCTGAAATTCGTCTATCTCTATATGTTCATTAAAATTGACTGAACATTGTTCAATTATATTATCTTTGGTGATTATCCCAGTTTTTTCTTTTATCTTCGGGTTTTCTACCTGTTTTATTTTCAAGTTTTCATCTTGGATTAATTTGAACTTCTTTATCATATCTAATCCTATAATAAATTCTTCAAAATCATCTTTCTCTACAATGAACACATCTACATACTGCTCTTCATCAAAAATTTTTATCTTTATGGTTATCAACCCATTTGTGTTTGTCACACCATTGACTGTCCTTAGAAATATTTTATTCATATCTTCCGACTTCTTTTTTATTTTAACTAATCTAGAATTAATCAGAGATACTTGGGAACCTGGATCGTATGTTCCGTTTACCTTTAACTTATTTTCTAATAGTATTGTCAATTTAATCAATGGTGTGATAATTCGTTTTTTTGTTCATTATTCAAATCTACTTCTAACACTGAGTTGCTTCCAATGATTGTAGTTTCGTTTTTATGTTTTTTAAACCAGCATGAATCCTCCGGATGATACCTGGTACCCTTATTCAATTGTTTACAATTTTTGCATGGTTTCTTTTCTTCAAATTTCTTTCTACTATCACGTTTTTCCTCTTTCTTTCTTATGAAACTATTTTTACTCACAAAACTTTCACATTTTTTTATTTCATGTAGAAGTCCAGTAGAGTTTTCACATTCTTCTCTATCTATTTTATTTCTGATAAATTCTGGTAATCCTGCTACTATAAGCATTATAAGAGTCTGAACACTAATATCCTTATCCATGTCTAGCAATAGTTTCTCTTTTCTCATAGCGTAATCTATCAATGAACCTTCTTTATACCTATAAGCTATAGCATATATTCCTAAACTCCATCCTTCATCTGAAAAAGATTCCAAAAATTTTTCTTTCCATTCAATCCACTGAGACGCCACTGTCAACGTTGTTAAAGTTGCTGAGTACCAATCTAGACACGATTTTTCAAGAAACAATCTCAATATCTCAATCTTAGTAGTATCTTCAGTGATTTCAAATCTTGAGCATTCTTTCTCAAATATCTCCATCCATTGTTTAGCATTTGCATGTTTGGATGTAAATTTTTCGATCATAAACCTTTCTGCTACATTTTTCAAATTCAAATGACTTTCTTTTGGTATGTGTTTCATTGATTCATCAGTTTTTTTAACATGTTCTAAATAAATATCATTAAACATTACGTTACCCTCTTCATCAAAATACATCTTTTCTAACTCTCCTGTTAATGTAATCCAGACTGTCCTTTCTTCGCCTCTTAAACTAAAACTTTTTTTTACTCTTTTAAATACCTCTGTCTTCATTATATCTACGTGTTCACTAGTTAACATCATATCTTGTGGTAATACATATTCTTTATCTTCTTCTGTTCTAATCGATTTTATTGCGATTACATTTGTTTTCTTATCTTTTGGTGATGCTACCACTTTCAATGTAAATTGCAATCTTCTCGCCATTGTCATAAACAAAAATTGTCGTTTTATAAG
Source organism: Cynegetis impunctata (assembly GCA_030704885.1). Classification (NCBI taxonomy): domain Eukaryota; kingdom Metazoa; phylum Arthropoda; class Insecta; order Coleoptera; family Coccinellidae; genus Cynegetis; species Cynegetis impunctata. The sequence goes on along the minus strand of JARQZK010000066.1, from coordinate 383,225 downwards.
ACAATTATTATGGATAGATGATATATAATAAACCGAAATTTATTTCTCTGTAAACAAAGGTTAAATTTTATTCACTAATTACAATGACTATTTACACTATACAATCTTACCTGTAAACAAAGAAACGACAATTTGAGTCTATTAATATCACTTCCTTATTCACAGTTATTAATCTACTTAATATTAATAGATATGTCAAGTTTGGCAATGATGTGTCAATTGCAGTTGAAGTTTAGCGATCTCATACAAATTTATATGGATATATAGCTACATGCAGAGCGCACTATATTTGAAATAAAGAAAATATATTTTCTTTACATATATATATATATATATATATATATATATATATATATATATATATATATATATATATATATATATATAATATATATATATATATTTATATATATAATTATATTTTTCAACACGAAGAAACATATAACTATATATATATATATATATATATTATATATATATAATATATATATATATATATATATATATATATATATATATATATATATATATATATATATATATATATATATATATATATATATATATATATATATATATATATATATATATATATATATATATATATATATATATTATATATATATATACATATATATATATATATATATATATATATACAGGGTGAGTCATTGATATGGGAAAGCTTGATTGCAGCTACACCGTTAATGATATCGAAACGAACCAAACGGTTCTGCAAATGGGAGGTCAGAGTGCAGTTCGTAAAATTATTTTGCCCTTTACAGGATGTACCATTTTTACGGAGCAAATTTTAAGATACTTTTTATAAATGGCACTATATATATTTCTACACATATTTGAATTCATCCTTTATTGGGATTTGTAAATTCGTTAAGTTTTTGCAAATCGCTTCAGCCGTTCAGAAGTTATTCAATTTTTTCTGAAAATTAATGCCTTTGCAGGCATTTTTTAAAAAAATCGCAGGGCACTTGTTTTTTTGAATATCAAGTTGTTATTCGGGCTGTATCTAAGTAATTGTTTTGGGTATCTTTTGACGGAGAGATAATCTATTTTAATTGTGACATTACCTTACTGTGACACATTGATTTTGGTACACTTTGAAAGGCCATATCTTGATTTTTTCAAATGGCACTCTATTTATTTGATTACTTAGTCGCATTGAACATGTCATTCTTCATCTTTTCTATATTTATGATTTTTTCCAAAAGGTGATGGTTTAGAAGATATTCCACATTTTCAAGAAAAATCATCACATTATTTCATCTTTTAAACGAGTGACATGAAAAACAATAAATTCTGATAACAGACGTCAACGTAACTGCTGCGGGCGTCAATTTCAAAGTTTGATGAGAAATTACTGAAATCAAATTATAGAAGCTTAGTACAGGGTGTCCCATTTTGGTTACTTTTGAATGGTATCTCCGTTATTTTTGAAGATAGAGGGTTGCGGTTTTCGCGACACTGTGCTACTTTTTCGAAAAACTGAAGATGCCGTCAACATAATTTTAATAACTCTTTTAGTTTTCAAGATACAGGGCATTTTTGAAAATGTTGCATTTTGGGGTTATCCTTCATCTTATCGAAAATGTAAAATAACATCCTTATAGATTTTTTTCCGTAGAATGCATCGGTGTAGATAATTTTCGTTACATGTTTACTATTTTTGAGTTATAAAGCAAACTTATGTTTTTTTAAATGGAATACCCTGTATATTTATAGACTTTAAAATTTGTCTTTTTTTTACCTTTTCAAAAATATATGATACTATAAACTTTTTCTCAGAAACGCGCAAATAAAAGACAATTTTCTGAAATTGAATGCATAAATCAATAGAAGGCCATGGATAACAACAATGAACAAGTGAAAGTCTGTTATCAGAATTAATTGTTTTTTATGTCACTCGTTTAAAAGATGAAAAAATGTGTTGATTTTTTTGAAAATGTGAATTATCTTCTAAACCATCAACTTTTGGAAAAAAAACGTGAATATAGAAAAGATGAAGAATGACATGTTCAATGCGACTAAGTAATCAAATAAATAGAGTGCCATTTGAAAAAATCAAGATATGGCCTTTCAAAGTGTACCAAAATCAATGTGTCACAGTAAGGTAATGTCACCATTAAAATAGATTATCTCTCCGTCAAAAGATACCCAGAACAATTACTTAGATACAGCCCAAATAACAACTTGATATTCAAAAAAACAAGTGCCCTGCGATTTTTCAAAGAAATGCCTGCAAAGGCATTAATTTTCAGAAAAAATTGAATAACTTCCGAACGGCTGAAGCGATTTGCAAAAACTTAACGAATTTACAAATCTCAATAAAGGACAAATTCAAATATGTGTAGAAATATATATAGTGCCATTTAAAAAAAGTATCTTAAAATTTGTTCCGTAAAAATGGTACACCCTCTAAAGGGCTAAATAATTTTACGAACTGCACTCTGACCTCCCATTTGCAGAACCGTTTGGTTCGTTTCGATATCATTAACGGTGTAGCTGCAATCAAGCTTTCCCATATCAATGACTCACCCTGTATATATACATATATATATATATATATATATATATATATATATATATATATATATATATAAATATATATATATATATATATATATATATATATACGAGGTTATGCAATTTGAAACCCGGAATCGAGCTCCGAGGGGCAGCTAAATTAATTTTCGGCGAAATTTCGATTCATAATCCTTCACAGTAGTCTCCTTGGAGTTCCACGCACCGCTTCCACCTCCGCTCCCACGCCTCGAAGCACCCACGGTAGTCGTCTTCAGTTAGGGTGTTCAGCGCCACCGTCGCAGCTTCTTTCGCCTCCTGTACACCGCCGTGGTGGGTCCCCTTCAGGTACTGCTTCATCTTTGGGAATAGGAAGAAGTCGCAGGGAGCGAGGTCGGGGCTGTAGGGGGGGTGCGGCAACGTTGCGATGCTTTTTTTGGCTAAAAACTCGCGAATTCGTATCGACGAATGTGCAGGTGCATTGTCATGATGCAAGAGCCAACCATTCTCCGCGAGTTCGGGCCTCACGCGGAAAATACGGGCCCTCAGCCGCTCAAGGACACCTTGGTAGTACAGTCCGGTCACTGTTTGTCCCTCTGGAACGTATTCCCGATGAATTACGCCTTTGATATCAAAGAAAAATTACGAGCATGGACTTCATTTTCGATTTGGACATCCTGGCTTTCTTCGGGCGCTCCCCCCGCGTTCCACCCACTGCTGACTCTGTCTACGCGTTTCGGGATCGTACTCGAATATCCAAGATTCATCTCCGGTTACCACAGTACTCATCCAGTCCCTCCCATCTGTCTCAATTTTCTCTAAAAGGTCACTGCAGATGGACATTCGAAGGTGTTTTTGGTCCAACGTGAGCATTTTCGGCACCATCTTTGCACAAATCTTTCTCATGTCTAGCTCCTCGTGTAAAATCTGCCTAATGGTTTCCTTATTGATGTTTAACTTGTAGGACAACTCTCGGAGTGTTAACCGACGGTCTGATGTTACCAACGTGCGGATACGATCGACATTGGTGGGGGTACGAGAGATGACGGCTGCGCCCGGCCTCGGATCGTCCTCTATCGAAACACGTCCCTCCCTGAACCGTTTTGCCCACTCGAACACGGCAGTTTTCGACAGAGAATCATCTCCATACACGTCTTTAAGTTTACGAAAGATTTCCGAGGAGGTTTCGTTTGTTTTAACCAAAAATTCGATAACCGCGCGTTGCCTCTTAATTAGGTCACTCATTTTCGCGACGTATAGAAAAAACCTTGCTTTACAAAAACACGCGGGAAACACAAACTAAACGTGATACCGCGTTCAAAATTTAACTGGTACTACTGAAGAGTCCCCTCTTTCGAACGAGACCAGAACGCGCCGGCTGGTGTGTTTAGTTCGGGAGATATCGGCCGATTCCGGGTTTCAAATTGCCATACCTCGTATATATATATATATATATATATATATATATATATATATATATATATATATATATATATATATATATATATATATATATATATATATATATATACTCGCAGTTGCGATGTCGTAAATAAGTTGTTGTTGAGCATTTACATTGCAATTAAAATCTTGAGATGGCCTTTTAATTTACAAACTCTCCTACAAACGCGTTTTCCTACTTTTATCACATATACAGATAATTTCAAGTATATATGTATATATATATATATATATATATATATATATATATATATATATATATATATATATACTTGAAATTATCTGTATATGTGATAAAAGTAGGAAAACGCGTTTGTAGGAAAGTTTGTAAATTAAAAGGCCATCTCAAGATTTTAATTGCAATGTAAATGCTCAACAACAACTTATTTACGACATCGCAACTGCTCGTCTCATCTGGAAAAGTACCTATAAGATATATAAATTACTATACTTCTTAGAAAATAAAGAAATCTACATATAAATATCTACCTACATATGCTTGTAGATATTTCATTCCGTTGAAAATGACTGTCGTCGAAACCGGTCGTATTTTTGTTGAAAACAAAGTGGAAATCAGTCAAAATAATTTTGTTTCATTTATATTAAGATGAATTTCCATAAAATAAATAATTCATGGATATCCTTCATTAATAAAAGTTATTGATTCTGAATGTCCGGGTAGATCAACATTTTCGGATATAAGAAATATGTATAATAAATAGCAGAATAATTTTACAGGCGAACATTTCAAGTATGGAGTAAATTCCTATAAATTCACCCTACCTAGTAACACGTACGACAGGACGAGGCCAGAGTATACCGACTGCTACAAAAGTGAGCCTGCCCTTCCAAATGGTCTGTCTGATGTGTCGAAATGTTTTTATGGTAATGCACTATAGTTTTAACCGTTAATAAATAAATACGTTTGGAAACTTACATTTTAATCTAATGCAAATAGAAAATATTTCAAGTATTCTCGTGTATTCTCGTAGATGATCAACATGGATTAAGACGAATAGATGTGGTACCAACCACAACTTCAATTATTACTTTCATAACCGAACAAAACTATTACTAAAATATGTGGTAATTTCCCAGAAAATAAAAGACTATTGCAGCATATCGAAAGTACACAATAATATATATACACAATAACTACATATCAGCCAACAACTTACGTGCGTCATACCTTCATAACTCGAAATCGTGGGTCCTCTGATTTAATGTTCTCAGTTATTAATTTATTTTGAGCAATATTAAATACACATTTGAGAAAATATTTAATTTTAAATGTAACAACGCCCACATTAAATAATGAAAATATTTGGAAACAAAAATAGACAACTAGGTACACGATTTCGTTTGAACCAATACTCCCACATGACTTTAACTGACATTGTCAAACTTTTTAGGCAATATGGTATTTTTATTATAAGTAGCATTAATTAATGGTATCTTGAAAAGTACTCGATTTTTTCAACAATTATTAATTTTTACCCTCTCCCCCTCCCTTCATAATTCTGTATATAATTATCGGATAGTATATAGAAGCAAAATCTGTATACCTGATTATCGGTAAAAAGACATATCCCCAGATGTTTACAATAATTCTCAATTTCTACCCCCCTATTTTTAACCCACCAATAATTTCTCCTGAAACGACATATTACTCGATTTTAAACGAAAAATCAACTTTTTTGCTCAGTAACATTTTTCACCTTCCCTGAACCAAATTGGCTCAAAAACAATCTGAACCATTATCTTATGAATACCTACCTTTTTTACTCAAATTCGTTTTTCTGCAAGATTTAGGCCAATTTAACTAAAAACTTTGAAAATTTTTGGATGTGAAAGTAATAAATGAATATCCTGAAAAGCCAACTTCAAATATAAGGAAAATTAATGAAACTGTCAAGAACTTCAACATATACGAATTATGCGTTAACCAAAGCTTTTTCTTGACAGATTTTCCAATGGCGGCAAGTTTCCCTCATTTCCTATACGGCGATCCCGAATTACTCAATTATGTCACTGGTTTAGAACCGGAAGAAAAAAAGCACGAATCGTTCGTCTATGTAGAACCAGTAAGTTGCAGCATTAATACAAAATAATACATATTTTACCTAGGTACGTAAATCTTCATTTTAGATTACAGGCATTCCTTTGAATTCTAGAGCCAGGTCACAGAGTAATTTAATCCTTAAAAAACTTGATGGTTTCAGAGATGACATAGAAAAATTCAGCGATATTGTTCTTCCAATGTTTTGGGCTGAATATGTAAGTAAACCCCACCTGGCGTTTAAGGTATATGCAAAATGTTATGAATAAATGTATCATGGTGACTTTCAGGCAAATATGATTATTTTTTTCTGAATATTTGTAGGAATTTGAGTTTTTTTCTAATTACTAATGCCTCATATATATATATATATATATATATATATATATATATATATATATATATATATATATATATATATATATATATATATATATATATATATATATATATATATATATATATATATATATATATATATATATATATATATATATATATATATATACCTACATATTATATATAGTGAGAGTGTCTTTTTCCGATCATTCAGATCAAAGGTTGCTTTCCCGAAGTTTGTTGGTGATGTCGAGAACCAGATACCAGTGAGAGATTCCGTGAGTTTCCTCGGTATTGCCTTGGATAAGAATGTGAGATGAGACCTTCATATTGATCAGCTCAGAAAGAAGCTGAATTCGGCCTCCTTTACCCTTTTCATGTTGAGAGATCTAGTTCACTTGCATGTCCTAAAAATTCTATATTTTGCTAATTACCAATCTATCCTTTCCTATGGTATCATTTTCTGGGGTGGCTCCATCCACTCTGATAGTCTCTTTATTTGCCAAAAATGGACAGTTAGATCTATGCTGCGCCTCGACTACAGACAATCTTGTCGTGGTCTCTTTAGAAAGCACAATTTATTCACTTTCTATGGGCTGTATATATATAAAATACTTACATTTTTCCATAAAAATCAAGATTATTTTGCAAAATTTAAGAATATTAATAATACAAGGCAAAGTGTTCCGTACTTTTTTCCTATACGTGAAAGAGGCACAGAGTACATGGCACTCAAGTTGTTCAATGTGTTACCTAAACATCTACAGGTTATTTCAAATCATGGGATCTTTAAGAGAAGCATCCACATGTTAATTATGAAATGTGAACCTTACTCGGTCGAGGAGTTCAGGGTTTATTGTTATAAATAAGCTTCCTGTATTTGTTTTTTGTGACTTGTTTCATTTTTATTTTGTGCATATTTATATTTAATATTTGTACGAATAATCTATGAAATTAATAAACTTATTCTATTCTATATAAATATATATATATATATATATATATATATATATATATATATATATATATATATATATATATATATAGATAGATAGATAGATAGATAGATAGTATATTTGGTTACATAAATAACAAAGTCAAGTTACAAATGATATACAATATAAAAATTCAAATAATTGTTCATTCTAATCACTTCAGAGTTTCACATTGAAGTTCTCCAGACTGTATGGTGGGTTTTCCAGAAGATAATGTTTTCCGAAAAATCCTCTTCTGGAGTTTTCTCCATTGAATGGGAATTCCATTATATAATCTTACTCCTTCATTTTTTTCTCATGCCTGTACATAATCTAGCTTTCTCGATATTGAAGTTGTCACTAGATCTGATCCCATATGGTTGACATTCTGATCTTCTTTCATGCATGTGGGATTATTCACAATATTCATGATTAGCCTTAGTATTAGTTCAGCTACAACAGTCATAATATTGTGTTTTTTGAATATTGGCTTGCAGTGGCATTGCGAGTTCACACCTTCAATGGCCCTAAGAGCCTCCTTTTGGGCCCCCAAAATCTGCTTTATGTGACAAGTAAGCCCCCATTGCTCTAGAGCGTATAGCATCCTGGAGTGAAAAAGTCCGTAATATACAGTTATTGCTGCTTTTTGGCTGATGATTTGCCTAACCCTTCTAATAGCAAATATGCTGTTATGTAATCCCTCACTGAGACTGCTACAATGATCTCTCCATGTGAGACGGTTATCTAGTAAAATATATATATATATATATATATATATATATATATATATATATATATATATGTATATATATATATATACATATATATATATATATATATATATATATATATATATATATATATATATATATATATATATATGTATATATATATATATATATATATATATATATATATATATATATATATATATATATATTCCCCCTCAAAACCATCACCTTTTCGAGATTTTCAACTGATTCAACATTGAAAATCTCGAAAAGAAAACATCTCACGGAAAATTGTTTCTAAATAAAAGATGATAGTTTTGAGGGGGAATTCCACTTATGCTAAAAACTCTTCCAGTTCCTTCACCCTTGAGGGTTGGAGAGGGGTCAACTTTGAAATTTTAAATGGGAACCTGTATTTTTCATTGCAGATTCGTATTCTACGGCAAAAGTTTTTCACGATTCCTCACAGATGGCTCTGTATTCGAATTTGAATCTACCGTCTGAATGACCTTAACTTATCCGTTCTATTGATCATTCAAATGAAATTCTGACGTTAACGTCGTTCAGACGGTAAATTCAAATTCGATTACAGGGCCATCTGTGGGGAATCGTAAAAAATTGTTCTCACAAAACTTTTGTATTCTATGCCGTAGAACTCGAATCTCTAATAAAAAATAAGGGTACCCATTTCAAATTTCGAAGTTTACCCCTTTTCTCCCCACAATGATGAACAAAAGAGGAGAAATTTAAGCATAAGTGCAATTCCTCCTCAAAACTATCAACTTTTTATTCGAAACATTTTTCCATAAGATATTTCCTTTTCGAGATTTTTAGCTGATTCAACTTCATATATATATATATATATATATATATATATATATATATATATATATATATATATATATATATATATATAAATTTATAAATATATATATATATATATATATATATATATATATATATATATATATATATATATATAAATATAAAAATTATAATAATAATAATAATATTTATTCGTTTCAAAAATTATCACAACATAGTAATGATAAAAAGAAACAAGTCAGGTATCTTTAATCGAGCACAAATGAAAAAATTCATCCAAATCATATGTCTCGCTTTCTAAAATGAACTTATATTCGATTCAATTTACAAAAGAAGTAGAAAACGAAAACGGTACCTTGAATTTCTTAGACGTTCAGATTGCTAGGAATTTGAATTCTCTTACTTTCAACATTTATAGAAAACCAACCTTCACAGATACTTTAATTCACAGCGACAGTAACCAACACATTAAAATAAAACTCAGTGCTTTTCATTCGTTCATACATAGGTTGTTCACGATTCCATTATCGGAAACAAATTTTCAAACTGAAGTTAATACAATTAAATTATTAGCCATCAATAACGGTTACAATGAAAGTCTTATCGACAATCTCATTGGGAAAAAACGAATAAAGTATCTGTTGCATTCAATATACCCAACGCAAACTATTAATGAAGAACAAAAATAATTCCCAATAAATTATGTGCCTAATTTGAATAGCTAAATTTGTAACAGACTATCGAAAAATAACGTTAAAACAATTTGTACTAATAAAAGAAACGTGAAGTAATTCTTGGTCAATAATAAAGAAAAATCTAACATCGGAGAAAACAATGGTATTTACAAAATATTTTGCGACGAATGTCCTGCTTTCTATATTGGACAGGCAGGAAGGAATATAAATATTCGTGTTGAAGAACATAAAAAGTCAATTTTACAAAGCAAAAATACCACTGGCTTCTCTGAACATTGTATAAAATGCAATCACTTCCTGGATTTCAACGAAACCAAATTGTTACATTCAGGTAACAAAGCAAAACGCCTTGACCTTCTTGAAATTCTCGAAATAAGTTCCGCCCTAATAGTCAATTACCCCTTGTAAACGAACAAATTGATTTTCAGGTATCACATTTGCTTTTGTCTGTTTTATAAATTACGATGCAATACTCTCCTGTAGTCAGTCTTGATAATGAGTTCATAACTCGAAACATGTCGACTTTTCGTTACTGCTAAATACAGTATCTAAATATTTTTATATATTGTGAAACATAAGCCAAGTGTTTTTATTTTAAAGTTTATACTTTATTCTTTATGATGTTTCACCAAGTGATGTGCGAGAATTCAATCTCAGTTATTTATATATTTATATATATATATATATATATATATATATATATATATATATATATATATATATATATATATATTGTATAAGTACTGAGCGTACGATGTATTTAGACCCGGGCAACACCCGGTTTTGTAGCTAATTAAAAACTAAAATTATTTATTCCTTTTTATCCCTGCAAGGTTTTCAATCATGTTTTCTTTTTTTAGAATCAAGTAGGCCTTCCCTGGTACATATCAGGCTTGATGTACTTCACAGTGAAAGTGCTTCCCATATTTCAAAGGGTTTTCACAGTTTTTCTTTTGACAAGTGGAATTCTTCTTATAGCATTTGGAATCAAGCAAAAGATTAGATCGAAAAAGAAGTTCCTTATGGAAAATAAACTGATGCAATATGAACATCAAGCCTTCATCAAGGTTTAGGAATGATTTGACTAAATTTGCTGTGAATTGTACCAAAGTTTGAATAGAGGGCAGAAACACACATTCCTAAAATTACATTTATAAAATTTTATACTTTTATAAATTTGGAAATATTTTTCAGTATTATTCATGTGAAGTATCTAGGCTAGTTCCACCTGCAACATCTGTTGTTCAGAAATATATGTTACCATTTCAAACAATTTAACACTTAATAGAAGGCCACATATATTTGCCTTTACATTGTGATATAGAGAATTAAGAATAAAAATGGAGTAAATATATACTAAGTTGAGTATACAGGTGTCAATAGACTTAAGAAATTGTAGTTATGGCAAAAGAAATATAGAAAATCAATTAATAATATTGTTTCTTTGGGAATTCCAATCTAAGAAGGTGAGGTATTTGTGAAATTAGAGTAAAAAAATATTCAAAGCAATTTAATAACCTTCAATCAACTAACTCGAAGTCTAAGTGATAAATAAATGAAAAATTATCGTACATGAAAATAAGTTACTAAATTAACTTTAAGGAAGCAACATTTTTCACATAAGAAATTGTAAATGACCATTCAGGAGTGAAATATATCAGAAACCACAAGAATTATATACATATTTACATAATTAGTAAGGAAATTCAAGAATGTATTACGTGTATTATTCAGAAGGTAAAACAATGCTCACAAAACAAACCACATATTAAAATCTAACAATAAAAATTACTTGATTGACAATTTCTTAGTTAAAAAAACAGGTATTACATTACAATGTAATAAGCAAGCTTGTTTTATTGATATTATCGGTAATTACCTTTTGAGAATTCAGTTAGTGTTCAGTCAGTCAGTACCAATAAATGCAGTTGGCGATACAATGAATTTTCTCAAAGGTAATCCAATATGAGAAAATGATGATATATAATATGTTTGAAAGTGATGAAAATTTTAAAGAATTACATGATTTTTTCATCGATTTAAAAATTAATTTTCAAAAATATTATCTTATAATGAATAATTAAAAATATACAATTACAACAAATTTTTTCAAGAATTACTCCACTCAGATGACGTTTATCATTTGCATCACAAAAAATTCGAATATATTATAAAATTATGAATGTTATACAAATATTACTTCGAAAAAACACGATGTGTATTAAATTAGGAAATATTCTCCTTTTTTTGATGTTTATAATACTTCAATTGTTCACTAAACAATATGAATTTTTTAAAGTTTAGTATAAAAAATTACTATTTCATTATTCCACAATCGTTTGACCATTCACTGAGCAAAAAAGAGTGAACCTCCACTTTCGAAGTAACTTCTTCAGTAAATTCAATATTCTTTGGTTAATTTCCTGAACCACATAATTCATTTATTTCTAACCCTTACATTGTTCATGAAAAATCAACAGTTTTGAAATGAGGGTAGATTGTGTATCGGTACTGCTAACAATCCACGGGGGAGGGCTGTAACGACTCCGGAATGAAAAGAATATGTGAACGAGATTTGATAAAATATACTAATAAAGAAGAGAATACCAAGGAAATGCATCCAATTGCCATAGTCAAGCTTTCATGCGATGGTGAAGGCTTGAGAAACAGACGCATGTTGATTTCTCCCCAAGTCGATTCCGACCAGCTGCTGTACAGATTAGAGGACCAATCATAATCTGTAATGAGGATGATCAATGAAAATAAAATAAAATCACTAGTGGTGATATCGAAAAAATTTATAACCATATTAAAAACAAAGGAAAATGAAAAATTCATCGTTATAAAAATATCTAATGCTGAACTATCTGAGCTTTTTGAATCCTTTACTCAAGTAACCTTTACTTGATGGCAATTCATATTAGGAAATAAGAACACGTTTATTAAAACTTAATTTCCACTATATTCACATAAAAGCACAATTGTTTTGACAACGCAATGCCTTCATCAGATTAAGTTACAAACTAATTCTTAAAATATATTACAGTGTATATATACTATCTGAAATGTTCTACAATGGATATTAACAGCAATGGTTGTATTTATGATTCCCAGAACGGTATTACAGATATTAACTTATTTGGAGTGGTTAACTATTATTAGGATTCAAGAACCAGGTTTAATAAAGGTGAATTACTTAGTGCGGTTTGTTCATTGGAAAAAAGATCTGAAGCCTCATGTTTTGAAATTTCCATAGATTCTAATAAATTTAATTTTTGAGACTTATTTTCCATATGTAAACCTCTAAAATTATTATTGAAATCATGAGTTTCTTCTATTAAATGGTTTGAGTAATGTTGCTAAATGTATTCAGTGAGTATAATATGACAGAAACAACTATTCTCCCAACCCGTATCACAAAGTTCAGTAAAGCTTGCATTGATAACATTTTTACCAATATTCGAAATTTCTCAGTACTGGTAATTGATACAGAAATATCAGATCATACATATCAGGTAGTTTCATTCACTATTGCTCAGGAAACTAATAACTCTACTACTACGGGTAGAATATTTAGGCAAGACAGGATTTGTAATTTTAGACAAAATTTGTTGCTTGTAGACTGGGACAGCCTTTTAGATTATAAAACAGATTGTCAGGGATCTTCCTCACTTTTTTACAATAACTTCCTTGAACTATTTGAGTCTTCCTTCCCAATAAAAATATTCCGAAACGACAATAGAAAAAAGAAAAACACTTGGATTACTCCAGACATAAAAAATCTGTCAGGACACAGCAGAAACCGCAAAACGCTAAATAATGATAACTATACACTAAGACATAAATGTTTGAAAAAATATTACGAAAATCAAGTCAATATAGCAAAGAAAACGTTTAATAATAACAGGTTACTGAAGTCCAACAACATGAATCGGGAGTGCTGGAATATAATAAAAGAAAATACAAACAAAAACAACAGGGATAAAATAATTGAAATAGAGAGCACAGAAGGTGAAATTATAGGAAATAGTGAGGAGCTATCTAATTTTTTTAACAAATACTTTGTAAAGGAAAATGAAAGCAAAAGCTCGGAAAATATAAGTCACACCCTAAACATCAAATCCCAGCTCCACTCATTTTATCTGTACCCCACAGATCCCGAAGAAATTAGCAGAACTATCACGAAAGTTTGCACAAAAAAATCACCGGGTATAGATAATGTACCAGGAAACGTCATGATGGCTGTTGGTGATATTCTATCACACCAACTGAGTGTTTTAGTAAATAGAAGGTTTTGTGAAGGTAAATATCCTGAACAGTTGAAGTGCTCAAGGGTGGTTTTAATATACAAAAGTAAGGGGAATAGAAGGGAAGCCAAAAACTATAGAGCGGTGGCGATTCAGTGCCATATTGGTAAAATATATGAACACTCGTATAATATAAGGCTTAACAATTATCTTGAAAAATTAAATATTCTAGACAGCTCACAGCATGGGTTTATAGCTCAAAAGTCCACAATGACAGCATTGGATGAAGCTATAACACACATTCATGAAGCTTTAAACAAAAAAGAAAACATCATGGGATTATTTTTCGACATGAGCCGAGCTTTCAACACAGTTGACCACAATTTGTTAGAAGCTAAACTCTATCGGGTGGGAGTCAGAGCCCATGTTTGGAATGGATAATCTCATACCTATCGGATAGAAAGCAGAAAGTTGAGATCAACGGTGTTAGATCGGAGTCGATCAAAATTCGAATAGGCACACCACAAGGATCATGCCTGTCACCAACATTATTTAATATTTTTATAACTGATCTACCCAAAGAACGGAGGAATACAGGTTATCCAATACTTTACGCGGATGATACTAATTTAATCGTCTCAGGACAATCTAAGAGAGAAACACAAAACAAGTCCAATGAATCTATCAGAAGCATGTCCCAATGGTGCAGTAATAATAAAATCTCTTTGAGTGTAGACAAGTCAATAGCTGTCCAGTTTATTACGAAAAATGTAACTATAAATGAAAGCATGTTACTTAAAACAGAAGGAAAATCCCTGGAGAACTCAGCAAGTACAAAATTTTTAGGGGTTTATTTAGATCAGAAACTCACATGGAATGAGCATGTTGATCATACAGCTTCAAAACTGAGTTCATATTGTTTCGTTATCAGGAACTTATGGAATACAGTATCGATCGACGTGCTCAAACTACTATACTTTGGCCTTATTCAGTCGTCTCTTTCATATGGTCTAGTTTTCTGGGGAAAAACCCATAACTCTGGCCAACTATTTATTATTCAAAAAAAAATTATAAGATGCATGCTAAACTTGCCTAACAAAGAACCATGTAAAAACCACTTTGTCGAATTGGGTGTTATGTCATTACCAAGTTTGTATATTTACTCATTGATTGTTTACATTGTTAATAAGCAGGACACTTTAAAGACGAGAAGGGAGGTACACGGTCATAATACACGACAGAAGGACGAAATCAATTTGGGTTTTTCCAGATTATCAACTGGGCAGGAAAATCCCAATTATATGGGAACACAATGCTACAATAAGATTTGTGCAATGAAGGAATTCAGAGAATGTGAAACAAAATTGCTCAAGAAACATCTCAAGAGGTTTTTGGTACGGAAATGCTATTACTCACTGCAGGAATTTCTCAATGATACCTCTGACTAGATTTTAATTAGCAAATGATAAATTACTTTTAAAAATGTGCAATTGTAAGTCTGTATTTTATTTTATTTCATTTTACATTATTTTATCATTCAAGCCAGGTTCCTATATTACCAAATAGCGAACCAGCTTATCTGTTTGTGACGTATCCCATAATGTATTATACTTGCCTGTATTGTGACATTCAGTGGACAAAATAAAATTATTATTATTATTATTATTAGTGGCTCTTATCAGCTTAACTTATTTCATATTGTTTGATTCTACTATGAAAATATGTACCCGTCTGACCTATATAAAATTTAGGGCATGAACTACACTCAAGTCTATAAACTCCTGATTTATTAATTTATCAGTGTATATTATATGGTATATTTAAGTATTGGAATCATTGAGTATAGACTTAGTTTATCTCCACACTATATTTTTTATGTATAATGACTGTTATGGATTCTTGTATTCCCTTTGGGCAATAAATAAATTTACAAAAAAAAAGTGATTTATATTTTTTGATGTTAACTATTTTATTCGTGGGATATACTAAGTTTATAGCCACATATTGTTCCAAATATTCTAAATAAGCATTCTTATAAAAAAGCTACATACTTAGTATATCCACGTACAGATAATATCAAAAAATATAAAACACTTACATAATATACTGGTAAATTAACAAATGGAGTATCCAAAATATGTTTGAGTAACAATCATAATTAAGTTTTCTAAATCATTAAAAATAATAAACGGAAATTAGATAAAAATAATAAATCTGGAGTTTATAGACTTCAGTAAAATTCATGTCCTAAATTTTATATAAGTCAGACAGGTAGATCTTTTCATAGTAGAATCAAATAATATGAAAGAAGTTATGTTAATAAGAGCGCCTCCTATTACTCAAACCTTTTAATAGATGAAACTCATAATTTCAAACATAATTTTAAAGTTTTACATGCGGAAATATGTCTCAAAAATTGAATTTATTAGAATCTATGAAAATTTTAAACATAAATCTTCAGATATTTTACCAATTGAACAAAGTGCACTTAGTAATTCACGTTTATTAAACCTGGTATTTGAAACCTCATAATAGTTAGCCACTCCAAATAAGTTAATACCCGTAATACCGTTCTGGGAATCATAAATACAACCTCCTATTGTTAATAACCATTATAAAACATTTCAGATAGTATATAAGTACTGTAATATATTTTTTCTACAACTGAACGAAAAGTGCAAATTTCCAAAAGAAAGCGAAATGTTGCACTTTTTCGAGGAGCAAGGAACGCTCACTTATGTTCCCATGGAAACCATAAAAATTGAGTAGTGCTGTGATGTTGAACATTTTGGGGAAGGAAGTGGCGGTATCGAAAATTTCTTAAACCGTTTGAAAAAAAGTGGTGTCGCTGCGATTTTTATGTAGAAACTTCAAGGTTCTCTACAGCCCCTCCAAAATCAGTTAAAATATTGAAAATTTGTAATGGAATTGAGTTGAAGTAAAGTATATGCTTTTTTGGAATTAAATTTTTGTTTCAAAACGCCGCCATTTTTATGCAGAAATTTCATTACTTTTTGCAGTTTTCAGCTGTAATCAAAAAAATGTGGGGTAAATACGACCTATGTGACGGGGCTGTGCTGCTCACGAGTTTTTTTTGTATACATAATTCGTTTTTAATGAACTAACTAAATAAACCAGTAACATACTCACCATCTATGAGAAAAGCTGGACTGACAGCTTCAGTGAAATTCATGACCATTCTAAAGCATTTGGTGGTATTCAAATCATTCATACTTACAGACATATTGTAAAAACGGAATGCCTAAAAACATCAGATATTTAATATAGACTTTATTATGTCTTTTTATCATGAAACTCACATAATTATCTGACATGTTCGTACAGTTCTCATTAGATTCTCCAACTACATCTCCAACTGACCATCCCAATACAAACCCCAGTAAGGTGGTGGCTTTATTTGTATTTCCATCTACACCCACATACAAATTCAAAGGGTGGTTCTGTTGTTTCTAAGATTAAAATGCACAATCAATTAAAATTCATTTAATTGTGTTCAAACAAACCTGAGGTTGCTTCCCAACAGCTTGAAAAATCTTACAGTTCTGATTTTCCAAGTAGCAGTACAAGAGCTCGTCAACCTAAAATTAATGTACAAAGTAAGTGCTTTATTTCTCACAAAAATATGGTTAAAACGACTGCATTATATGGAGAAACTTATATTTCAAACTCACCCATTTCGAAACAACAATATCTTTATCAGCATAAACCTGTCCTGTAATTTCTTCATAGATTGTCTTTGAAATTGTAGTTCCAACATCTGATAAATGTTCTTGGATGCTGCCCAACTCAACTTTTCCACTTTCATTCAAATACACATAATTGATATTTGTCGAATTGTCAAAAATGGAATTATAAAACTTATTGCTAAAAGCCTGTCGATGATTTGTCAGGACAATTGTTGAGAGATTTTCATATTTCTTGAGGAAAGTTTGGACGGACGAAGGAGGAAGGGTGCCATTTGATCTTTGTAAACTTATTGATGCAGCCATATTTTTACTAAGGCGTTCTGTGAAGTCCATGTTCTGAGAAATTTCAAAAATCGATTGCAGAAATTATTAAATTGAAAGAAATACAGAATAATTGTTTATTATATTGAATAAATGTTGACAGTGTTTGATTTTGTTACCGAGCAGTTGAAAAATGTTTCATAATTATTACCTTTGAATCCACTTTATATAAGTGTGCAAAAACTCTTCCATCCCCTCTACTGAGCTGACTCAATTCAATAAACAGACTGATTTCACTAGGCTTGATCACTGGGAAAATATTAGAAGTACCATTTTCTGTTTCTATTGGAAAATTACCATTTTCCATATCATAGACAACTCGTTGGGAACCAATATAATCGAAAGATTCACCATTGAACAGAATGAAAAGGACATTTGTACCTGAAGAACGAAATCACTTTTCCAACATCAAATAAAAAAACTGGTATTATTCTGTTAATTCAAAATTTAAGTTGTGAGAAAATGTTTGTAACAAAGTTCATTCTAAATACTTCAACATTCACTGAATTATTTCGAATAAATCTAATAAAACAAAAATGTAGAAATACAAAAAGTTTTCCCAATAATTGAAAATAAATATTTCAGTTATGAGGTTATATCTTAAGAGGATTAATTTTTTTCCCATTTTCTAAGCAAAGCTTTTTGAAGATCTTGACTTAATCTACAATTATAGCTATATTTGTATTATTAAACAACTTTAAATTTTCATTTTCTACAATCAATCATCTTACAGTGATAGATGCCAGCTGCAATAAATTTTTTATTTAACAATTTCCATATTATATGCCATTTTTAATTTATTTGTAACACCAAAGTTAAAGATAGGATATTGAAACTAGTGAATAAAGAACTATGTTAAAACAGAAATGTTTAAAGTACAAATTGATTTTTTAGTCATCCAACTAAAAGTGATTTTAATATGAAAAAAAAATTAATGACAGTCCATCCATTACAAACACTAATTTGCTTTTTTATTTTGATATATTTTGAATATTAGTATGTTTCAACTCACCATAATTCTCATTCTTAGGCAGCATTTGTTTTAATATTTTTGCTACGGTAAGAAGAGTAACTAGGCCAGTTATTGGACTATCTGCCCCTGAAGTTCTATCAAACATAGACGCTGTATCAGTTCTAGCAGCTACTATTATGTATTTTTGGCCTAATATAGGCGTTATTACATGAGTCTTCTCATCATAATTTGCTAGAGGAAATAAGGAAGCCCATACATTTTTATCTCCTAAGGGATCACAAACTCTAACAGGGTTTAGGTTTGTAGCTATATTTGATCTCCTGTAAAAATAGTTTTCTATTTTGAAGTAATTCATCTTATTCAATGAAATGAAACTAATTTATCTATTTATCTAATTTCCACCAATAATTTATTTTACAATTTATAACTGGTTCTAGCAACTATGTTTGTAAGTAATTATTGGTGGAAATAATATAAAATTAGTTTTATTTCAATAAGTAAAACTTTTAAAACATATGAGGAACACAATTCAGTATTCACAATTGATATGTTAGATCACCTTATACAAGTAGGTGTATTTTTAGCACCATACATGAAAGAATTGAGCTGTACAGAGCACAATGATCTATCTCTTTGATTTTCATACGAGTAATTATTGAACTTGTTGAAACAATCTTGGACAGCCTTTATATCTTCATATCTATCTATATAAAACACTGGAAATCGAATATCTTCAAAAAGTAGTCCTGTTCCATCATAGTTCCATTTCACATCATCATTTTTGCCGCAAGTTTCCCTTACTCCATAATTTTCATTAGGGCATTGTAAATCATGGGAGAAACTTCTTAGTGTTTCATTATTCATATATAACAGTAAACCTGATATTTTCGGGGATTCTTCAAGAGTTTGTACTATTTTTCTAGTTAGAAAGCTGACAGGAACAATGGGTATATAAGGTCCTGCAACGCCATTTTTCAGAATGAATATCAAATCATTTTCTCCTGTGCAGAAATGAGCAACACCTGTAGCACCTCCTCGTTTAGCTGGAACATATGAATAAATTATGTTTTACCTTTTTAAATAAATGACGATTTCAAGTAGGGTTTTTGAACAAAAAAAAAGTTTATTGTCATCTTAGATAGTAATTTAACTACTCACATGAACACCCAACTTGATGTGTTGCATTTAATCGTCTAAAACATGAAGTCGATGCATTTATGTCAATATACATTCGATTTTTGATTCTGTTTCCATTGCCTAAAAATGATTTTCTATGATAATATAAGTAACAAACTGAACAACATTTAATTTGCAATTATAGGTAGAGTACCATATCATTGAACACTTACAGCAGAGAATAGATAATTTAAAAATTAATAAAATCAGCCCATATTTTACTAGTAACATGATTCATAGGTTACTTTTCTTTGACTAAGTGACATTTCTAACAACAGTGTGAATTTGTGAAGTAGTGTGAATAAGAATAACCATCGTTTTTCCTAGGCGTGTTCTGTTTACTACTCTATTTATTGATAGAGCAATTCCTTATTACGTTTTATATACAGAATGGGCCATCCATAACTTTCCACCCCGAATTTTGAGCTTTGGGATGGAATAACGAAAAAACGCTCGGAGAGGTCAAATTTTGTTGAAAGGGGGACAAATAAGGGCGTTCAAATGAGTTTGAAATCACAACCCCTCTAGCCGCAACCCCTAACAGCTCTCATTTTTGAATAGGGAATAGGAGTCGAGCAGTACCTTGTTGGAAAGGCAATTCAATTTCCTGCATGAGTGTATTTTTTTTTTCATCGCTTATTAATTATTATACACAGTGACTCAGTATTGCATCTATAACTTTCACACGCCGAATTTCGATCTTTGAGATGGAAAAAACGCTCGGACGGGTCAAATTTTGTTGAAAGAGGACAAATAAGGGTGTTCAAATGAGTTTGATATCACTACCCCTCTAGCCGCAACCCCTTACAGCTCTCATTTTTTTGAAAGTCTGAAATAACTAAATGAATTCTCATTTTCAAACAGCTTCTCCATCTCAATATCAACGAAATCTGTTATAGCCGCCTTTTTTGCAATTTCTCGATCACTACGCGTATGCCAAACACATGTTGAGAATGCTGAAACCGTGACAATAACTGAAAACGTGGAAAATAATAATATTTACAAAGTAAATCGTGTGCTTTCGTTTAAATTGAAATAATTGCGGTTAGGGTAGCGGCTAGAGGGGTAGTGATATCGAATTCATTTTTTGACCCGTCCGAGCGTTTTTTCCATCTTAAAGATCCAAATTCGGCGTGTGGAAGTTATTGATGCAATACTGACTCACTCTGTATAATAACGAAGCGATGAAAAAAAAAACACACTTTTGCAGGAAATTGAATTGCCTTTCCAAGAAAGTGCTGCTCGACCCCTTTTCCCTATTAAAAAATGAGAGCTATCAGGGGTTGCGGCTAGAGGGGTAGTGTTATCAAACTCATTTGAACACCCTTATTTGTCCCCTTTTCAACAAAATTTGACCCGTCCGAGCGTTTTTTCCATCTCAAAGATCGAAATTGGGCGTGTGAAAGTTATTGATGCAATACTGAGTCACTCTGTATAATAATTAATAATCGATGAAAAAAAAATACACTCATGTAGGCAATTGAATTGCCTTTCCAACAAGGTGCTGCTCGACCCCTTTTCTCTATTCAAAAATGTGAGCTGTTAGGGTTTGCGGTTAGAGGGGTAGTGATATCAAACCCATTTGAACATCCTTATTTGTCCTCCTTTCAACAAAATTTGACCTGTCCAAGCGTTTTTTCGCTATTCCATCCCAAAGCTCAAAATTCGGGATGGAAAGTTATGGATGGCCCACCCTGTATATATTTTTTTATAATTAGCACTCGCAACAAAGAATTCGCGTGATTCTTATATATTAGAAATAAATTTTGCATAGTTGGAGTACGTAATATTGTCCCATTTACTACAAAAGTCTGTTGAAATATAGCAGTACCTATATCTGAATTTCTTGTTGGAAGATTATGACTAACTCTTCTCCTTTGCCTTTACTTTAGAAAAGAGGCCTATCTTGTGTAGTACCATTTCAAGCTAAATATCATATATCTGGATGTATGGAAATAACTTTAATTGCATTTGTTACATGTTACTGAACATTTGAAAATACTGAAATAGTAGGTACTCGTACAACAAAAAACAGGGCCTTTTCCTAAACTTCGGATTCAACATCTGACAGAATAAATAACATTAAGAAATCATAATACAATACAATAAAATGCTATAACGTAATTAGCTATAGCTAATTGAGAAGAATGGAAAAAACCAAGTCAATTTTGATATTCCTAAAACTCTCTATAAATTTAGAAGGAATATCAAAAGCGCACAGTCATCAACACAAACTACAACTATAAATCCAATAAGAAAAATGTTTTTTATTTGTCTATATAATACTTTTTCTGGGATAGATTCCCATGAGGGCTCCTCAGTAGAAAATAAATATCTGAACCAAAGACTTTTATAGATATTTGGCAACGAAAATTTACTACGCAGAGAATAATGTTCAGAAATTTCTCGTTTAAAAAATTTTTGTATATTTCATAACACAGAAATATTCTTATTCATAATAATAACTCAGTTTTCATTTGTTTCAATTTGAAATTTTACAGAATAATGAATGATAAAATCATTTTATTTTTTTGACAAACACGCTTATATTTTATAAAAATTATTATTGCGATATAGGGTACATCAAATATGTAAATCATTTCGAACCCCTCGATATGTAAAAACATTAGAATGATATTAAAAAAAAATGATGAAAGTGTACTAATCACCTCCAAATCGCTAAATAATAAAATTAGGAGATGAATTGTATTATGGATTCTAGAAAGTTATATAAATACCTACTACATCTAGTGTTACATATCTTATAACAAACTTCTATTAAAACAAATATTCCTAATATGTTGATGATGAAAATTTGCAGTCAAAGCAAATTCTTTAATATTTTTATGGTGATAGGTAAGTTGAAGTGGAAATCAAAGTTGACAATTTTAAATGTGAATTTTTCAGCACTTTTCGTTTTTATCGATGTTGGATTTGCCGCAGAAGGCGAGGAGATAGGACCGATATAGAAGAAGAGTGGATGGAAATGAAGGGAAGAGCCAGTAATATTAGTAAGACGAATTTATTTATTCACACGAATATATGAAGTGCAAACAAAGTTGATTCGCGACTATGCAGGAAATTGATGTCAATGACTCTCATAACATACTAAACATGTTAAAATATTCCAAAGATAACAAACAGATTAATGAAAAATTCGTTCAAATTGACATATTGCAGAAAGCCTCCATCCAATATTGGATGAGTGGTTCTTATTAATTATACCTATTCAAAAGAATAGGTATAATTAATAAGGTTTATTTTTGAATATTTATAAGAGCAGCTTTTCGAATATTTTACGTTCATATAATGAAATAAATCGTAGCCTATGAGAGATTGATGAATCATTAGGTCCATGTCGGGTAGCGTAAATACATTGCTTACTACGGTACAGCTAGGCTTTATGCTGTGCCAGGGTAAATAATGTAATATTAATATGCCATTTTTACCCCGAGGCGAAGCTAAAGGGGTTATAGTCTCACGACAAAAAGTTGTTAACTGGCCCGATTTTAAAAATTCCAACGGATATCGATAAAACACATATGATTTCATCAGAGAAGTTTTGTTCCCAATTTTTTCCCAACGAAGAATAAAAAATTATAGCGTTTTTTAGATAGGCATTACGACATGCGCATGCGCCAAGGTCGATATGTACAAAGTCCTACAAAACAAGCGTCGAAGTGCTCTGTGTGCCACGGTAACCAAGCGACGTTGGGAATTGGGAATTTGAATTCCCAATTTTTCCCAACGAAGAATAAAAAAAATATAGCGTTTTTACCCCGAGGTGAAGCTAAATTCTCACTACAAAAAGGGATCTGGTCCGATTTTGAA
The DNA here is from genome assembly GCA_030704885.1 of Cynegetis impunctata. Taxonomy (NCBI): domain Eukaryota; kingdom Metazoa; phylum Arthropoda; class Insecta; order Coleoptera; family Coccinellidae; genus Cynegetis; species Cynegetis impunctata. The sequence continues at coordinate 359,348 of JARQZK010000066.1, read as the reverse complement.
AATTCCAACGGACGCAAACATGCGTCGAAGTGCTCTGTGTGCCACGGTAACCAAGCGACGTTGATAGCTTAAGCTTGATTCTGCGTCTGTTTCTGCTTCCCATCCATAGAGATATCTCATCAATTTGATTCATAATTTGCAGCAAAATGAACCGGGATAGGATATTCAAATTCGACAGTCAAACAATGAATTTTTTTGCTAAATTTTCACGGATTTTATTCGTAATATCGACTTATTAATACATTTATTGCAATAAATTCGATGGACGATGCATCGACTCTGTGGTAGTTCATATTTATATTAAAAATTAAATAATAAGAAAACAACTTGTCTAAAAACCACAAAATGAAAATAAATTTTTATTCGACTAGTTTCGCCTGTTACAGCATTATCAAGACTGAATACATAATTGCAAAGACATCGCTTGAAAATATAAGTATTTCGGTTCGGTACCTGGGGGTGGTAAAATGTAATCGATGGGTCCAAGTTATCAGAGATTTAACAGTTAGATTTAAACCACTCCCCACTGTTAAATCTCTGATAACTTGGACCCATCGATTACATTTTACCACCCCCAGGTACCGAGCCGAAATACTTATATATTCAAGCGATGTCTTTGCAATTATGTATTCAGTCTTGATAATGCTGTAACAGGCGAAACTAGTCGAATAAAAAGTTATTTTCATTTTGTGGTTTTTAGACAAGTTGTTTTATTATTATTTAATTTTTAATATACATTTATTGGAATTTTCCTTCATTTCATTCGTAAAATCGACTTTCATTGTTATTTTTAATTTATATAATAGGTACATTCAAAAAATATTGACAACATGCACATGCGCCGAGGGGTTTTATCATTCCTAGTGCTACGCAGTAGGGTGTCCTTCATTTTTAATATTTCATTTATTACTGCTATACAGCGAAGCGCACAGCTGTAACGCAGTAGAACATTCTTTACTGCATTAATTTGAGCTGATTCATGCAAGTGTTTGGCCCTTATTAGTTATTGGCGCGTGGCTGTCACTTCTTATTAGGTCAAGATCTATCTGAAGGTTTTTCAGCATAATGTTGGAAGAAAGTGTTTCTAACTAAATAAAATAAATCAATTTGCAACCAAGAATATTCAATTACTGAATAACGCCTATAAAGACAACAATAAATAGGTATTTGGCTACGATCCGTACCAAAATGGAACGAGAGGTGGAACACAGCGAATGGAGTGAAGATTAGATAATAAATTTGAACTCTGCTAGATCGTCAGAGTGGATTGTAAGATACACATATCGATCAGCTAAAAAATACATAAGTATATCGTAAAGTGATTAAACAGCACAGTAGTTTTGATAAAATAAGAAAAAGGAGTGATTCGCGCGTACGTGGTGAACGGTGTTTTATGTTTTTATCACGACCGTTAATAATACGTATACTATACAGGGTATAAAAATTATAGGTGCACTAATTCTATTCGGCTATAAAGGAGGTCAAAACAAGAAAAAAGTCTATATCTATAATAACAATAAAATTAAATTAAATAAAAAATAAAAAGTTGTAGTTTTGACTTCTTCAAAAGGTTTTGCTCTATTTCTTGTTTGTTATTTGGTGTATGAAATCTATATTATCCTAATTAATATCCTGTTTTATATTTGATACTATGTACTAACAGCTCTAGTAATATAGAAGTATTCACTTACTTCCTAATTAACATTTAAAAAACTTATCTTAGTAACATACGATTACTTCCTTACGGCGTTCTTTCATTTGCAATGCTTACTATCGGTCAAAAGCGACCTATGCTGTAGTGTAGTAAAGAATGTCATCATTTAAATAGCGTTAATATAGTTGGATTGCTTACTGTGGTACAGCGGCGAGCTTAGCTGTACCGTAGTAAACAATGTATTTACGCTGTCGGGTAATGGTGCGCCATGTGCACAATTAGCCAAATTTGAGTGAAAAGCTTTTGTTGTTATTCCGTAAAACATAATGTTTTTTAAATAATTTCAGATGCTAAAATATAACCGCAAAACAAATAAAGCCTCCTTGGACGAGGACAAAATGAAAAAAGTCTTGTTATTTGTTGCAAATAATAGAGCAGTTAGAGATGACGAAAGGAAGTTTGGAATACCAGAATATACAATTCGCAAAAGAAGACTATGAAGGAAGAGGTGATATCAATAGGTCTCAAATGGGTCCACATCACATTTTTTCACAGGTCCAAGAAGAGAGTTTAGCGAGTCACGTACTAAAAATGGCAAAATTTCTTTATGGCGTCACAAGAAATGATTTTCTGCGATTAAAGTATTCTTATGCAGTAGCTAACAATTTAGCTAGAAAAATATAAATTTTGCAAGTAAAACAAGATTGAATTGCTAGCCATCACACCACATATATCTCATATAGCTAGGATATACCTTTGAATTTTGTGACGCCTAAATTACATTTTTTTTATATTTTGAGTATTCTGTAGTACTTGTTTAGATTATGCCCGATAAACCATATTATATTTACAGATTTCTGTTTGCGCACAATTACCCGCATAGGGTGGATAATCATGCGCATTTTCAGTTTACGGCTTATTTCGTTCTTAAGCTCAGAACATATTTTTTTGTAATATTTCATTCATTAGTATTATACCATATACAATGAAGAATATCTATGCCAAAATTCAGAATTCCACATGCTATATTTAAGAAAATATCAACCCGACTTCTTACGCCTGCATAATTCACCGACTTCCCGCAGGAGAATAATGTTCAGAAATTTCTCGTGTAAAATTTTTGTATATTTCATGACACAGAAACATTTTTATTCATAATAATAACTCATTTTTCATTCGTTTCAATTTAAAATTAAACAGAATAATTAATGATAAAATCATTAAACTGTTTTGACAAACTGCTTAAATTTCACAAAAATTAATATTTATTATTGCGATGTAGGGTGAATTAAATATGTAAATCATTTCGAACACCTCGATATGAATACAAATTAGAATGGCATTAGTAAAAAATGATAAAAGTGTACTAATCAACTTCAAATCGCTGAATAATTATGAGATAACTTCTATTATGAATTCTAGAAAGTGATATAAATACCTACTACATCTAGTGTTACATACATTATAACAGTTTTCTGTTAAAACAAACATTTCTAATATGTTGATGATCAAAGTTTATAGTCAAAGCAACTTCTTCAATATTTTTATGGTAATAGGTAAGTTGAAGTGGATATCAAAGTTGACAATTTTTTAATGTGAATTTTTCAGCACTGTTTGTTTTTATCGATGTTGGATTTGCCGCAGAAGGCGAGGAGATAGGACCGATAAATAACACCGGCGATATAGAAGAAGAGTGGATGGAAATGAAGGGAAGAGCCAGTAATATTAGTAAGACGAATTTATTTATTCACATGAATATATGAAGCGCAAACAGAGTTGATTCGGGACTATGCAGCAAATTGATGTAAATGACTCTCATAACATACTCTAAATAAACATGTTAAAATATTTCAAAGATAACAAACAGATTAATGAAAAATCGTTCGAATTGGCATTTTGCACAAAGCATCCATCCAATATTGGCTGAGTAGTTCTTATCTATGAAATTATTTATTTTTGTAAAATAAATACTATTGCGGTGTATCGAAGGAAAGCAGTCAGGTGCGGGAGTATATTTCCCATCCAGTTTGGACCTCCTAGACCACGATTTTCGAAAAAGTTTTCATGTCTGATATTGAAATATATATATATATATATATATATATATATATATATTTCCCGGTACATATTGACATCTCCAGCGGCTCCCATCGAGTCGAATGAGTTGAAATGATATCTGGGATTGTTTCCATTCCAGAACGAAAGTATCAAAATGTGGGTAATTTCTTGCAACCGCCTCCATTTTTACGCAGATATTTCTAATTTTCCTATGAATATCCTTTCCGGTACATATTGACATCATCGAATAAATTATTTTCAACTTTTAATTTGGTTTGCTTTTTGAGCGTGATTTTTCAAAATATAATTCAATTCACCAGAATCTCATCTCGACGCGATGCATTTCACGCGAAAAAACACGACTTTAGTGGTGGAGGTCTGCTGCTCACGAGTTTTATTAAATATTTCTAATAGCAACTATCATAATCAATTGCATCATTGTCATTGATAACTATGATGAATTGCTAGTATTCATGGCTTCTATCAAGAATTATATAATGATTTTAATGTCTGGTGGATTTTGCTATATAAGTTCCATATATGATAATTTTGCCAATCTTTCCCATTGGTTCGTTGAAATATTTGTTTATTCAGTTAAACCATAAAATTTATATAAAATCAATTAAACAGAGGAAAACATGAACCAAGAAAACAACCTCGGTAATTCAAAAACAATTAAGATGCAAAACTCCCTATGTAATATATATATATATATATATATATATATATATATATATATATATATATATATATATATATATATATATATATATATATATATATATATATATATATATATATATATATATATATATATATATATATATATATATATATATATATATATATATATATTTTATTTTTATATATATATATATATATATATATATATATATATATATATATATATATCTATATATATATATACATATACTATATAATTAAAATATATATATAGATATATTTATATATATATTTATATATATTTATATATATATATATATATATATATATATATATATATATATATATATATATGTATTCGAATTGTTGTTGCCTGTGAACTATTTCTAATCTCTTGATAATTATTAGCAATAACAGGCTTGTTGAATCTCAAAAAACTCGATTTTATTAAAAAGTTGACGTTTCGCCACGACATTTATTGATTTGAAAAAATTTGAATAGAAAAAGACCAATATGTTTCATTAAAATTTTTCGGCTGTGGCAGTTCTTTGTTATTTATTACGTGCTATTCAGTCCAATATTAACATTCAAATCTGTTATTATTAGATGGTAAGGGAAACCACAGAAACCTTTACCCACGTAATGTTCGAAATAGGTTCAAATTAATTTGAAAAGTCAAAGAATAGGGTACTATTTATCTTTTTTTCAAAAATTTCTCATTGCGGCTGTGGCCGTCTTCAGTTATTAATTACGTGCTATTCAGTCCAATATCAAAAGACAGGTCTGTTGATATTAGATGGAAAGGGAACCACAGAAACCTTCACCCACGTAATGTACAAAATAGGTTTAAAATATTTGATTGTTGTCTTTAAAAAGACATTACTTGTAATTTTCGAGATCACCTAAACTATAGGCACTTTCTTTTTAGAAAAATTGAAAATTATAGATGTTTAGATTCTGTCTAAGAAGATGAGTTGTTATGATTAGAGTTTGTTTGTTGAATTATTTTGTTTTGATTTATGTTGTTTCTTAGAAATATTAAAGAATTGAATCTGCGTATATTCAACTCAAATGTTTGATATCTGTTCTATCATTTACGACTTCATTTAAATTTTTTTGAATATGTAACATTTCTAAAATTTCTCTGCGTTTTTGATCTTTTTCTATTTCTAAAATTTTTGTGCTATTAAAGTTGAAAGTATGATTCTCATTGTTTTTATGTTTTATTAGTGCTGTAGTTTGTGTTCTGGTATATTTGTGTGCTTTTAATCTTTCTTCTAAGTTTTGAAAAGTTTGTCCTATATATGATTTATTACAATTATTACAGGGTATGCTATAAACAACATGAGATTTTTGCAGAAGAGGTGTTTTACTTTTTAATTTAGAATATATTTGTTTTTTTGATTTTGTGCGGTGTGGGCTACTTTAATATCGTGTGGATTTAAAATTTGTGAAATTTTACTTTACGTACACACAGAAATAAAACATTACAAGATGTCCATAACTTACTGATAAAAACGATTACCCAATAAAACTTATACAGAAAATCACTAAAAATAGAATTCATAAACTTTACAACACATTAGAAACATCAAAAAAAAAAATATTAACAAAATATATATTCCTCTTCCATATATTCCTCATTTAAGTAATAAAATTTCACAAATTTTAAATCCACACGATATTAAAGTAGCCCATACCGCACAAAATCAAATAAAACAAATATATTCTAAATTAAAATGTAAAACACCCCTTCTGCAAAAATCTCATGTTGTTTATAGTATACCCTGTAATAACTGTATCTAATGAATCATATATAGGACAAACTTTTCAAAACTTAGAAGAAAGGTTAAAAGCTCACAAATATACCAGAACACAAGCCACAACACTAAAAAAACATAAAAACAATGAGAATCATACTTTCAACTTTGATAGCACAAAAATTTCAGAAATAGAAAAAGATCAAAAACGCAGAGAAATTTTAGAAATGTTACATATTCAAAAAAATTTAAATAAAGTCGTAAATGATAGAACAGATATCAAACATTTGAGTTCAATATACGCAGATTTAATTCTTCAATTTTTCTAAGAAACAACATAAATCAAAACAAAATAATTCAACAAACAAACTCTAATCATAACAACTCATCTTCTTAGACAAAATCTAAACAGCTAGAATTTTCAATTTTTCTAAAAAGAAAGTGCCTATAGTTTAGGTGATCTCCAAAATTACAAGTAATGTCTTTTTAAAGACAACAATCAAATATTTTAAACCTATTTTGTACATTACGTGGGTGAAGGTTTCTGTGGTTCCCTTCCCATATAATATCAAAAGACCTGTCTTTTGATATTGGACTAAATAGCACGTAATTAATAACTGAAGACGGCCACAGCCGCAATGAGAAATTTTTGAAAAAAAGATAAATAGTACCCTATTCTTTGACTTTTCAAATTAATTTGAACCTATTTCGAACATTACGTGGGTAAAGGTTTCTGTGGTTTCCCTTACCATCTAATAATAACAGATTTGAATGTTAATATTGGACTGAATAGCACGTAATAAATAACAAAGAACGGCCACAGCCGAAAAATTTTAATGAAACATATTGGTCTTTTTCTATTCAAATTTTTTCAAATCAATAAATGTCGAAGAAATTTCAATTTTTTCAAAAGTTTTGATAAAGCCACGAATGTCGTGGCGAAACGTCAACTTTTTAATAAAATCGAGTTTTTTGAGATTCAACAAGCCTGTTATTGCTAATAATTATCAAGAGATTATATATATATATATATATATATATATATATATATATATATATCGATATATATATATATATAATATATATATATATATATATATATATATATATATATATATATATATATATATATATATATATATATATATATATATATATATATATATATATATACATATATATATATATATATATATATGTTATTTATTTGTCTATATTGTTGCCGAAAAAACACGTTTTTTCAACAACAAAAAATACCGAGCGAAGTAAGGTCGCCCAGGTAATGTCCTTAGAATCTAACAATTATTTTAAATTTCAGATAATATAAATGTACTACAGTCTCCAATGGAAACCTACCAGATTATTTTGCAATTTTTCACCAATTTAAACATGGGCAGTCAGGGAGGTAACTCAGGACCAAACCCTTCTACAGCTCCTGTATATCAACCATCTGGTGGTGGCAGTACTAATCCTGCCGAATCATGTGATAAAGACATATTTTGAGAATAATGAAATTCCTGTATTATAATTATTTTCTCGAGTTTGTTATTTTAACATTATTTCAACTAACAACATTGTCAGATGGATACCTACTGAATATCCCCTATTGAAATTTATTTTACTTCACTACAAACCTTATATATACAAAACAATATATATATATATATATATATATATATATATATATATATATATATATATATATATATATATATATATATATATATATTCTATTCTTCTCATTCAGTCCATGCTTATAGTTAGGATTTTATTGGATTAAAAATAATTCAATTAATGTTTTTCATTATCTACTAAAATATTTCGCAAATCTGATTTCATGACTCAAATTATACTGGATTAAATTTTATCCTTAGCTCTTCTCATTGTCATTACAAGATTCTTTATCAATTTAGGTTATAGTGCTTCAAACGTTCTGGAATTTTAGAAATTGGTGTTATTGATCAAATCTACTACAGTGTGTTTAATGCTTTCGACGAAATACTTAAACTTAAAAAAGTAATAAAATCAATATACCGCATTGAATCTGAATCTGTCATAATTGTTTTACCTTATTTCGAATTTTATTTCTCTGTATATCACTGTTAATATGTAACATTGTTTTGGAACAAAATACCTGTTTGCTGATTGTAGAGTTTCCATTGATAAAGGCCAAAACCATTGGCGAAATATATATATATATATATAATATATATATATATATATATATATATATATATATATATATATATATATATATATATATATATATATATATATATATATATATATATATATATATATATATATATATATATATACTGGATGAATTAGAATAAACAGAAAATGATATAACCTCTTAAAACTTTCAAGATTGCAACGTTGTGACTGTTCATCTACTAAAACAAAAACAATATATGGTGTGTACCACCTCAAAATAATACTGAGACATTTGTAACTGAGCTGGATAGGCTATTAGAAAATGAAAAACAGGCAAGCATACTGGTAGGAGATCTAAACTTAGACTTGCTAAAAGACTCTCAATTTGTTATAGACTATAAAAGCATTATTGAGATGAATGGGTTCAAATTGCAAAATCAGGTTTCACCACAAAATGCAACTCGTACGACACCAACAACGGCGTCCATTCTAGACCATACAATTACAAACCAAAACGTAAATACTAAAATAACTCTAGAGGATCATATGATATCTGACCACAAAGTAATAAATGTGGAAATTATAAGGCAAATAGTAAAGAGAGAAAAAGAAAAATCACGAGATGTTATTTAAATAAAGAACTATGGATAGATAACATAAAAGAAAAAATAGCACAAAGAGAATTACACACATTTAAACACCTTGCAGAAATAATATATGTTGAAAAAAGAGTATGTACAAAAGAATATATATTAAAAATTAAAACAAATAACTACTGGATTACTAAGGAATATTTAAATGAAGTAAAACATAGAGATAGACTTTACAGAAGATGAAAAAAATTGCCAAATGAATATACGGAAACTGAATTTAAGAGATCTAAGAATGAAATCAGTAATATGAGAAAGAGATTGCAGAGGGAATTTGCCGAACGAAAACTCATGGAAGCAAAAGAGAACTACAGAAAAACATGGAACGTACTCAACCAGTTACGCAATAAATCTGCATCAAAGAAAAAAAGAGAGGTAAATATAATCACAACAGATTTTGGACAGGCTATTACGATTAATGAAGAAATAGCAAATGAATTCAACAAGCACTTCACCGAAATAGGACGGAGCTTAGCATCCAATATTAAGCATAAGGTACAAATATAATTTCCAGAAGAAGAAATTCAGGAAAGTATATTTTTGAAACCAACTGATATTACCGAAATAAAAAATATTCTAGTGGAAATAAAAAACAACAGTACACCGGGCATTGATAATGTTACTAAGGATGACTTGCTTGTACTAATAGAAGTTATTGGTGAAAAAAATGTTAATATTGTAAACATAATCTTAGAAAACGAATCATTCCCAGAAGAACCCAAAATAGCTAAAGTTATTCCTATTTATAAAAAGGGCTCACGTGATAACGTAAATAACTACCGACCAATCTCATTTCTCAGTACATTCTCCAAAATTATCGAAAAAGTTTTAAAAAAAAGAATGATATCTTTTATCAACAGAACTTTTAAATTTTATAACAGACAGTACGGTTTCCAAGAGGGGAGTAGTACGTTGGGAGCTGCTGCAGACCTTTTGGACTACATTACTGCTGAAGGAGATAAGAATAAATACATAGTGACAGTTTTCATCTATCTGCAGAAGGCCTTTGATACCGTGAATATAGACCTGATGTTGGACAAACTCAACAAAATGGGCTGTCGAAGAGTATGTCAAAGGCTGCTTAAATCTTATTCGTTGGGAAGAAAACAATATGTCAGTATAAATGGGGCCTCCAGCACCGAGCAAGAAGTGATAGTTGGTGTCGCACAGGGCTCAGCTCTATCTGCTGTATGTGCATGATTGAAGTTTGTTGATCTAAAGTGCAAGTATTTTATGTTTGCAGATGATACTGTTTTAGTGTGTTGGGCTTATAAAAAGGAAGAATTAGAACAAACAATGAATAATAATCTTGAAATTTATTACGAGTGGCTGTGTTACAACAAACTGACTATAAATGTTGACAAAACGGTATATATGGCCATAACTCAAAAAGAGAAAAAAAGTTATGATTCAGTTGGATAAAAAAACACTAACTGCAGTAATGCAATACAATTATCTCGGACTAATAATATCCAGCAAATTAGTGTGGAATACACACTTTAACAATATAGTTGCAGAAATCGCTCCTATTATTGGGGTTTTAAGAAGATGCTCTCATCAGTTAAACGATAATTCAAGATACCTTCTGTATAACAGCTTTATTGAACCGCACTTATGATACCTTATGCCTTGTTGGGGAAGTGCAAGCGGATACCTCATCAGTAAACTACAGAGACTGCAAAATAAAGCCATCAAAGCACTTTTTCAACTGAAATACTCAACACCTAGTGAAAGTTTGTACAAGGACCGTCTCATCTTAACAATAAAACAATTAATCACTATGGAACAGACTAAACTTATTCATGGCATTAAAAACAAGACATTAAAATCAAATACTATAATAAGTATACAAGAGATATCCACAATTATAATGTGAGGTCAATGCAAGTGATTAGAAATCCCTACTCCAGAACCAAGAGGGGACAGGAGTCACCATACCAGAGAAGCACTGAAACTTTCAACTCTATACCAGGAAGTGTATTAGAAGGAAGACATCGAAAACTAGACCATGACCTGAGGAAATACACAAAGGACACTAAAATGGTAAATGTGATAGTGTGAACTTTGGATAATTTATCTTGATAAGAAAGTGTATATTATGTTGTTATGATTGAAATGGAGTTTATATTATGTTATAATTTTTGTAAATTTTAGGCCTCAGTATCAGGAAACTGATTTGAGGTCAGAAATAAATAAACTTAAAAATATATATACTTATATTGATAATAATAGCACTTTATTGCATGTTATGCACTAAGAGCCAAATTAATAAATTTAACTCAATATAAAGAATAAGATTACCAGTGAAAAAGTTACTTTTCTTATTGTTAAACTCATAAATTTTATGATTCATATTTTTATGACGATTTTGAGTAAAATATACATATGTATATTTCTGTAAACAACAAAGTATGAATACACATGAATAAAACACTGATAAAATAGCAGTAACAACGCCGAACTACAGAATATTTTGAGATACCTGGTAATATAGACTCTCATGAATTATATATAATATATATATACCCAAATATTTTTAAGGAACATAACTTATAAAAATCTTCAGTTTTAACAATAACTTTCAATAATATAGATATATTCAAAATGTTCAGTCGAATCGACCAGTTTAATATGTTTATGGTAATCAGTAAGTAGAAATCGGTTACCTTTTTCTGAACAAGTTAAGTATTTCATATGTGAATTTTTTAGCCCTTTTGGTTTTTTTCGATGTTGGATTGACATTAGAAAATGAATTGATAGCGACAAACAACCTCAATATTCGACCTGAAACTGATTTGATGGAAATGGAAGGCAGAGCTGGTAAGTCCGATTAATTCTCCTAGATAAAAAATAAATAAACATGAAGAAATATCTATTAAAATGAACTTTTTCATCTTGTAACGGAATATGAAGCCATTAAACTAAGAATAACGAAAATCCTTATATTAAACACAGTATCAAGGGCATGTGAAACATTTTGACGAATAGACAAGATAAAAAGGTTATTAAAACGAATAAGTATTTGAATAGTTGATGGAATCCGTCGTTACTACGTGATAATTTAACATGATTAACAAAACTAAATTTGAATTTACTACGTTTATTATCGCAAAATATTTTGAAAAATATAACACTGCGATTGCAATTTCGGTCACTAGACCATCATCGGGCAGATTGAGTTAAGAACTGAGTACAGAATAATTATAGATTTGCGCTTACGGGTGGGAAAGGATTAATAATAATCCTTTCCCACCCGTAAGCGCAAATCTATAATTATTCTGTACTCAGTTCTTAACTCAATCTGCCCGATGATGGTCTAGTGACCGAAATTGCAATCGCAGTGTTATATTTTTCAAAATATTTTGTGATAATAAACGTAGTAAATTCAAATTTAGTTTTGTTAATAAGTATTTGTTTACTCATGAAAGAGTATGTATAAAGTTATAATCATCTAATAATAGAATGTTACTTATTAGTATTAATCATTTTCATTAATAACCCTCAAAGAATATATATGATTTCACCACTTATCATAACTTTATTCTGATTTAATTAAACATTACTTGATTAGATATGCTGTATTATGTCTTCTAATGACTTATATAGAATTGTTTATCGTGGTCAATCTATGTATAATGAATCCTTTTTTGACGTTAACAATATCAAACAAAGTTATATAACATTGAATCTAAAATTTTCAAGAAGATCCACACCGCGCAAAAGAAAAATGCAGAAAAGAAAATTTTAGAATTGATTTTATAATAATATCTAAAATATAAATAAGAAACAATATACTTTATTTTTTAACACTATTCATTGAAATTAGTGATAAAAACAAAGTATATTGTTTCTCGTTTGTATTTTGAAAATGTATTATCACAAAATAACCGACAAATCCATCTAATATCAATAATAATATCAACTATAGTGATTATGACATTTTTGAACTTCAGATATAATGCAGTCGCCAATGGGTTTCTTCAACTTTATGATACAACTATTTACTAGTTTACAAATAGGTAGTCAGGCAAGCAACCCTCAACCAACCCCTAGTCCTGAATCTCAGCCATCTGGGGGAGATAATATGAATCCTGACGGACCATCTGCTGAATGTCAACCATCTGGTGGAGATAATATGAATCCCGATGGACCATCTACTGAACCTCAGTCATCTGGTGGTGACAATATGAATCCTGATGGACCATCTACTGATGCTCAGCCATATGGTGGAGATAATCTCAATCCTGATGGACCGTCTACTGAATCTCAGTCATCTGGTGGTGACAATATAAAGCCTGATGGACCATCTACTGAATCTCAGCCATATGGTGGAGATAATCTCAATCCTGATGGACCATCTACTGAATCTAAGCCACCTGGTGGAGATAATATGAATCCTAATAACCCATATATTGAATCTCAGTCATCAGGTGGAGATAATATCAACCCTGACGGAAAGGTTCAGAAATAGCTTTTTAATCTAATATATAAATATGCATGTTTGTCTTTTGGTTCGTCTTCTATGTGTACCTATACCAGTCATCCGATTACGATGAAACATCGTTGAGTCGTTTCAAAAAGTTTTTGATCCTGAAGTGTCGATATATTGTGCTTTGAAGAAAAGGAATAGTTTGAAAACCTTCCTAATTTTCCCCTTACATAATGGCGGAGGAGCTGATCAAATTAAAATATTCTATATTTCCATATAAAGGTATCCATTTTCTGTGAGTATATATATAGGTATATATATATATATATATAGGTATATATATATATATATATATATATATATATATATATATTTATTTTTATTTATATTTATATATATATATATATATATTTATATATATATGTATATATATATATATATATATATATATATATATATAAATAAATATATATATATATATATATATATATATATATATATATATATATATATATATATATATATATATATATATATATATATATATATATATATATATATATATATATATATATATATATATATATATATATATATATATATATATGTACCTATATACAGGGTGTCCCAAGTTCGAGTGCCTATTAGACGTTTCTGGAGAACTGGACATATTTGAAATCTGAAAAATGGGATTATTATATTGCTCGAAATTCTCTACAGAGCTGAAATATTTTCGGAGCTCAAGCACGTCCGGTTATACAGGGAGTGAAAATAAATTTTATAAACATTTTTTCTTCCGAGTTTTTCGTTCCTGATATGATCAAGTATTCAATTCTGCGTACCTTTCTGTTGACACCATTGCATTTGTTCGAATTGTTCTCGAAATAACGGAAGAAAAACCCAAAAAAGTCAAATATGTGTAGTGAGTATTATGTTCATTATTCTTATTTCCAACATCCTAAGCGTAAACCGTTTTCACAACATCGAAGAGGAAGAATGTGGAAAGGTCATGCATCTCATGAATTTTGGAAATATCATCACAGGGTGTTTGAAATTTTGTGTCGAAAATTGTGATCAAAAATTGGCCATAACTTCTGTTTTTCAAATTAGAACTCTATTTTTTTATGATTCCATTGGATTCTGCGAAGAAAAATAATGATAGTTTGTCAACATGATTGTGCTCCTAAATTCAATAATTTCTGAGTTATTTGAGATTTTCCGTATTTATGGTGTACGACAATGAAGATAACGAATAACAATTAGACCTGACACAAGTAGAAGACATTCACCCAGAGCCATTAAAATTGATTGATGATGACAGCTCAAGGTCATAAATCATGGCCGGTCTTTTGTTATACATGACAGGTGTTCCTATTGTCATTGACCCAAAGCCATTGAATCACGACGGGGGGTGCCAGGTCTTTTGTTCCTATTGTTTCTATTGTTTGGGCAGGTGTTCGGGACAGGACCGTATTAACTAATGATTGAGGATCGTGAGAATTGAATATTTTTTACAAATTTAGACCAAAATTCGTAAATCGTATGAAATCCACCCCTGACATTAGATATGGGTGCAGGTAATATTTCTAAGAAAACACACACAAAAGGTTGACGCGAATATCTCTTCACAAAAGCGGGTGGCAAGTCTTTTGTTCCTATTGTTAGACCAGGTGTTCGGGACAGGACCGTATTAACTAATGATTGATGGTCGTGAGAATTGAATTTTTTTCACAATTTTAGACCAAAATTCGTAAATCGTATGAAATCCACCCCCTGACATTAGATATTCGAGCAGGTATTTCTAAGAAAACACACAAAAGGTTGACGCTCACAAAAGCGTCGCTGAGTTATTCAACGGGGGGTGGGCTGGTCTTTACAAAATCGTGTGATTTTTACCAGGTATTGCACAATTGATTATTTAGCAGATTTCATTCTCACTGAAATGCGTAAGCAACATTTACGTGTAATCGATATACAAACTTGTGCTGAATTCATAAAATTGAGTTAAAATGACTCACCGCATATGTATGAATTACTTGTGAAATATTATTACAATATTGAGAATATTGTATTGGATAGTGTAAGCTGGTAGTTATATTATTGTATATAAATATGATTAAATGTATTATATAAAAATTAACTTAATCAGAAAATTTATTCAGTTCATATAGGTAAGAAACCCACATTACTTTACTTTCCACGATAGCAGTTTCCACGACCCCCACCATTCCTCCATACTTACCTGTTATTGTGCAATCTCCGAAAATTACCGAAGAAACCCTAACTCCTGTCCACGATTGTTGTGAATAAAAGCGTCTAAAATATTAGAAATAAAGATATCCGATAATTATAAACATACAATACAATAGTACCTAGTCCTCCAAAATGAAATTGATGCATTTCATATTGCTTTAATCATTTATATTGGCCAAACTGATAAACTTATCAATCAAAACTGTTATTCAATCAAATCTTTTTAGATGTAATTACGAACAAAAATCTGAAATTTCATAAAACCTATTAGGTATTATATGAATAGAAATAATTAATTGAATTTATGATTCCTGGATACCTTTTACTAATGATTTGTACATATATTCAATTTGGTGAGATTGAATAATTTATTGAACTTTTTTTCATATAAGATTCACAATTTTTTTTTATGAAAGAACAAAATAACTTAAGTAACTCTTTTCCTATAAAATGCATGAAATTCAACAGATCAATCAGATTTTATTTCTTTGATTGGACAGAATGCGAAATTTTTTATTATAGATCGCATATTTTCTTTTTTCTGTTTAATTTTATGTATACCACAAGCTTCAATTTGAAGCGTAGATAAAAAAATGTCATTTACCAGGAATAAAATAAAAATATTTTTCCTTTAAATACTCAAATCAAAAAAGTTTAATTATTCTCTCTCTTAGTTGGAAATATTTTTTATGGAAGAACAAAATAACTTAAAAATGAAATTGAAGCATTTCATATTGCTTTAATCATTTATATTGGCAAAACCGATAAACCTATCAATAGAAATTATAAAAACTTATTCAATCAAATCTTTTTACGAAATCGTTTGATTTCATAGAATTCCGGAGGTAGGGATAGCTATTATATAAACACAGTGTGAATAGTTTGGGTTATCATTCTGTCTAGTTCAGACTAATTCTTGAAAATCTGCTGAAAAATGTTCGGATTCAACTACTCCTCCGATATTTTAGACCGCGAAAGTGGAGTGCTGTATTTATACCACTTATTTTTGCATCTATGCTGGGCTGCGTATCACGCATCCATATACAATACCGTTTATATTGATCCTGTGAGTGCAGAGACGAAGGCTGACGAATACTGGTCAAGTGCCGAAATCTGTACAAAATTCATAGATGGGCAACTAACAATGGCGGAGGTCATAATGCAATCGGAGAAAAACAATCATGGTGCCTACTTGAAACACATTAGGGAATATCTAACTCAGGATGAGTTGGATATTCTCGCTGAAGAAGAAAAGAACGAGGCCTCGGATTTCTTCAAGAATCTGAGTAATCTTCAGTGGAAGGTAATTGATGCAGTATGCGAGGCTGCAGTTACGGATCCGTCTTTTTTGAAAACCGGTGTGGAGTATGTACCAGTGTATACAGATGATGAATACGAGTATAATGCCCAAAAGTATGAGCTTGTGCAGGTGCGTAAATAAAAAAATCATATACAATGGTCGTCCTCCATACTCAAAAAACGCCCACGCACACACACACACATACGAAGAGGTGGAGATGGTATAATACAATCACCATAATTATAACTTGGAGATGGCCAACGGGATTCCAGACGGACAAATCAAGGAGAACAATGCAAGAAATGAAACTTCAAAGGAAATACTCCCAGAGTTCCGGCTACCACTACAAGCCTCAATCGTCATCAATAGATGGTAATTACAACTCAACAATATAACAGAGTATTGCCCAATTGATTATTTTGCCGATTCCATCCTTACTGAAAATGCTCGTAATGGATATACAAACTTGTACTGAATTTATAAAATTGAGTTACAATGACTCACCCCCATATGTATGAATTGCTTGTAAAATATTATTTCAATATTGAGAATATTGTGTTAAATAGTATCATATGATAGAGATATTAGTAATGTAATTATATATAAAGGCGATGTTGGTAGAGCTATGTACAAAAATGTACGATATTATATAACAATAAACTTTATGTAAATTATGTATTAAAAATAAAGGTATTCTTAAAAAACATGTTATTTATTAATTATTTCTAGAATTATCTAAGCATTTAACATACAATTTTGAGTCTTAGCATGAAATTCATCAGATCAATCAGATTTTATTTCTTTGATTGGACAGAATGCGAAATTTTTTATTATAGATCGCATATTTTCCATTTCCGTTTAATTTTATGTATACCACAAGCTTCAAGTTGAAGCGAAGATAAAAAAATGTCATTTACCTGGAATGAAAAAATATTTTTCCTTTAAATAATCAAAACAAAAGTTTAATTATTCTCTCTCTTAGTTGGAAATATCAAAATTTTTAAAAAAATGTAATTTGAACATTCATTTACAGGTATCATAACAGCTCCCTCATACCCGGGGGAAAAAAGGGTACATGTATAAAATTTTAAAAATTCTAAATCACATGTGTGATAAATCAGTTGTAAATATCGTATATTATTACGATGAATGACGGACAGCTTTTTTGAATAAGAAAAACTTTTCATATGAAATATAGACAAAACCTCCTAGTGTTTGAAAATTATGATGCTAATACGATCAATATTATATAAATAAATTGATAGGGAGTTAAGCATTATGTATTTAATTCAACTTAGATTATAAATTATAACCTATACTTTATATGAAGTAGTAATAAAGTTAAATTATTAATTCATTCTATTATTCTACATTGAAAATTTAATAATTTTATAATTGTATGCATAGTTATAAACAATCACATACCTTGCCATGTCAAAAAAAAAGCCCACACACATCTATACTAAACGGATAAAATTGTTTTATAAAATATGGAATAAGAGATTGCTTTTCAAATATAAATAATAGTGTTTGACTTTAGAACTATGCAAATGAAAAAACGCTATATAAAATATTGAACGAACATAAATGTTAAACTTTTTCACTGTACGCCACTGACAATTCGAATAAATTCATTAGTACACTCGATGAATTATTTTTGGGTTGAATTCCCTTGGGGAGTTATTTGGGTCTTCTTTTTTCGAATTACATAACTTGCTTGTGAAACATAAAACTACTCTTTGAAAGATATGAAACTTTATTACCAAATTTGGCAGAAAGTTCATAAAATACATTTCACAACTTGAAAAGTTGGGTAGGCTATCAAAATTATCATATAGTGTAGCAACCAGAATCTAAAATTTATTCGGTACAATTTAATAAAAGACGTCTGCTTCCTGAAAATTTCGATAGCCTACCCAACTTTTCAAGTTGTGAAATGTATTTTATGAACTTTCTGCCAAATTTGGTAATAAAGTTTCATATCTTTCAAAGAGTAGTTTTATGTTTCACAAGCAAGTTATGTAATTCGAAAAAAGAAGACCCAAATAACTCCCCAAGGGAATTCAACCCAAAAATAATTCATCGAGTGTACTAATGAATTTATTCGAATTGTCAGTGGCGTACAGTGAAAAAGTTTAACATTTATGTTCGTTCAATATTTTATATAGCGTTTTTTCATTTGCATAGTTCTAAAGTCAAACACTATTATTTATATTTGAAAAGCAATCTCTTATTCCATATTTTATAAAACAATTTTATCCGTTTAGTATAGATGTGTGTGGGCTTTTTTTTTTGACATGGCAAGGTATGTGATTGTTTATAACTATGCATACAATTATAAAATTATTAAATTTTCAATGTAGAATAATAGAATGAATTAATAATTTAACTTTATTACTACTTCATATAAAGTATGGGTTATAATTTATAATCTAAGTTGAATTAAATACATAATGCTTAACTCCCTATCAATTTATTTATATAATATTGATCGTATTAGCATCATAATTTTCAAACACTAGGAGGTTTTGTCTATATTTCATATGAAAAGTTTTTCTTATTCAAAAAAGCTGTCCGTCATTCATCGTAATAATATACGATATTTACAACTGATTTATCACACATGTGATTTAGAATTTTTAAA
Organism: Cynegetis impunctata; assembly: GCA_030704885.1. Lineage (NCBI taxonomy): Eukaryota > Metazoa > Arthropoda > Insecta > Coleoptera > Coccinellidae > Cynegetis > Cynegetis impunctata. Next base: position 339,759 of record JARQZK010000066.1, on the reverse strand, counting down.
ATTTTATACATGTACCCTTTTTTCCCCCGGGTATGAGGGAGCTGTTATGATACCTGTAAATGAATGTTCAAATTACATTTTTTTAAAAATTTTGATATTTCCAACTAAGAGAGAGAATAATTAAACTTTTGTTTTGATTATTTAAAGGAAAAATATTTTTTCATTCCAGGTAAATGACATTTTTTTATCTTCGCTTCAACTTGAAGCTTGTGGTATACATAAAATTAAACGGAAATGGAAAATATGCGATCTATAATAAAAAATTTCGCATTCTGTCCAATCAAAGAAATAAAATCTGATTGATCTGATGAATTTCATGCTAAGACTCAAAATTGTATGTTAAATGCTTAGATAATTCTAGAAATAATTAATAAATAACATGTTTTTTAAGAATACCTTTATTTTTAATACATAATTTACATAAAGTTTATTGTTATATAATATCGTACATTTTTGTACATAGCTCTACCAACATCGCCTTTATATATAATTACATTACTAATATCTCTATCATATGATACTATTTAACACAATATTCTCAATATTGAAATAATATTTTACAAGCAATTCATACATATGGGGGTGAGTCATTGTAACTCAATTTTATAAATTCAGTACAAGTTTGTATATCCATTACGAGCATTTTCAGTAAGGATGGAATCGGCAAAATAATCAATTGGGCAATACTCTGTTATATTGTTGAGTTGTAATTACCATCTATTGATGACGATTGAGGCGTGTAGTGGTAGCCGGAACTCTGGGGGTATTTCCTTTGAAGTTTCATTTCTTGCATTGTTCTCCTTGATTTGTCCGTCTGGAATCCCGTTGGCCATCTCCAAGTTATAATTATGGTGATTGTATTATACCATCTCCACCTCTTCGTATGTGTGTGTGTGTGTGTGCGTGGGCGTTTTTTGAGTATGGAGGACGACCATTGTATATGATTTTTTTATTTACGCACCTGCACAAGCTCATACTTTTGGGCATTATACTCGTATTCATCATCTGTATACACTGGTACATACTCCACACCGGTTTTCAAAAAAGACGGATCCGTAACTGCAGCCTCGCATACTGCATCAATTACCTTCCACTGAAGATTACTCAGATTCTTGAAGAAATCCGAGGCCTCGTTCTTTTCTTCTTCAGCGAGAATATCCAACTCATCCTGAGTTAGATATTCCCTAATGTGTTTCAAGTAGGCACCATGATTGTTTTTCTCCGATTGCATTATGACCTCCGCCATTGTTAGTTGCCCATCTATGAATTTTGTACAGATTTCGGCACTTGACCAGTATTCGTCAGCCTTCTTCTCTGCACTCACAGGATCAATATAATCGGTATTGTATATGGATGCGTGATTCGCATCCCAGCTTAGATGCATAAATAAGTGGTATAAATACAGCACTCCACTTTCGCGGTCTAAAATATCGGAGGAGTAGTTGAATCCGAACATTTTTCAGCAGATTTTCAAGAATTAGTCTGAACTAGACAGAATGATAACCCAAACTATTCACACTGTGTTTATATAATAGCTATCCCTACCTCCGGAATTCTATGAAATCACACGATTTCGTAAAAAGATTTGATTGAATAAGTTTTTATAATTTCTATTGATAGGTTTATCGGTTTTGCCAATATAAATGATTAAAGCAATATGAAATGCTTCAATTTAATTTTTAAGTTATTTTGTTCTTCCATAAAAATATTTCCCACTAAGAGAGAGAATAATTAAACTTTTTTGATTTGAATATTTATTTTATTCATGGTAAATGACATTTTTTTATCTACGCTTCAAATTGAAGCTTGTGGTATACATAAAATTAAACAGAAAAAAAGAAAATATGAGATCTATAATAAAAAATTTCGCATTCTGCCCAATCAAAGAAATAAAATCTGATTGATCTGATGAATTTCATGTATTTTATAGGAAAAGAGTTAATTAAGTTATTTTGTTCTTTCATAAAAAAAAATTGTGAATCTTATATGAAAAAAAAAGTTCAATAAATTATTCAATCTCACCAAATTGAATATACAAATCATTAGTAAAAGGTATCCAGGAATCATAAATTCAATTAATTATTTATATTCATATAATACCTAATAGGTTTTATGAAATTTCAGATTTTTGTTCGTAATTACATCTAAAAAGATTTGATTGAATAACAGTTTTTATTGATAAGTTTATCAGTTTGGCCAATATAAATGATTAAAGCAATATGAAATGCATCAATTTCATTTTGGAGGACTAGGTACTATTGTATTGTATGTTTATAATTCTCGGATATCTTTATTTCTAATATTTTAGACGCTTTTATTCACAACAATCGTGGACAGGAGTTCGGATTTCTTCGCTAATTTTCGGAGATTGCACAATAACAGGTAAGTATGGAGGAATGGTGGGGGTCGTGGAAACTGCTATCGTGGAAAGTAAAGTAATGTGGGTTTCTTACCTATATGAACTGAATAAATTTTCTGATTAAGTTAATTTTTATATAATACATTTAATCATATTTATATACAATAATATAACTACCAGCTTACACTATCCAATACAATATTCTCAATATTGTAATAATATTTCACAAGTAATTCATACATATGCGGTGAGTCATTTTAACTCAATTTTATGAATTCAGCACAAGTTTGTATATCGATTACACGTAAATGTTGCTTACGCATTTCAGTGAGAATGAAATCTGCTAAATAATCAATTGTGCAATACCTGGTAAAAATCACACGATTTTGTAAAGACCAGCCCACCCCCCGTTGAATAACTCAGCGACGCTTTTGTGAGCGTCAACCTTTTGTGTGTTTTCTTAGAAATACCTGCACCCATATCTTATGTCAGGGGGTGGATTTCATACGATTTACGAATTTTGGTCTAAAATTGTGAAAAAAATTCAATTCTCACGACCATCAATCATTAGTTAATACGGTCCTGTCCCGAACACCTGGTCTAACAATAGGAACAAAAGACTTGCCACCCGCTTTTGTGAAGAGATATTCGCGTCAACCTTTTGTGTGTGTTTTCTTAGAAATATTACCTGCACCCATATCTAATGTCAGGGGTGGATTTCATACGATTTACGAATTTTGGTCTAAATTTGTAAAAAATATTCAATTCTCACGATCCTCAATCATTAGTTAATACGGTCCTGTCCCCGAACACCTGCCCAAACAATAGAAACAATAGGAACAAAAGACCTGGCACCCCCCGTCGTGATTTAATGGCTTTGGGTCAATGACAATAGGAACACCTGTCATGTATAACAAAAGACCGGCCATGATTTATGACCTTGAGCGTCATCATCAATCAATTTTAATGGCTCTGGGTGAATGTCTTCTACTGACACATGAATAATTAAAAGATAATTTATCTTCTATGGTTACAGAATGTTCCTATGGTTTCATAAGAATATTCATCGAATCTTTTTGGATTCGATGAATTTGAACCTACGTACACCATAAATACGGAAAATCTCAAATAACTCTTAAATTATTGAATTTAGGAGCACAATCATGTTGAAAAACTATCATTATTTTTCTTCGCAGAATCCAACGCAATCATATAAAATAGGGTTCTAATTTGAAAAACAGAAGTTGTGGCCAATTTTTGATCACAATTTTCGACACAAAATTTGAAACACCCTGGGATGATATTTACAAAATTCATGAGATGCATGACCTTTCCACATTCTTCCTCTTCGATGTTTTTAAAAACGGTTTACGCTTAGGATGTTGGAAATAAGAATTGAAAAAAAGATAAATAGTACCCTATTCTTAGACTCTTCAAAATCAAAATAATTTTAACCTATTTCGAACATTACGTGGGTAAAGGTTACTGTGGTATCCCTTACCATCTAATAATAACAGATTTGAATGTTAATATTGGACTGAATAGCACGTAATAAATAACAAAAAAAGACCACAGCCGCAAAATTTTAGTGAAACATAGTAGTCTTTTTCTATTCAAATTTTTTCAAATCAATAAATGTCAAAGAAATTTCAATTTTTTCAAAAGTTTTGATAAAGCCACGAATGTCGTGGCGAAACGTCAACTTTTTAATAAAATCGAGTTTTTTAAGATTCAACAAGCCTGTTATTGCTAATAATTATCAAGAGATTAGAATTAGTTCACAGGCAACAACAATTCGAATAAATAATTATATATATATATATATATATATATATATATATATATATATATATATATATATATATATATATATATATATATATATATATATATATATATATATATATATATATATATATATATATATATATATATATATATATATATATATATATATATATATATATATATATATATATTCAGGGGCGGCTAGTCAAAGGAGGCTAAGGAGGCTAAGCCTCCTCAATAATATTCCGTGTATCACTAATATATTATATTGAATAGTCAGCATTCAGCATATTCATATTAATCAAAATCATATTATTTTATGCACCTACCTTCCTTTCAACCTACATAATATAATATAATTTATTAATTACGATAGAAGGTATTTACATTTACTGTATTTCATTCATTTCAAGATTTGTGGCAACGCTGCGGAGGCTTAAAAAGGTATATTCTCAACGTTCATTATGCCTGCCACAGAAAAGCAAACAACGGTGCAAATACTCCGAATGAATACTTCATTGCAATAGAAAAGCAAAACACATGTAAATGGCAACACCGATAGAGCCCAGTCTCATGCAATGTCGACCAATCACAACTATAGAATTTCGCGTGACATCGAGTGAATTCGTTGGAAAGCATTAATTGAATCGTAGTGTGATCGTAGTGTCTAATGGCAGACAACAGCTTGTTTACTTATATTGCTCGCGTATTGTTTTAAAATGAGTTTGGTTACTGAAGTTGATTTCAAAAATTTCAATGGTGACTTAGTGGAATATTTGTTATCCCATAACTTTAGTGCACTAAGTTATGAGGATAAAGTTTTGATAAAAACACCCCTGAATTAAACAATTTGATGCAGCGTAACAGACAACAAAACCGCGGTTTTAATACAAGGAATTATGAGAGACATCCTTGCCTAACCGGATCACAGGTAAAAAATAGATTATTTTGTTGGCAGTGTTTACTTTTTACTAGTGAAAATGTCTCTGTTTGGGGCCGCTTAGGTTTTGAGGATTTAATTCTATACCCAGTTGAAAGTGGGGAATTTTTCACCGATAAAGTAACTTTAAATACAGCACGCGGATTAATATCTTACTTACAAGATAAGGAATTTATATATTTTTTAAACATCTTTAAATTAATTTTTGAACAAACAGAAATAGTTTTTCAAATCTTACAGCACAAGTTTTCAGATGTAATTTACTCACGAAATCGGCTCAAGTTTCTTTTGGAAAAAATTTCAGAATTTCGTGCAGAAGTTTATTTTAAAAAACTATTTTCTGTATTTCAAACTACTGATGATACGACTCAATTTAGCCCAAAACGAAAGAAATTCAGTTACGCAGATATGGAGCTCCACTATAAGCAAATATTTTATGAAATTTTGGATAGTATTAGGGGTCAAATAGAAATAAGGTGCTCTGATTTGAAAGAACTGCATTTCTTCGACTTACTCAATAAAAATTTGTTAACCGGATTTTCGGCTAATTTTCCAGATAACCTTTTGGAAAATTTATGTCAAAAATACACTCTTTTCGATAAGGTGGCCATAAAAAGTGAACTGTGTGTTGTTTATAATGACAACGAAATTTTGGGGCAAAATGAAAATCATGTGAGGACTATTAAATACCTTTTTGATAATGATTTGAATCAAGATTTACCCCAAGTTTATAAACTCTTATGTCTAATTGTTTCTATCCCGGTGACATCGGCTTCCGTAGAGCGCCCGTTTTCCACTCTTAAGAGAATTAAAACTTATTTATGAAATTCAATGAGCCAGGATCGTTTGAAAAATATTAGTTTGTTGTCTATTGAAAAGGAATTGGTAAAACTTTTGGCGAAAGACAAAAAATTTTATGAGGATATTATAGATCATTTTTCTAACGTTAAAAATCGCAGAATCCCGCTAATCTTCAAAAATATATAATAACTTTTTATTTGCTCTCACCAGCTGTTAACAAATTCGTTAAGTAGGTAGGTAGGTACCTATTTTGTGAAAGAAAAAAAAATTTGATGAATAGATGAATTGATTAATTGGCTGAGAAGAGTTTTTGTGAATATTGTAAATAGCAGTTGTAGGTCTCAAGGTAGACACTCGAAAGAAAAAAAAAGTGCTTGTTTTACTTTGATTTTCTTCAAATTATGAGACGGTTGACCTAGAAATCCTAAAAATTTTCGCCTATGGTGTATTTTTTAACACCTCTTGTAGCCTCCTCAAACCAAAACCTCACGAGCCGCCGCTAATATATATATATATATATATATATATATATATATATATATATATATATATATATATATATATATATATATATATATATATATATATATATATATATATATATATATATATATATATATATATATATATATATATATATATATATATATATATATATATATATATATATATATATATATATATATATATATATATATATATATACATATATATATATATATATATATATATATATATTTTTATATATATATATATATATTTATATATATATATATATATATATATATATATATATATATATATATATATATATATATATATATACACACACTGAAAATCTGCGACACGAATGTTTACTAGTTTCGTTCTCGATACGTTTCCTCTGGGATAGCAACACGGATTTTTTTACACATGTTCCTATTTTCTTTTGAAGTTTACTGCTCAAAATGGAAACCGTTGACAAGTAGGAATAGTCAACATTCGTTGCCGAAAAATAAAGAAATTTTAAGGAACATTTAGGAACATTTGGGAACATTTTGGAACATTCACGGAAACACACAGAGCAATAAAAATGTTCCTCCGGTGGAATCGTAGCTTGAAGGGTGACAAGTAGAAACAGTCAACAGTTGTTGACGAAACATAAAGAAATTTTAAGGAACATTTTGGAACACTTTCGGAAACACGCAATAGCAACAAAAATGTTCCACAATGTTCCCCCAGTGGAACTGTAGTTTTACATGTGTTTAACTTACTGAACATTTAAAAACACTGAAATAGTACTCGTACAACAAAAAACAGGGCCTTTTCTTCAACTTCAGATTAGACATCTGACAGAATATATAACATTAAGAAATCATAAAACGATACAATAAAATGCTATAACGTAGGTATAGCTTATTGAGAAGAATGGAAAAAAATCAAGCTTCTCAGTAGTAAATAAATATCTTAAATAAAGGCTTTTATAGATATTTGGCAACGAAAAGTTACTTTTTCGCATGAGAATAGGGAAAGTCGATTAATCATGCGCAGCGGCCAATGATGCTCAGCATATTAGCAGTAGAAAATGTCAACCATTTATTGGAATTCATACACATCTCTTAGAAGATAGTTAAAGTTGCGCAGCTATTTGGGCAATTTCCGCGGCAAACGCGGCTGTCCTCATGTCTGACTACAATTTTGGTTGTTTACTTTAACTTTTGTGTGCGAAAAGAAGATTGAAGTTTTTAATAAAGACGTTTTTGTTTTGGTAATTATACTAAATAATCTATGAGGTTCTAGCTATTTCAGGAGCGATTCATCTAAGGTAAAGTACTTACAGTTTTCGTTTGGGTGAATTTCCATAAACATAAGGTCCATGTCGGGTAATGGTGCGCCATGCGCACAATTAGCCAAATGTGAGTAAAAAGTTTCTGTTGTTATTCCGTATAGAAGATAATGTTTTCCAAATAATTTCAGTTGCTAAAATATACCCGCAAAACAAATAAAGCCTCCTGGGACGCATACAAAATGAAAGAAGTCTTGTTATTTATTGCAAATGATAAAGCAGTTAGATATGACGAAAGGATGTTTGGAATACCAGAATATACAATTCGCAAAAAAAAGAAAGACTATGAAGGAAGACGTGATATCAGTAGGTCTCAAATGGGTCCACATCCCATTTTTTCACAGGTCCAAGAAAAGAGTTTAGCGAGTCACGTACTAAAAATGGCAAAACTTTTTTATGGTGTTACTAGAAATGAACTTCTGCGATTATAGTATGCTTATGCAGTAACTAACAATTTAGCTAGAAAATTATAAATTTTGTAAGCAAAACAAGATTGAATTGCTAGCCATCACATCACATACATCTCATCGCTTACAGGCTTTAGATTTAGCATTTTATGGTCCACTGAAAGCTATAAAGTATATATCTGTGATTTTTGTGATGCCTAAATTTCAATTTTTTAATATTTTGTTAATGTTCAAACAGACATTATATGTATTCTGTAGTACTTGTTCAGATTATGCCCGATAAACCATATTATATTTATTATTTCTGTTTGCGCACAATTACCCGCATAGGGTGGATAATCATGCGCATTGTCAGTTTATGGCTTATTTCGTTCTTAAGCGCAGAACATATTTTTTTGTAATATTTCATTCATTGGTATTATACCATATACAATGAAGAATATCTATGCTAAAATTTAGAATTCTAGATGCCATATTTAAGAAAATATCAACCTGACTTCTCACTTGCGCATAATTCACCGACTCCCCCTAATGTTCAGAAATTTCTCGTTTAAAATTTTTATATATTTCATGACACAGAAACATTCTTATTCATAATAATAACTCAGTTTTCATTTGTTTCAATTTGAAATTTTACAGAATAATTAATGATAAAAACTTTTAAACTTTTTTGACAAGCTGCTTAAATTTCACAGAAATGAATATTTATTATTGCGATATTAAATTAAATATGTAGATCATTTCGAATACCTCGATATGAATAAAGATTAGAATGACATTAGTAAAAAAAAGTGTACTAATCAACTCCAAATCGCTGAATAATTAGGAGATAAATTGTATTATGGATTCTAGAAAGTTATATAAATACCTACATCTAGTGTTACATATCTTATAACAAACTTCTGTTAAAACAAATATCCCTAATATGTTGATGATGAAAATTTGCAATCAAAACAAATTCTTTAATATTTTTATGGTGATAGGTAAGTTAAAGTAGATATCAAAGTTGACAATTTTAAATTTGAATTTTTCAGCACTGTTCGTTTTTATCGATGTTGGATTTGCCGCAGAAGGCGAGGAGATAGGATCGATAAATAACACCGGCGATATAGAAGAAGAGTGGATGGAAATGAAGGGAAGAGCCAGTAATACTGGTAAGACGAATTTAGTTATTCACATGAATATATGAAGTGCAAACAAAGTTGATTCAGGACTATGCAGGAAATTGATGTCAATGACTCTCATAACATAATTTTAAAAAACATTTAAAAAAATATTCCAAGGATAACAAACAGATTAATGAAAAACTCCATCCAATATTGGATGAGTGGTTCTTATCTCTGATATTATTTATTTTTGCCACTTAGGTATGAACCTTTTACTAGGTTCATTTCAAAACGATAGGTATAATTAATAAGGTTTATTTTTGAATATTTATAAGAGCAGCTTTTTGAATATTTTACGTTCATATAATGAAATAAAATCGTAGCCTATGAGAGATTGTAAGTGAATCCTTAAGCATAAAATCGCATAAACGAATCACAGAAAACTGTCATAGTCATTTGTGTCATTCTCATTGATACTATAATGGATTGCAAATGTTCATTGTTTCTATCAAGAAATATACCATGATTTTAATCACTGGTGGATTTTGCTATGTAAGTTCCATATTTGAGAATTTTGCCAATCTCTCATAGTCTTTGCTCATTGACTCGTTGAAATATTCATTTATTTATTCATTTAAACCATATAATTTACATTAAATCAATAAGATAGAAGAACACATGTACCAGAAAAACAGTCTCGGTAATTCATACACAATTAAGATGCAAAACTGCCTAGGCTAATAATTTTTCTTTACTCAGTGTTTTAGCTTACTAGGCAATGACCATTTTCCCGTGTATTTATCCCATACAGCACCGATTTTCATAAAAATTTGGAATAAGGTTCTACTTACCATCTATTTCAAAGTCTATCCTGTACCGGTGGTTGCTTTTTTCCTGGGGGTGGATGCCATCCCTTTTCGGGAGTGAAAAATTTTTCATTGAAAATAAACGCGGAAATCGACAAATTGACTAATTCTATTCTAAGCAACTTCTGTTCTATAAAGTTTTTTATGAAAGTCAATACGTTTCGACTTATTCGCGAGTGAGATTGTCGGTTTTCAGGCAAAGAAAACACGTTTTCAGATTCTTTTTCGCGAATAACTGGAAAAATATGCATTTAATCGAAAAACCTGATGTCAAGGGCAAAATTATAGCTTATGGAAAAGCAAAGAAAATCGTGTATTTATGATGTATGCAGACCCAATACAAATAGTCGCATCGGGCTGACTTTAGAATGAACATAAAATGAAGAAAATTTGTATCCGGCAAATGTCCGTGGATTTGTGTTCGGGAAGGCAATATTAAAGTTCTCTCGTCGAGTGTCTCCCAAATTTAGTGTCGGTTGGTTTTTTATTATCAACAATACAGGTGCGAAATCAGTTTTTCCGAATTTCCGGAAAAACTATGCATCATAAAACACAGACAAAAAATGCGCAATCAAAAGATCAATAAAATGAGCTCCAATAGATCAAAATCGGACAATTCGTTCAAAAGTTATTGCAAAAAAACGAAAAAAAAACTTGGTTTTTTAGCTTTTTTTCAATTGTTTAGAGGGTTGTTGTTATTTATTAAAATGCAATTAATACTTCCAAAAGTAATGAGTCTTAACGTATCGAAAAGTGTGCGAAAGTAGAGCGCTGTATGATTAATAGTTTTTGCAAAATCCTATTTATTTATCCCGTTTCACTAATTATGCATCAACTTTAAATCTTTGTTGTGAGAAACTGGCCGGACAAAAAGGTTTTATAGCCAGGTCATTCTGAGGGTAAGTAGCTGACTTAGACTTCTAATTTCGCAGAATTTTATTTTTTTGCCGAAACCCCTTTCAAATTAAATAAACAAGTAACTACCAAAATATAGCAGCTTTTTTTAATAAACATTTAGAATAACATGGAAACTATTCACGTTAGTGAAATGAAATGGGCTGGAATCGAATGCCAGTTAAAAAACACGCATTAAAAGTTGCTAGGCCCTTTTGGAGCCAAGTTAGCCCTTTATTTTCGTTAAATCTCGAAGTAAATAGTTATAAACAATTGATTATATCTTCGAAAGGGCTCGTTAATCCAAAAAATGACAAGAGAGAAAAAGTATTTCTTTTATCCCAATAAGCTTTAAATTTAACTGAAATTTTCAATTTTGCAATTTTTTTCAATTTGGGGTAGCATGAAAAAATAATAACAACTGGCTACTTGCCATAATCGTTAATAATAATCGAAAGTCATTAAATTAATTTTTTGAAAATTAATAACTCATTACTAAGAAATTTTGAATATTGTTTAGACGATTGAAGAGTGTTAAGCTTTTCCAACAAAATTGATAAATACAATTTCTTCGTTAAATCGCGAAGTAAATAGTTATAAACAAAAAATTGCAAAATTGAAAATTTCAATTGAATTTAAATCTAATTGGGATAAAAGAAATACTTTTTCCCTCTTGTCATTTTTTGGAATAACGAGCCCTTTCGGAGATATAATCAGTTGTTTATAGCTATTTACTTCGCGATTTAACGAAAATAAAGGGCTAAGTTGGCTCCAAAAGGGCCTAGCAACTTTTTTTTATTTTTAAATGCGTGTTTTTTAACTGGCATTCGATTCCAGCCCATTTCATTTCACTAACGTGAATAATTTTCAAGTTATTCTAAATGTTTATAAAAAAAAGCTGCTATATTTTGGTAGTTACTTGTTTATTTAATTTAAAAGGGTTTTCGGCAAAAAAATAAAATTCTGCGAAATCAGAAATCTAAGTCAGCTACTTACCTTCCAAATGACCTGGCTATAAAACCTTTTTGTCCGGCCAGTTTCTCACAACAAAGATTTAAAGTTGTTGCATAATTAGTGAAACGGGATAAATAAATAGGATTTTGCAAAAACTATTAATCATACAGCGCTCATCTTTCGCACACTTTTCGATACGTTAAGACTCATTACTTTTGGAAGTATTAATTGCGTTTCAATAAATAACAACAACCCTATAAACAATTGAAAAAAAGCTAAAAAACCACGTTTTTTTTTTTCGTTTTTTTGCAATAACTTTTGAACGAATTGTCCGATTTTGATCTATTGGGCCTCATTTTATTGGTCTTTTGATTGCACATGTCTATGCATCACTTTTTCCTATGATGAATAGTTTTTCCGAAAATTCGGAAAAACTGATTTCGCACCTGTATTGTTGATAATAAAAAACCAACCGACACTAAATTTGGGAGACACTCGACGAGAGAACTTTAATATTGCCTTCCCCAACACGAATCCGGATACAAATTTTCTGTTTTCAAAAAGTCAGCCCGATGCGACTAAAACAGAATTATTGCTTGTTGAAAAGTGATTGGTATTTTCAAATTCCAAAATGGAAAGTTTCTACGTACAATAACTAAAAACCAATGCATTTTTCGGGGAAAACTTTTTTTTTAGAAAACCTTTATTTTTTTTTTATAAAAGTTCTTAGTTAAAACTAAGCGAGTTATGAAGAGAATAATAACGATTCCTATTTTTTCGTTGGGAAAAAATAGTGAAAATCTCGCCCTCTCTTCCACCACATTAGAGAAAAATCGATGCCACTTTACAATTCACTTTATTTATGTTTCTATAATACTTTCTGAGTGTTTGACCAGTTTAATAAACTTATTTTTGAAAAAATTGATCTTGAAGAGAGAAAATCATTTTACATAAAGTGAACAAGGAAAATTCTTTAATAATTTAAAAAATTATCAAACAACTTTCCAAGGAAGCTGGTTATACGTATTCAGCAACGCAAAAGCTGCATTCACAATCGAACGGTGAATTATAGAAATTGTCAAGTCACCCCGACTCAAAATCTGCATACAGCTGTTTCGATCTTATTAGATCTCATCAGTGCAGCTTATTTGACTCGGAGTGAATTAACAAATTTCTAATTGTTCCCCAATACAAATCGTGGTCAGTAACACTGTCTGAATAGCAATCCAGAGCGCCATCCCACCAAAGATATTGGGAAACAACAATTCACCGCTTAGACTGAAAATGCAGAAATTCGTCGCTTAAACACGTACCTCCTGATATGAAGATATCTACTCTACAACAGTGGTGTATATGATTCCAAGGCATACTAACATAGTGATTTAAAACTTTTGGATATACTCACGAGAGCGCGCTCCGAATATTCTAGTCGCTTAATAAGCAAAATACAACAATGAAATCATGAAAAACATACTAGTCGACCATGGTCAATTTCATACATTACATAAAGTGTACAAGGAAAATTCTTTAATAATTTAAAAAATTATCAAACAACTTTCCAAGGAAGCAAAATCTGCATTCACAATCGAACGGTGGATTATAGAAAGGTTTTAAATCAAAATGTTAGTGTGCCTTGGAATCATATACACCACTGTTGTAGAGTAGATATCTTCATATCAGGAGGTACGTGTTTAAGCGACGAATTTCTGCATTTTCAGTCTAAGCGGTGAATTGTTGTTTCCCAATATCTTTGGTGGGATGGCGCTCTGGATTGTTATCCAGACAGTGTTACTGACCACGATTTGTATTGGGGAACAATTAGAAATTTGTTAATTCACTCCGAGTCAAATGAGCCGCACTGATGAGATCTAATAAGATCGAAACATCTGTATGCAGATTTTGAGTCGGGGTGACTTGACAATTTCTATAATTCACCGTCCGATTGTGAATGCAGATTTTGCGTTGCTGAATACGTATAACCAGCTTCCTTGGAAAGTTGTTTGATAATTTTTTAAATTATTACAGAATTTTCCTTGTTCACTTTATGTAATGTATGAAATTGACCATGGTCGACTAGTATGTTTTTCATGATTTGATTGAAAATCATTTTCGTAATTTAGCGAAAAAACTTCAAAATAATTCAAAAACTATCAATGATACGCAAAATTTCATAGAGTACAAAATTGTAGGATTTCTTTTTTGAAAATTTTAGCGTTTTATTTTTTTTGTAGCATAAAAATTGAGTAAAATATGGTCATTTAAACGCGTGTGTTCGCGCAAAGTGCCTTTTTTGAACCCGTTTAGCATAAACCTTTTTTAAAATAAGATCTGAAAAAAAATTATTCAGATTAAGGACTTGATTGCTTAAAAACTAAGCGAGTAATGGGGAAAAAACCAAAAGCATATTTTTATAGAAATTAGAATATTTATATTAGTATGTTGGGGAATACACATAGTGGCTATATTTTAGGCCTAGTTGAACTTTCTCTCATATATATATATATATATATATATATATATATATATATATATATATATATATATATATATATATATATATATATATATATATATATATATATATATATAGGTATATATATGGATGGAAGGAAGTTAAACAAAAAGGAAGACGTTCCATAGGAATTATTTGCACTGTATCGAAGACACCAAAACACAACGTAAAACTTCGTGGGGCACCTAAAAAGAAATGGATTTATGTGGGTAAAATTGCGGGAGCCAATGTCTCCATAGATGATGTTAAAGACTTCCTCAAGAAATTTAAGAATTGTGAGCAAGTGGAGGTTAAGAAACTGGAAACTAAGGGGTCTAATTCTGCTCTCTCCATTGAAGCTCCAAATGAAGAAGTATTTAATATAATTTGTAATAGGGATTTCTGGGCAGAAGGAGTCCCCATCAGAGAGTTCACTTTTTGGAATTTTTTTCTTTCAAGCAAAGAGAAACACCCAAACAAATAGTTTCTCAATCTGAAGTTATTAAAGCTGCTGGTATAGATTTTTCTATAATACACCTCAATAGGTGTTAATTAGCTCCTATTACTCTAGGTTTCAAATGTTTATTGGAGAGGAAGATCCTGACGTGATTGCTGTAACTGAACATTGGAAATGTTCAGAAGAGGTTAAAGCTTACAGTTTGTCTGGCTATACCTTAATATCTAGCTACTGTCGTGAAAGAAATCGGCATGGGGCTGTGCTATTTTTTCTAGAAATAAGTTAAATTGCAAACGAAGACAGGATATTTAATTGCTCAGTATTTCTCGTGTTTTTGAATGTTCGAGCATACAGGTGGGTGTAAAATCCTCTAAGCTGATCATTGTTTGTATTTATAGGGCAGATAATCACCTTGGGCAAATGTTGATATCTTTTTTGAGGAAGTTATGTGTATTCTTCAGAAGTGTGTCTCAGGGAACTGTAATTTTATAATTCTTGGAGATTTTAATATAGATATTTTAGTTAGTAGTAAATAATCTAAAATATTTTTTAATATGTTGGAAAGTTTTAATCTTAATGTTAGGATCAGAGAACTCACAAGAGTCACATCTAATTGCTCAACCTGTCTGGATAATATATTAACAAACATAAATATATCACATGCATCTGTTATTCAATACCATCTGTCAGATCATTTGGCGCAAAGAATTGATTTCAATATTTCACTTCCCTGCCTGAAGCGACATAGAATAAAGATTAGAAAATTTAGTAACGATAACATGATTAAATTTTTGAATAAATTATCTCAACAAACCTGGAATAATGTTTTGTCAATTGCATCTGAGGAGGTGAAAACTATTTCTAATCTTTTTTCAAGTAGTTTTTGTTCTATTTTCAATGAAAGTTTTCCAGAGATGATTGTTAGGTCTAACAAGGTATCTACAGTTTCTTTTGTGCAAACGGATGAAATTAAATCGATAAAATGTCAGCTTGACAGAATATATACATTATCTCGCATTAGACCTGAATTTAATGACCATTATAAAGAAACCAAAAGAAAATATGATACTGCGATAAAGTTAGTCAAGCGGGCTCATTTTGGCAACTTGATCTGCAAAGCTAAAGATAAGTCAAAAAAGGTTTAGAGAGCTATAAAAGATATAAGAGGTGATTCTAAAATAGCCATTAAAATTAATGGGTTTCCAGGGGTGAAGTATTCTGATAATTTTAAAAAGTTGAAACAATCTTTCTACATGTTCGAGGTAACACAGAAGAAGAAATTCTAATTACGATGAGAAAATTTAAAAACAAAAGCTCTTCTGGCTATGATCATATCCCTATGAGGATTATAAAACAAAGCATTCATTTCATTGTAAATCCACTTTCCTACATTTTAAACAGCTCTTTCATTAATGGTATATTTCCAGACCTATTAAAAGTAGCCATAGTTAAACCATAAGAAGGGAGATGAGAATGACAAGAGTAACTAGCGGCCTATTAGCTTGCTTACGTCTTTTTCCAAGATATTTGAAAAGATACTTGCTAAACGTTTGTTGAAAATTTTCAGAAAGTTTGAGATTATAGTAAATTTCAGCAGTGTTTTTTGAAAAACAAGAACACAGGTACTGCAATCTTTGAGTTAACTCAGTCGATAATTGCAGCGTTGGAGAGAAACGAGGTTCATGTCGGTCTGTTTTTGGATATGTCGAAAGCATTTGACTCTGTGAACCACGATAGACTACTATGGAAGTTGTCACTATACGGTATCAGAGATGAACAACTCAATTTGATAAAAAGTTACTTGACAAACAGAAGGCAATGAGTCTTCCCAGGGCAGTATATTAGGGCCCCTTCTTTTCGTTCTCTATATTGATGATCTTGCATCGGTTTTTACAGATGCATCTGCTCGGCCGGTGCTGTATGCAGATGGCACAAATGTTCAAATATCTGCTAGTTTGCATTCATTAAGTGTGGATGTGTGCGAGGCTTTGAAGAAGGTGTGGGGCTGGTGCCTTGAAAATTATTTATCGTTGAATACAAGCAAAACTGAGTGTATAATTTTTTCAACAAGTAGGTCTACTTTGGAGCATCTTGACTCAATAACCTGCAGCGATAGTGTATTGGAGTTTCAAGCGGAAACAAAATTTTTGGGGGTATGGGTGGATAGATATTTGAGCTGGCAAATTCATGTTGAGTTAGTAAGAAATTGAACTCAGTTGTCCATACACTTAATGTTATGAGATCTCATGTTGAGGTTGATGTACTTAAAGTGGTGTATTTGCTAATTTTTATTCGCTGCTGAGTTATGGTGTTATTTTTTGGGGTGCTGGCTCTTATGCGAAGCGGATATTTGCTGCTCAAAAATTTGCCCTGAGAATTATGTTTGGGATTAGTTACAGAAGATCCTGTCGTGGAATATTCAAGAAACATAATATGCTTACTTCACCTGGCCTGTTTTTTTACAGAAATCTACTACTTGTGCATAGAAATAAGTGTTATTTTGATGAGTACTCAAATCGAAACAATACTAGACAGATGTGTTACTTTTTTATCCCAACATAGGCTAACGATGGCCAATACAACAAAATGATTTCAGAAAGGGAAAAAGTACCATACGTGCAATTTACATGGCACTTCGGCATATACTAAAATCAACGATAAACTTACTCTGGCTATGTGTGTCGACTTATCGACGTGTTATCGATAGTGTTATCGAAAGCATTCGATAGTGTTATCGAAAGCATTCGATAGTGTCGACCACGAAATTATCATGTTGAAGCTGGAACGTTTCCGCATACGTGGCATAGCCCTGGACTTGGTACGCTCCTACATTCATGAAAGGACTCAATATGTAGCTGAAAGAAATTTCAGTGAAAATCTCATAAAATCAGATAAGAGATCAGTAAAAAAAGGGGTACCCCAAGGTTCGATTTTTGGTCCCCTTTTATACATACTATACACGAATGATCTTCCAGAATTTGTCAACAATTTGATTATACAATTTGCTGACGATACCTCTGCAATCATTAGCGACTCAGACTTTTCGAGTTTGAGGCATAAACTCTTTGAATGCATAAATCTCCAAAAAACATGGTTTACAAACAATAACCTAAAATTCAATATTGATAAAACGCAAATTATAAAATTTTCTTATGGTTCAAACCCACAAAATTTAATATTACACCATGACACAACCACTCTAATCTAAATTCAATCAACCAGATTACATTTCTAGGACTAGGTTCACGACTAAATTGGTCATACCACATTGATTGTTTAGCCAAAAGTCTATCTCGGTACTCTTTCGCATTAAAAAATATTAGAAAGTTGGTTAACTTGAAAACAGCTATTATTACCCATCACGCACATATAGAGTCTAGAATTCGCTACGGTTTGATCTTTTGGGGAAATGCTAGTGAAGCCGATCGCCTGTTTAGAAAATGTGTCTTAGGAATATTTTTAATCTCGGATACAGAGATCATTGTAGAGAAATTTTTTCAAGTAAAAACATATTCACTTTGTAAGGTCTTTTTATATATGATGCTATAATATTTATAAAAATAATCCGGATTTGTTCCAAGAGAACATTAGAAATCACGGGCTTAACACAAGAAACAAAGGCGACCTGAAAAGCGATTTTTTAAATACACATACCTGCAAAAAAACGTGGTGCACAGTATTCTTGATATATATAATAAATTTAATAAATCATTTCCAAATAATATAAGCGACCTCCCTCCAAGACGGCTGCAGGGTAGGTTAAGGGAAATTCTCACTCAAAAGGCTTACTACGGGGTGCAGGAGGATTTGAACGACTCTTTCATGTAAGTTTTTAGTTGTTATGATGTCCACATGTACATGTAATTCTGAGTGATATATTTTGGTTTTTATTTACCTAAAATAATATAATTTTTAATTTTTACTTTTAATTCTACATTTTAAATTTTACTTTGATGTGTTCTACACATAGATGGTTGATTCTAGTATATTATGTAAATGCCTAGGCGAAAAAATAAATGATTTCTTCTTCTTCGTATTCTATATATATATATATATATATATATATATATATATATATATATATATATATATATATATATATATATATATATATATATATATATATATATATATATATATATATATATATATATATATATATATATATGTATATATACAGGGTTATTCACGTTATTCGACACAAAGGGTTATGGCTAAAGTATTTAATTTTATAAAAGTTTTTTCTTTAGGATGGATAGAGACCTAGCAGGACTACATTTTAAAAATATTTTCATATGGGTAGTACAGGCTGTGCCAAAAACACGAAAATTGACGAAGTTGTTATTTTTCAAATGGAGTATCCTGTATATTATTTAATTTTTGCATTTTGCGATGAAAACGAATACCAATTTCATTGAGGTTTAATTTACCTAAACCTTATGGTTTTTGTAATCTCCACATCTATATATGAGGTTTTTGTAATATCTCGTATTTTGTGAAAATGTAGTATCAGTTTTAACGCTTGAACTGTCAACTGGTGTTTTCTTGTTTTCAACCAAATTGATGATAAGGCCTACTAACTGGAACAAACTTTATGTCGCACTTGTGAAATATTGACTAACTTAAACTTGGTGTCTAATAATAAAGGTGAAATAATTGCAATCTTTAAACGGCACTAACTTGTTTAACTTAAATGGGACACCCCGTATTTTATGTCACCAACAGATGTAAAATTTAATTGTCTATCGAATACCTAAATACATTTCAATCGATAACTCTTCACGTTTTCAAATAAAATGCACATTTTCATCTTGCAAACTGATTTTGAGAAATTTATCATTTATCAAGTTGCCTATGGCGTTTTGAGAAATCGGAATTGATTGAAATAAACATCAAAATCATAATATATGCGTTTATCTTTCAATATCTCGAATGTTATGTATTAGTTCAAATCATGAAGGAAATATAAAAAATTATATATATAATATGAAAAATTATGGATATGAAACAAGCAATATTTTATATCAAGTTTTCAAAATGGCGACCATCAGACTCTAAACACAAACGTATTATTTTTATGAAACCTTTTGAAACATCTGATGACATACGCGGAATAACATTTAGAAAAGCTCCTCTGATACACTGTTTCGATGGGCGACTTGGTAAATAAAAAATTTCTTAAAATCAGTTTGCAAAATGAAAATGCTGATTCTATGTGAAAACGTGAAGAGTTATCGATAGGAATGTATTCGGGTATTCGATAGACAATTAAAATTTACATCTGTTGGTGACATAAAATACGCAGAGTTCCATTTAAGTTAAAAAAGTAAGTGATAACAAGATTGAAATAATTTCACCTTTATTTTTATACACCAAGTATAAGTTAGTCAATATTCAAGTGCGGTATGATACACACCTCCAAAAATACCAGACAATATGAAACAGAGTATCAGAAAAGCTTTTCTAAATGTAAGCCCGCGTATGTTCTCAAATGTTGCTAAATGTTTTATAAAAAAGATACTGTTGTTTTTAGAGTCTGATACTTTACCTGTATTTAAGAGTGAATTTGTAAATCGCCATACGAAAAATAAATAGAGTCTGATGGTAGCCATTTTGAACACTTACCTATATAAAATATTGCTTGTTTCATATCCATAATTTTTTTTCCTTCATAATTTGAACAAATACATAACATTTAGGATATTGAAAAATAAATGCATATATTATGATCTTGATGTTTATTTCAATCAATTCTGATTTCTCAAAACTTGATAAATGATAAATTTCTTAAAAGCAGTTTGAAAGATGAAAATGTACATTTTATTTGAAAACGTGAAGAGATATCGATTGGAATGTATTTAGGTATTCCATAGACAATTAAATTTCACATCTGTTGGTGACATAAAATACGGGGTGTCCCATTTAAGTTAAACTAGTTAGTGCCGTTTAAAGATTGCTATTCTTTTACCTTTATTTTTACACAGCAAGTCTAAGTTAGTCAATATTTCACAAGTGCGACATAAAGCTTGTTCCAGTTAGTAGGCCTTATCATTAATTTGGTTGAAAACAAGAAAACACCAATTGGGAGTTTAAGCGTTAAAACTGATACTACATTTTCACAAAAAACGAGATATTTCAAAAACCATTAGGTTTGGGTGAATTGAACCTCAGTGAAACTGGCATTTGTTCACTGCGTAAAATCCAAGAATGAAATAATATACAGGGTATTCCATTTGAAAAATAACAACTTTGATACTTTTCGTGTTTTTGGCACACTCTGTATAACATGAAAATACTTTTAAAATGTAGTCCTGCTAGGTCCCTATCCATTCTAAAGAAAAAACTTTTATAAATTCAAATGCTGTAGCCTTATATATATATATATATATATATATATATATATATATATATATATATATATATATACTGTTATTTAAAATAAAACACTTGGCTTAACGTTTCACAAATATATTGAGAAATAAAAATTTAATCAGTCATCTAGTTTCAGGGTTATGGAGCCATTATCAATACTGAATAGAAAAATACTCAACAAGCTCATTTATAATATCGAATGTAATAGAGGGGAAACTTGAAATTCAACTTGTTCATTTACAATGGGAAATTTCCTCTTAATAACACTACCAATTTCTAGAATTTCCAATAGGTCAAGACGTTTGCCTTTGTTACCTGGGTGTAGACATATGGTTTTCTCGAAGTCGATGAAATTTTATACAATGCTCGGAGAAACCAGTGGTGTTTCTATTGAATAAAATTGATATTTTATGCTCTTCTACGCGAGTGTTGATTTTTCTGTCTGTTTGTCCAATATAAAAGGATGGGCATTCATTACAAAATATTTTGTAGACTCCACTGCTTTCTCCAATATTATTCTTATCCTTATTATTGGCTGAGAGTGACTTTATATTACGTTTATTAGTACATATATATTTAATACCGTTTTTTGATAGTATGTTGATAATTTTATTACTAGTTCCAGGAATATAATTAATCAAATGATATTTTTGTTCGCATTTTATGACTGGTGGGGATTAATCAGATTTAGAATCTTTTTTTGATATTTTTTCCAAATAAATTAGTCAATCAAGATTTCTTCATAGCCGTTATTTCTTGCTAGTAATTTTAAAATATTTCATTAGCTTCGTTAATGAAATTTTCTTGAGAAAGAAGAATAGCAAAAAGTCTGTGTATGAATGAGTGAAATGCACTTAATTTTATTTTACTTAATTGGTTGACAGCTATCATTGTATATTAGTGTATCTGTGAAAGTAGGTTTTCTATAGATATAAAATGTAAGGGCATTGTCTTTTCTAGGTATTTGGATATCCAAACAGCTTAGAGAATGTTGTTTATTCTCTATTTCCTTTGTAAATTGAATTGAAGTATAAAAAGAGTTAATGTATTTTAAAAAATTATCTAACTGTCTATTCGTCCCACACAAGATATAAAAAATGTCATCAACATAACGTCTCCATAATTTAACATTATTACTCGAGCTGTTAGTAGAGCCAAAGATTTTATTCTCCAGGTTAGACATAAAGACTTCACTGAATAGGGGTGATAACGGTGAACCCATTGGTAACCCATCTGACTGTTTATATACTCTGCTATTAAATTCAAAATAACTTTGTTTCAGACATAGAGACATACTGCCGAAATTGTTTAGGAAATAAATTTATTACGTCAAAAGAGATTAATTTTGCATTTAGTGGAATCTTGAGATTTTTCAAATGATTAATGAGCTGTAATGAGTTTCTTATACTGTAGGTAGTATTGAATTGGATTAATGAAGGTAGTTTTTTATTTAGATATTGACATATTTTATAGGCGGGTGCATTTATATAAGATAATATTGGACGCATAGGACAGTCAGGTTTATATATTTTAGGTAGGGTGTATAACCTCGGAATTCGCGGATTCATCGTGGACAAAATTGTTATATATATTCATATATATGTGTGTTATTTATTTGCCGAAAAATAGAAAAGTTCGGTCTCCCAGGCATTATCTTTACAATGGAATACAACATAACTGAAAACAATAATTTTAAATTTCAGTTAATATAAGTAATATACAACTTCAATGGAAACCTACCAGATTATTATGCAATTTATTACCAATTTAGAAATGGGCACTCAGGGAGGCAACTCAGGACCAAACCCTACTATAGATCCTGTATATCAACCATCTGGTGGTGCTAGTAATAATCCTGCCCGATCATCTGATAAAGACACATGCGCAGAATCATGAAATTCCTGTATCATATTATTTTCTCGAATTTGTTATTTATGAACATTATTTCAACTAACAAAATTGTCAGATGGATACCTACTGAATATCACTTATTGACGAGGCCTCGGTAGACCAAGCGGTAAGGTGTATCGCTTGTAAACCGAGGATTGTGGGTTCGGGTCCCACCTTGCTCTTGTGTATGTCCGAAATTCAGTGGTTATAGATATAAGATAAATTGTTGGGTATTTCTGTATTCTGTATTTTTGGGAGTGCAGTGGAGACCACAGCACTTAGGCCCCATTGGGCCCTTTGTGCATCCTCCCCGGGAACATCACCAGCCTAGGCTCCCAACCATCCCAGTCGTTTGAAAAAGAGGGCGATTGCACCTAGGGGGATTTCCCTCAAGGTGGCTAAAATTGGCCACCGTTCACCCAGAATGGATTCTCGGAGTGACGAGATAGCGGGGCATTCACAGAGGACATGTTGTACCGTCTCGTCTTCCTGTTCACAGCCTCTGCAGAGAGGTGTGTCGCTTAATCCCATATTAAATAAGGGCTTCCGAAGTTGGCAGTGTCCAGTTAAAATTCCCACGACATTGCGTAGTTTTCCTCTGGGCATCGCCAGGTAAGTCATTGCTGCATCTTTATTGGGATAATTTAAAAGTTCCCTGGCAAGTCTGCAGGTGGTTGTTTCATCCCATAGGGTTTGAATTTTTAAAGGGTGTTCTCTTTCATCATTTGTGATTTTGCTGTCAGCGGTAGTAGGCTGGAAGGGCCAGGACCGAATATGTTCAGGCCGGCTGCTTTTCTAGCCAATTCGTCAGCTTTTTTGTTGCCATTGCATCTCGAGTGGCCTTCAACCCAGCACACCATAATTTGGTTTGTATGGGCTGCACCCACAAGTGCTTGATGGCATTCCCATAGTGACTGTGAAGTTATTTTATGATTCTTCAGGGCCAGTAACGATTGTCTACTATCTGTGTAGATTTTGATGGTTTTGTTCGTTATGTTCCTACGAGCAATCTCGTTCGCGGCTATGGTTATGCCCGTTAGCTCTGTCTGAACTATGTTGGCACATTTGTCCATGGTCCACTTAAGTTGAAATCGCAGGTGTCTCGAATATATTCCACAGCCTGCTCCTTTTTCTCGCTTTGATCCGTCCGTGAAAATATTGATCGTGCCTTCATCGGAGGTCTCATTTCCACTGTTTGTGTGTATTGAGTAGGGTTTATCAAAAACAAATCGCGGGGGTATGCTGTCTGCCTTAACCTGTAGCAGGGGCATCGTGTTAGTAGCCTCAAGCCACAGGCGACGTCTAGTCTCCCCATATCCTACTTCTGGCTTTATACCAATAGTCTCAAGGCGTGCCATAGTTGCCAAGGCCACTTCTTGTAGATAAATATCCAAAGGTGGCAGGCATAGCATCACCTCTATTGCCCTAGTTGGTATTGTTCGCATAGCTCCGGTCACACTTAGACACGCGGTCCTTTGTATCTGCCCAAGCTTGAGTTTTGCTGTTGCCTGTTGGCTTTTAGGCCACCAGACAACGGCTCCATAGGCTATCATCGGTCTCACGATGGCAGTGTATATCCACATGACCATCCTGGGTTTCAGTCCCCAGGTTTTCCCCATGATCCTGCGGCACTGTCCGTAGGAGATGTGTGCCTTTTTTAGTCTTCTCTCCAGGTGAAGATTCCAAGTGAGTTTGGCGTCAAATGTCACTCCCAGATATTTGACCTCTGACATGAAACTTAATTCTGTGTTTAGGAGAACAGGTGCTTTTAATGGCCCCAGTGTCCTTTTCTTTCTGGGGTTGATTGATAGAGAGTTCTCTTCGCACCATCTTTCGATTATTCTCAGGGCTCCCTGCATTCTGTCGCACAGAACTCCTTCAAATTTTCCACTTAGCAGTATCATTAAGTCATCTGCGTATGCAATGGAGTAGAATTCCTCATCGCAGAGGCGGCGCAAGAGGCTGTCGAGAACTAGGTTCCATAGCAGCGGAGATAGGACACCCCCTGCAGACAGCCTCTCGCGACCATTCCCCTGACGACGATGTTGTCTACACTGATTCTAACAGCTCTTTTTGAGAGCATGTTTGAGATCCAGCCCCTGACAGTCTGGGGAACACCTCTGTCTGCCAGTGCGGATTCAATTTTGGGGAAGGTGGTTTTGTCAAACGCACCCTCGATGTCTATGAACACCCCCAGGGTGGACTCTTTGTTGTCCAAAGATTTCTCAATCCGACCAGCAACCAGATGGAGGGCTGTGTCGGTGGATCTACCTGGGGTATATGCGTGCTGGTTGGGATGCAGTGATTGTGTATTCAAAATAGCATCCCTTAGGTATCGTTCGCATAGTCTCTCCATTGTTTTAATCAGAAACGAGGTCAGACTAATTGGTCGATATGCTTTGGGTGTGGTGTAATCCATTCTACCTGTCTTAGAAATAAATACCACCCTCACCTCCCTCCAAGGCTGTGGTATGTACCGGCGCGCCAAGCACGTCCTGAACATCCTCATCAGGTGCGGCATTAATTCGCCCAAGCCCCACTGTAGCAAGGCAGGGTAAATGCCGTCAATGCCTGGTGATTTGAAGGGTGAGAAGGTCTGTATTGCCCAGCCTATTCTGTCTTCAGTAACTATTTGGTTGGCTTGCTGCCACTCCAAGTCTGAAGGTTCTGTTTCAGTTTCAGTTGGCCATTCCTTCCCTTTTGTGACCACGGAATTAGGGAAGTGAGTTTGCATAAGCAACTCTAGGCTTTCACGAAGATCAGCAGTTGTGGTGCCGTCTTCTTTCTTCAGTAGACCTAAATTTGTGTCTCGATCTTTAGCAAGGATTTTACAAAGCCTAGTGGCCTCTGAGTAGTCTTCGACTTCCTCACAGTAGGCTCTCCATGCTTCTCTTTGTTTTTGTCTAACTAGTTTTTTGAACTGCCTCAGATACTTCTTGTACTGGTTCCAGTCTGATGTAAGTTTTGTCATTTTAGCTCGATTGAATGATTTCCTAGCCATCTTCTTGAGGTCACCTAGCTCCCGGCTCCACCACTTCGTGGCTTCGCCGGGCTGTTGGGCGGCTCTTAAGGGGCAGGATTCTTCAAAGGCTTTTCTCACGGCTTTTTGAATACAATTCACTTGTTGTTCAATTTGGCCATTATTTTTTGGCGTTCTTTCATCAACTGCCTCTAGAACCTCCTGCAGTCGGTGTCGATATTTATGTCTGTCCGTCCTCCGGAGGTCCCTGAGTAGTTTTTTGGGCGCTTTAGTAAGGTTTATTTCAAAATTTATCCATCGGTGGTCTGACATGGTAACAGAATCTGATACATGCCATCCTAGGATTGAATTGGATATACGAGATGAAGCTACCGTTATATCTATTATAGTTTGACTTCTAGAGTTAATAAATGTCGGTGTACAGCCTTTATTGATAATGTAAAGGTTGTTACCGATAATGTAAGTAGAAAGTGACTTGCCTCTTGCGTTGTTGTTCTCGCTGCCCCATGTCACATGGTGTGCGTTGGCATCGCAGCCCAAAATGACTTCCCAGTTTTGGGTGTGGCAGTGCATTATCAGGTTCTCCATTTCCCTCGATGGTGGTGGGGTCGTTGAGTCTTGCGGGAGATACACTGATGCTAGAACAACAACGGTTGTTTTGCCTGCTGAGTTGCACTCCACCTTCACGGCTGTTAGGTCCGAGGATGACAGGTGTTGCAATGGCTGGGCTTTGATGTGTCGAGGAACATACACTGCTGTCCTTGGTTTTTCATTTGTGGGAGTGCTGAAGACACACCCATTAAGTTTTGTCAGTCCGCATATTTTGGATCTGACTATCCAGGGTTCCTGGATAAGTGCCAGTGTATCCTGCTCCACGTCCAGGCGGCGACAAAGTGTAGCTGTTGCCGCCCTGCCGTGGTACAGATTGCACTGGACTACTGTTACCTTTGGCGGTGTTCTGGCCATTGCTATGCAGTGCGGTTGTTTCAGTTAGTCTCTTCCTCTGCCTCCTCAGTTAAAGAGGAGGTGGGGGAGGCGACTTCCATTTCCGTGACAAATTGTTGGGTAATGTACATCGTTTACAAGCTAATTGGCAGTTCGGAACCGGCGTTGAACTGTAGGTCCCTCGAGATAAAAAAAAATCTCTTATTGAAATTGATTTTACTTCACTACAAACCTTATATATACAAACCAATATATATGCAACCCTTCCCATTCAGTTCATACTTATAGTTAAGATTTTATTGGATTTAATATAATTCAATTCATGTTTTTCAGTATATCTACTAAAATATTTCGAAAATCTGATTTCATGGCTCAAATTATACTGGATTAAATTTTATCTTTAGCTCTTCTCATTGCCATTACAAGATTCTTTATCAATTTATGTTATAGTGCTTCAAACGTTCTGGAATTTAGAAATTGGTGATATGTGATCAAATCTACTACAGTGTGTTTAATGCTTTCGACGAAATACTTAAATTTAAAAAAGTTAAAATATGAAATAACATATTTTGTTAAATTTTTTAATGTAATAAAATCAATATTGATATTAATATCGCCTCAGTGCACGTTATGCACTATGAGCCAAATTAATAAATTTAACTCAATATAAAGAATAAGATTGCCAATGAAAGTAGAGTTACCTACTTTCATGTTTGTTGAACTCATAGATTTCATGATTCATATTTTTATGACGATACTGAGTAAAATATACATATGAATATTTCTGCAAACAACAAGGTATGAATACACATGAATAAAACACTGATAAAATAGCAGTAACAACGCCGAACCACGGATATATATATATATATATATATATATATATATATATATATATATATATATATATATATATATATGATTCATCATAGTCTATAGTATATTACCAGGTATCTCAAAATATTCCGTGGTTCGGCGTTGTTACTGCTATTTTATCAGTGTTTTATTCATGTGTATTCATACCTTGTTGTTTGCAGAAATATTCATATGTATATTTTACTCAGTATCGTCATAAAAAGATTTTTATGTTATGTTCCACACAAATTTTTGGATATATATATCTATATATATATATATATATATATATATATATATCTAAATATATATATATATATATATATACAAAAATTTGTGTAAAACAAAACATAAAAATCTTCAGTTTCAACAACTTTCAAAAATATAACGATATTCAAAATTTTTGTTTTGACCAGTTCAACATGTTTATGGTAATCAGTAAGTAGAAATCAGTTAGGTACTTTTTTCTGAACCAGTTGAGTATTTCATATGTGAATTTTTTAGCCCATTTGGTTTTTTTCGATGTTGCATTGACATTAAAAAATGAATTGACATCGACAAACAACCTCAATGTTCGACCTGAAAAAGATTTGATGGAAATGGAAGGCAGAGCTAGTAAGTCTGATTAATTCTCCTACATAAAAAAAAAGAAACATGAAGAAAAATCTACTGAAATAAACTTTTCCATCTTGTAACGGAATATGGAGCCAGTAAACTAATTTAAATAACGAAAATGCTCCTTAAGACTAGTTTTCATCACAGCGGATTGCGGACTACGGAATGAGATTCCGCGTAAGAGATGATACTCGCATCAAACACACGTTTTCATAAACGCGGAGCGTATTTAGTGAATTCTAGTAACATTTTTATTTGACAAGATAGAAGATAACTATCTGGTTTTTGACCAACGACAGAATATCATTATCATGTCAAAAATGGTGTTGATTTTTGATTTTGAATTTAAAACGAATTGATAGTGCCAATAATAGTATATTATTCAAGGAGCACAAAATGATTGCTATTTTTCACGAGGGTGAATTGCGACACTCACCTGCGGCTCGTGTCGCAATTCACCCGAGTAAAAATTGTAATTTTGTAGAATACTATACTTTGTCCACGACTTCCTCGAAAAAATTAGTACCTAATAATCTGCATTTTCAACAATAAAAATAGTTATCAAAAGCGTTGACATAACATTTTCTGTGTTCACTGAAAACTGCATACTCACGTAAACGTCAACTATTTCACTTGACATCGATTCCATTCCTTTCTTTCACTCTGATAAAAATGAAATAGATAATTTTGCATTTATTTATTTGTATTAATATTAACAGAACAATTATTGAAAATAAACGAAGGCATTGAATTTATAGATAAATCAATGTTTTAAAATCTAACAATACAAATATCATAACAATGTAAATGATGTTCTCTAGTTTAGATATACGTCTTAAGTGTGACGTCATGTAGTGAATAATGAACCATTATTCACTAGCGAATAATAGGTAGTGTTACACTTTAGGAAGCACATATATAATGAATGTTTTATAGTACAGTCGTGGACAAATAATATAAATACATTATTCATTCAGTATTGAGGATGAAGTCTGGTAGTCGAAAATAAAAACAAAAGTTCGTAAAATTTGTTTGTTCGTATTACTTTATGCATTTTCCAAAGTAATAAAAAGAAAACGGCAACCTAAACAATGGTGGGTGAGAAACACTTTAACTACACAATACAAACCATAAACAAAAACAACCCCGAGATGGGATTATAACCTCACTTCTCTAATGTCAAAAGCTCTGCAAATCAGCCAGAAAATTGAAAA
>JARQZK010000066.1:167500-305000 GCA_030704885.1 Cynegetis impunctata | reverse complement strand
ACTCTCGAAAGGTTTCAACTATTCCATTACACCTAAATCCATCCCCATAGAAACTATCATCTCCCAAACAGAAGAAGCAATTTCCCATCTTCCAACAGATCAAGCGGAAACTGCCAGGCATGACATCGCCAAAATTCTTCGTACAAGTCGGCCACCCCGTCCCAACCTCACTTTTTCTGAGAGGCAAAGTCTCAAAGAACTTTACAATGACCAAAATATAGTCGTCCTCCCAGCCGATAAAGGCAATGCCACTGTCATTCTTAACACTTCTTCTTACCTCGATAAAATGTCCAATCTTCTTGACACCCCCGACTATAAGCGTATCACTCATGACCCGACAACATACCTGGAGAAAACCACAAGATCTCGTATCAACCAATCGAACCTCCCACCTGAAATAAAAAAGTCTCTAATCCCAAGAGAAAAATCTTCTAGAACCCCTCGAATTTATGGTCTACCCAAAGTTCACAAGCCTAATATTCCACTTCGACCCATTGTCAGCGCTTACAATTGTCCAACACATCCTCTTGCGAAATATCTCGCCAAAACCCTTCAACCCCTTGCCGAACAAACCCAGTCATACGTCAAAAACTCTTTTCACTTCATAGAACTCCTTCAAAGTATTGATATTACCCCAACTGATCTCCTTGTTAGTTTTGATATTGTCTCCTTATTTACAAATATCCCCATTGAAGAAACACTTTCCATCCTAGACACGAAACATCAAATCTCCCCAGACAACCTATCCCTGATCAAACACTGCATGGCCAACACTTATTTCATCTTTCAAGGCAATTTCTTCAGACAAATCAAGGGAGCCCCAATGGGATCCCCTCTCTCCCCCATCATAGCCAACATTTTCATGGAACATTTCGAAACCCAAGCTCTCTCGTCATTCGACCTTAAACCATCATGCTGGCTACGTTATGTAGACGATGTCTTTGCGATCTGGCCCCATGGCGAAGACTCGTTGCTCCACTTCTTGAATCATTTGAATGGCATACATCCAAGTATCCAATTCACAATGGAAGTGGAAAACGATGGGTCTCTGCCATTCCTCGATGTCATGATCAAAAAACTTCCATCCCAAGGCTTCTCCTATTCAGTTTATCGTAAACCCACTCATACAAACCGTTATCTGAATGCCCAGTCTCACCACCATCCTTCTCAACTCAACTCTGTAGTTAATACCCTAATCTACCGTTCCATTCGACTATCTGACGACGAACACCGTGAATCAGAACTCAAAACTCTAAAACATATATTATTACGGAACGGTTACAACACATATCAAATCGACAAGAGCATACGCAAACACACAAATATCACCCCACATCTACCACCTTCCAATCCCACTGAACAAGAATCTACACCTAAATTATTTCTTCCTTACATCAAAGGAGTAACAGATAAGATCGCAAGATCTCTCAAAAACACAAACATCAAAACAATATTCACTACTCAACAAAAACTCTCCCATCTGGTCAGATCCGTCAAGGATAAAATTCCTAACGAAAATCACGGTGTTTATGAGATTCCCTGTTCCAATTGTCCTCGTTCCTATATAGGACAAACGAACCGACGAATTCAGGTCCGTGCCAAGGAAGATTCACTTTCGGTAAGACACTCAGATATCGCCAACGCCCTTTCTCAACATCACACCCAAACAGGCCACATTATCGATTTCCCCAATACAAGAACTATTGCTCCCGTCCGATCTTTCAAATCCCAAATTATCCGTGAAGCTGTAGAAATAGAAAAACGTCCAAATTGTTTGAACACCAGAGATGACAGTCACAGACTCCCATCAGCATGGAAACCACTTCTCAGTGGTCGCCATGTAACGCCCAATCAGAGTGCATCCCGCACTGATGAGCGTAAGTACCCACCCCCCTCCCCTATAAATACGGCCACGCGACGATCGGCCCGTCAGTTGACTCTGAAGAGTAGGCAGATTGAGACTTCAGAGTTGACAGGAAGCAATACGGTTAGTGGAGTAGGCAGGTTGAGACCACGCAATCGTATTGTTTCCGATTCCTCCTAAATTTGATTCGTGGAGTAGGCAGATTGAGGCCACGAGTCTGAATTATTTCCCTTCTAATTCTCCTGAAGATGGCTTCGCAAAAGGAGCCGAAACGTCGAGATTTTTCAAATCTTTTACGCGGTTCATTCCGTGAACCAAGTTTTACATATATATATATATATATATATATATATATATATATATATATATATATATTATATATATATATATATATATATATATATATATATATATATATATATATATATATATATATATATTATATATATATATATATATATATATATTATATATATATATATATATATATATATATATATATATATATATATATATAATCTCTAGATAAATATAAGCAATAACAGGCTTGTTGAATCTCAAGAAACTCTATTTTATTAAAAAGTCGAATAAATAAATATATATATATATATATATATATATATATATATATATATATATATATATATATATATATATATATATATATATATATATATAATATATATATATATATATATATATTATATATATATATATATATATTATATATATTTATATATTATATATATATATATATATATATATATATATATATATATATATATATATATATATGTATATATAAATATATAATGGTTACAACACATATCAAATCAACAAGAACATACGCAAACACACAAACATCACCCCATCTCTACCACCTTCCAATCCCACTGACCAGGAATCTACACCTAAATTATTCCTCCCTTACATCAAAGCAGTCACAGATAAGATCGCAAGATCTCTCAAGAACACAAATTTCAAAACAATATTCACCATCCAACAAAAACTCTCCCATCTGGTCAGATCCGTCAAGGATAAAATTCCTAACGAAAATCACGAAGTTTATGAGATTCCCTGTTCCAGGAAAGGAAAGAAAGGAAACACACGTGTTTCATTCCTCCCTGAAGTATGTGTCAGGGAGGCGGGCAGCTTGAGTTTGGGATTAACTCCTTCAGCCAGATCAGAGGATACACTTGTATGTACAAGTGCATTAAGGATAGGTGAGACGGGATATTTATGGAACATAGGAGGTGTGGGTAGGGATCAGAGGATTAATACTGGCCCAGCACCTTATAAGTTTGCAAGCAGTGACTTACATTACCATGAGGAAACCTCTGAAAAAAACTCATGGCAGACCAGTCAGCCCCCGGGTTTGAACCCGAGACCTCCCAAATACTAGCCAACGTACCTAACATACTCGACTAACTAGCTTGGTTCCCCTGTTCCAATTGTCCTCGTTCTTATGTAGGACCAACGAACCGACGAATTCAGGTCCGTGCCAAGGAACATTCACTTTCAGTAAGACACTCAGATATCACCAATGCCCTTTCCCAACATCACACCCAAACAGGCCACATTATCGATTTCCCCAATACAAAACTATTGCTACCGTCCGATCTTTCAAATCCCGAATTTTCCGTGAAGCTGTAGAAATAGAAAAACGTCCAAATTGTTTGAACACCAGAGATGGCACTGATGGCAGTCACAGACTCCCATCAGCATGGAAACCACTTCTCAGTGGTCGCCATGTCACACCCAATCAGAGTGCATCCCGCACTGATGAGCGTTGGTACCCGCCCCTTCCCTTATAAATACGGCCACGCGACGATTCTGATTTTAGACCCTGATTACTAGGCAGGTTGAGACTTCAGAGTTGACAGGAAGCAGTACGGTTGGTGGAGTAGGCAGGTTGAGACCACGCAATCGTATTGTTTCCGATTCCTCCTAATTCGATTCGTGGAGTAGGCAGATTGAGGCCACCTATCTGAATTATTCCCCTTCTTCTTCGTCCGATGCCATACCCGGTTTCGGGCGTAGGCGACCTCTCTACAACTATTCGTGCTGTGCGTGATACAGTGATCCACGAATAGAATTATTTCCCCTTTCCCCCTTCTAATTCTCCTGAAGATGGCTTCGCAAAAGGAGCCGAAACGTCGAGATTTTTCGAATCTTTTACGCGGTTCATTCCGAGAACCAAGTTTTTCAAATACTTCCGACCGCGGAAATCTTTCTGAAAATATATGTATATATATATATATATATATATATATATATATATATATATATATATATATATATATATATATATATATAATATATATATATAAATATATATACAAATATATTTATATATATATATATATATATATATATATATATATATATATATATATATATATACTAGCTGCCATATAAATTATTTTTATCTATCTATCTTTCTATCTATTCATATATCTGCCGAAGTATATCTACCTATCTAACTATCTATCTATCTATCTATCTAGATAGTTATCTGTCTTTCTATCTATCTATCTACATATCTATCTAACCCGGCAAACGTTGTTCTGCCATAAAAATTATTTTTATCTATCTGTCTTTCTATATATTCATCTATCTGCTAATGTATCTCTATCTATCTATCTAGATTCTAGATAGTTATCTATCTATCTATCTACATATCTATCTATCTATCTGACCCGGCAAACGTTGTTCTGCCATATAAATTATTTTTATCTATCTAAATAGGGGTTGATCGTAGAGGGGTGAAAATTTAGGGTTGTATATATTTTTGAATGCTGTATCATAAAAAAATAGAACAGAAAATGTTGTCGGAAAAGGAAAGAAAAAAATTAAGGGGTGGACTACCCTCAACATTTAGGGGGATGAAAAATAGATTTTGTCGGATTCTCAGACCTAACCGATATGCACACAAAATTTCATGAGAATCGGTCGAGTCATTTCGAAGGAGTTTAACAAATAAAAAATAAGGGTTGATCGTAGAAGGGTGAGAATTCAGGATTGTATGTATTTTTGTATGCTGTATCATGAAAAAATAAGAGCAAAAAATTTTGTCTAAAAAATAAAATAAAAAATTTAGGGGTGGACTACCCTTAACATTTAGAGGGATGAAAAATAGATGTTGGCCGATTCTCAGACCTACTCAATATGCTCACAAAATTTCATGAGAATCGGTCAAGCCGTTTCGGAGGAGTATGGGAACGAACATTGTGACACGAGAATTTTATATATAAGATATATATATATATATATATATATATATATATATATATATATATATATATATATATATATATATATATATATATATATATATATATATATGTATATATATAATGATAGGCTTCACGATTCATGATCTAGAAACCGACAAAAATGAGGAAGGAAGAAAATAAACTAATAAAAGTTACAAGAAGAACTCATTGCCTAGATATAAAAAAAAAATTTGTTTGTAATGAAAATAAAAAGAAATGAGTTTATAATGTGAGTATACACCATGTGCTTAGACAAGAATTTCATGTATATCTCCTGGCAGACCGCAGAAGTAGAAAGATGAAGAAAGAATGACGCATGCGCGTTGCACTTCCGTTATATGTTTTTCTTACGGTTTTAGTCTTACATTTTTTTCAGTTTAGTCGCGCAGCAAAATCCCTATCTCCTCCAAGCCTGCCGTTAGGAACTTCGTTCCAACAATGATTTCAAAAATTTTTGATATTATTTCATAAACTAATCGTTGTCGAATTGAATGATAATGTGTTATATTTTCTTGAATATGATGTAACCTAAACCCACATTATTGATTCCACGCCAATTTGTTATCTACTATTTTGTAGTTTTAATTATTGATTACTTCGAAATGTTTTATTTTCTGAAAACGTTTTTCAATATGAAATCTGAATTTCTATACCAGTTCGGTGTAATTTAAGAACACTTCGTAAATGATTTTGTACTACAGGAACACTTATCTTGAAACTGGATCTATATTTCCGTACTTTGACTTTGAACATAGCAAAAACGTCAAAATCAGCTGTGTAACTTACTTACCTTTAAGATTATAGGTTAAAAGTTGTAGGATGCGGCTTACAAGAGCTCTATTTCTTCAAAATAGATTAAGCTTTACTGATGTCTTGAGAAATAATTTCAGAAAAGCTGTACAGGATCCTAGATATTCAAGAGCAATCGATAGCATATCTGCTAAAATTGACTCTACCAAAGTTAAAGACAGTGTTTACAAGAACTTGATCAGTTTGAACCAATGGTATACAAAAGTACTGGGACTTGATGAAGTAAAACAATTTCAAGATAAAGTTGTATTACTACAGGCAAGTTGCATCCATTTATTCTGTTTTTGAGGTTTGGCTGATATGCAACTCATCCACTTTGTTTTAAGAGAAACATAAGCTGTTGGCATAGTAATTAATGTTATGGAGTATAGTGGTAAATAGTAAAACTCAACGAACAATAAATGATGTCGGATCTGAAATTCATAATGGCTTACCTGCTCAATTAACAAGTTTATTTTTTGAAAATGAAGTTAATTTATTTTCATTTGATGATTGTTCTCTAGTGAATACTTGTAGTAATTCTGATACAAATGTAAATTTTCCCTTTGATTAATTCAACCATTTTAGTGTAGATAATTCAATAATTATATAATTCAAATAAATTGAAATTAAAGTAGTGGAAAAATTGTTTAATTGAATATTGGGTATACTATTTTATATTTTATTAGTACTGACTCCCGAGTACTTTATTTATTGACAACTTCTATTATAAGTAAACTTTAGCATACATATCAATGTATAATAAATATTCTTAGATAATGGAAAAAGTATGCAGTTACCTGATATCATTGCATTTTGATTTTAGGAAAAATTATTAATTACTCAGGATAAACGTAGAGAAATTGGACTTCAATTGAGTGAAATTAGAAAAAAATCATACCTTTTGCAAGATGAAATAACTTCTATAAAAAGACAAGAGGAACCAGACAAATATTTTAAATTAATGAAAGAAGAAACTGAGGTAATATTTCAATTAATATTGAAACATCTAAGGACAATCAAATTGGACTGCATGGATATTTTTTTCACTAATTAATGTCTTATCCAAATGTCAACATATAAATATTTTCACTTTTTTTGATAAGAGTATTTTTCCTGCAGCTCCTGAAATTAGAACATGAAGTTAACCTGACATTTCAAGAATATGATAAAGCTGAACGAGATCTTTTCACAGCCTATTCCAATGCAGTACGAGATTCCCATGAGAAATATAGATCTCAAATGGAATATACAAAATATTTTGGTATTATTCTTAGTATAGCAGGTTCATTTTTAGCTTTTGCTTATACAACTCTCCGTAAACATGACCTTAAAATGTTTATTGAGAGGAAACTAGAAAATATACATAGTTTTGTAGATCCAAAGGCTTTAAATGTTTTAGCACATCATCAGGAACAAATATCTACAAAGTTAACAACTTTGGAGGAGGAGAATAAAAAACTTTTAAATTCCTTGAATTCAATGAGGTTTGAACAACCTGAAAATGATAAGAGAGGGGAGGTAGCTTTAGTGGTTCAAAAACATGAGGGTAGTTTAGATGATGACAACAGAACAAAGTTGATTATAGGTTTCTCATTCTGTTTAATTTTTATTGGTTATGTATTGGGTAAAATAGATAGGTAATGTGAAAGCTTTTAAATTTATAAGTATACAAATGTTAGAAAATATTTCAATTATTTATTGTTAAATATAATATATTAATCTAAAAATATTGTTTCTTCTGCTAGAACCTAATGTTATTTTCATACATAAGTGAATAATGCAGTACTAGGTCCTGATATTGTATTTTAATAAAACTTAACAGTTGAACCACTAGAGTAACATTGCAGTCATCAAAAATATTAAGCATGTGATCGTGAACTTCACTCTTCATCTAGGGTGTATTCGCGTTGGGCGCTTACAAGCTTTGAGCGCTCACGCTTAGACTGGCTTCAGACTAGGCGGAACGCGCAAATGTCAAATCCGCCTTCAAAAGTTGACTAAATTTCAACAATTTATCGCGGAATGACCTTGGGAATCGTTACGAACGTTTCGATTGGTCTAAAAATTCAGATTTGACATTTCCGCCTAGTCTGAAGCCAGCCTTAGAAGGCTGATTATAGGCGTTCGTGTTGGCCTACTTGCGCTTAGAGACGCTCACGCTTTGGCTTTGAGCATTTAAAGGTGAATGTCAGATCTTTTTTTTACGCTTAGGTAGGCAAAAGCCCGATAGTTCACGCAAATACTGTGCTTTAACACTTCCCTACAAATTTATTAATTATCGAGAACAAAAGTTAGGTTAGCTTGCGCTTAGTGTTTAGCGTTTGTGAGCGCGAGTCGACCACAGAGAACGAAGCTTATAAGCGTGTGAGCGCCCAACGCGAATGCACCCCTAGTGTAATAGAGGGAAACAGTGTATTTATCGTGAAATCGATAAATATCTATTTGAGATTAAATGCAGGTTTGTTTAAATGTAGCTGGTTTTAGATATTTTTCATCCAACATCATTCAAACAATGTAATAAAAACACCTTTTTTTCAACACTTATATAGGCTCTTGCACCGTATATTATCAAACTAAGTTTAATGTTAAACCGAGTTTAATTTGACATTTTCGCTTGCACCAAAATATAAAAGGCGTTTAAGCCGTCTAAAACCCCGCAAACACCAAGTTTAGTTAAACGACGTTTTATAATAAAACGGTGCAAGAGCATAATTATAACTTGTTAACTTCGTTTGTACATTTGTTTAGAACCATAATCAATTAGTATAAGCTCGTTCTAAATTGCCTTCATGCAAAACTTCGATTTTCCTACGTTGTATGATCGGGAAGACTGTAGCGATTAAAAATTAGGGAACTTTAGAACAACGGTGGGTTTGAATTTTTCTTGTGTGACATCACAAGTCGTACATTCCAAACGCACCCCTGTTTTCACATGCAGAAAGATATTATGGACTTTGTAGTTCTTGCTGTAAAACTGAATGTGATCATATAGAAATCACGGTTTTCCGTATACATTCATGTAAATTAAAAATCAGTTAATTAGGTACATTGAAATGACTCACAATTCAGTAGAACAAGTTTTACATAATATGCATGTTTTTCTATGCTTTAATATTCTATGACGAAATTAGTTCAATAATTTGTGTACTATGGAAAAAAATTGGTAATTATTTGTAAGTAAAGATTTTAAGTTAGCTGATAATATTGTGTTCTTACTTGTTCAATGATGATTATTACAACGAAATGCAGTCACTTTCATTCATTAATACCAATCATTGTACCCGAAATCTTTTTTAGTATAGTTGCAGCAAAGAATGAAATATTTCTGCATTATTTGCTTGCACATTGGTAAATTAATAAACTCATGTATATGAAAAAAGCATATTCATATCATATATGTAAAAAAGATTCAAATAATACTAATCTCTTTTCACAATAATTTCCTGAAAATGGTGTTTACCTTTATTAATTTTATCAGGAATAAAATGTGCCTTGAAAATTGTTATTGTCTAATAAAAAGTATGTCATTTAAACAAATGAATTGGTATAAACTATACTGAAATAAGTATATCGCCTTAATTTATCAGGTTAATGTTGCTATAAAACATAGTCAAGTCCATATAATGTAGGATTATTCCGATCCCCTATTTATACATATAGTTATACATTTATATATATATATATATATATATATATATATATATATATAATATATATATATATATATATATATATATTATATAATTATATATATATATATATATATATATCTTTTAATTAATATAAATATATATATATATATATATATATATATATATATATATATATATATATATATATATATATATATTTATATATATATATTTAAAGAACAAAGTTAGTAGGATTTTTGGTTCAGTTAAACAATCTTACGATTATATATATTTCTATTTTCATTAACGTTTCGGTCTGTTACTTTGACCTTTATCAAAATGATTGCATCAATATGTTACCATCACTAAAATAAAAAGACTCATAATAACTTATCGTAAATATCAAAACAGGCTTAACTCACCAGAATTAAAAACTTTTCACATAAATCACATAAATACATTAACAATTTATAAATATTACGTAAAAAAAAAACTTGACAATGATCCACAGTAACAAATTTTCAAAAATTTTCGTCTACATAGACACGTCAGCCTTCGCTTTTAGTTAGAAAGTGAAACACCTGTTTTAATTTCAGTTGATCCTCCCTGTTTATCATTTGCTCAAGATGTTGTTATATATTTTGCTAAGGCTCTTGATATCTGTTTTGTCATTAATGGCATCCGGGGTTTGTTTTATAAAAATCATCTCATGAATATAAAACAAACCCCGGATGCCATTAATGACAAAACAGATATCAAGAGCCTTAGCAAAATATATAACAACATCTTGAGCAAATGATAAACAGGGAGGATCAACTGAAATTAAAACAGGTGTTTCACTTTATAACTAAAAGCGAAGGCTGACGTGTCTATGTAGACGAAAATTTTTGAAAATTTGTTACTGTGGATCATTGTCAAGTTTTTTTTTACGTAATATTTATAAATTGTTAATGTATTTATGTGATTTATGTGAAAAGTTTTTAATTCTGGTGAGTTAAGCCTGTTTTGATATTTACGATAAGTTATTATGAGTCTTTTTATTTTAGTGGTGGTAACATATTGATGCAATCATTTTGATAAAGGTCAAAGTAACAGACCGAAACGTTAATGAAAATAGAAATATATATAATCGTAAGATTGTTTAACTGAACCAAAAATCCTACTAACTTTGTTCTTTAAATATAAATAAAATGGTTCAAGAATATAATGAAAATGACTATATATATATATATATATATATGTATATATATATATATATATATATATATATATATATATATATATATATATAT
This sequence comes from Cynegetis impunctata, assembly GCA_030704885.1. NCBI lineage: Eukaryota > Metazoa > Arthropoda > Insecta > Coleoptera > Coccinellidae > Cynegetis > Cynegetis impunctata. The sequence goes on along the minus strand of JARQZK010000066.1, from coordinate 294,145 downwards.
ATATATATATATATATATATATATATATATATATATATATATTATATATATATATATATATATATATATATATATATATATATATTTATATATATGAATAATTTACTATTTGAAAACATTCATTATAGTTTCAAGTGAATATTTTATAATTATGTAGTAGTATATATTAGAGAAATTATCAAGAAATAAATAACATGGATTCTTAGCAAAAACTAATTTATTTAAAAAACAAATATGTATCAAATCACGTTCACAATAATAAACAAGAAACAAACATAATGTGATCATAAGTTGTAGAAATTCAAGGCTCCAGTATTTGTCTATATCAAAACAAATTTTTTTTTCAAATGTCCTATCTTGTGGAAGACATTGAAGCTATCAAAAAATGCATAATGGAGCATCTTGTACAACTATAATAATATACGTGATGAAGATTATATCTAAACTAAGCTTAGCAAAATATACACAAAATTTTACCTTTCGAATGTATATTTATTGATAATATTAACATACTTAGAGGAATATCTGTTGATGAAACACCAATTATTTTTTGTACAGTAGATCAGTCTTCTTGAAATTCAATTAAGTCAGAGAAAGGAAACAAAAATGAACATTTTTCTTTGTAAAAGTAACCTCCAGTCTCAATGAAAAAATTTAACTGTTAAGAAACATGTTGCAATTACTCTATGATTAATTGTCAGTCGGTACACACATATTGAAATTCAGTTTCTACAATGCAAATAAAATACAGTAAAACTAAAATATATACAAATTTTAGACTCATTGAAGGTCAGTTTCACAAAGTCATTATTATTGATAATTTTTTGTTCAGTCTTTTTAGTTCAAATAATCACATTTCTAAAATCCATAGTATGGTCCGAGCCAAATGTGTCTTGAGATGCATAGGTTATGTAGAGATATCCATCGGGTAATGCATACTCTTTGTATACTTCTGCCAAAGTCAGAGATAAACTGAGAATTGATTTCTCGTTAACTAGAAGATATATTGCTTGAGTGGGAAGCAGATGCATTCTATTCCTGAAAATAAAAACAAAGTTTTTTATTGTTAATTTTGCTTATTATAGTAGATCATTTTATTCTTTATGGTTTTCGACTAATTATTAAACTTTCATATAGAGTAATTGTAATTTGAGTATTCTGATTTTATCTAATTTAGAAAATGGACATCAGGATTTTTTTCACTTTATCGAGACCTACCTGATAATTGTTTGAAATTGGGACATGGTAATTTCCTGGGGAACTAAATATTTCGTTTTATCCAATTGGGGTAAATTTTTTTCTTTTGGAAATTTCCTAACAATAACCTGAAAATAAATGAAAAATTATCAGTTTAACATGAAAACATTATGCAGCTTTTGAAGTTTACTATATATTACATAAATCCTCCTATATTTCTAGGTTGAAAGCAATACAGATGAAATGTTTGACATTTCTTTTTTTATTGGAGAATTCTTGATGCACATTTACATATATATTTATATATATATATATATATATATATATATATATATATATATATATATATATATATATATATATATATTATATATATATATACATATATATATATATATATATATATATATATATATATATATATATATATATATATAAAATATATATATATATATATATATATATATATATATATATATATATATATATATATATATATATATATATATATATATATATATATATATTAATATATATATAATAAATATATATAATAATATAATTAATATATATATATATATATATATATGTATATAGATAGATATAACATATGGTCTTAACAAGGCGTTCGCTGGCGTAGTACACAGGCGGCCCTTGAAGAATCTCGAGCTATCTGGTATTAGGGGTCTAAGTTTAAAATTGTTACAAAGTTAAATAGTTGATGGAATCCATCGTTACTACGTGATAATTTAACATGATGAACAAAAAGAAAACTTGAATTTACTACATTTATTATATTATCACAAAAATACTTTGAAAAATATAACACTGCGATTGCAATTTCGGTCACTAGACCATCACCGGGCAGATGCTGGTCTAGTGCTTGATGATCATGTTACAAAGTTATTTAAGTATTCCGCAGGGAAACATTTTGGGCCCTCTTTTATATGTTTTATATATTAACGACGTACCTGCGATGTTCTCTGGTAGGCTTGGTGAACAGTTTCAACCAATTTTATATGCAGACTACACTAATTTAATTTTTTCCTGTGTTGATGTCCGAAATTTATCTCAACACTGCATTCAGGCATTTAATATTTTTAAAGGTTGGTGTGCCTCGAATGAGAAGAATACTGAGTACATAGTATTCACTCATAGTCGGTTAAGTATCAGTATTCCTAATGATTTTAAATTTAAAGGATCGCTTGTTAAAATTAATGATAATGTAAAATTTTTGGGCATTCCGTAGACTGTAGACTCTCATTTGAAGTGGAGCGCATATGTGGCTGTGCTAGGGGGAAGGTTGAGCTCAGTACTTTATACCATACTAGTCCTTCGATCTCAGGTCTCAGTTAATGTTCTGAGAATCTTTTATTTTTCAAATTTTCAGTCTTTGTTATCATATGGTCTAGTTTGTTGAGGTGGTGCCTCATCCGCACATACTTTATTTCTAATACAGAAATCGGTGCTTAGAGCTATGCTGAATCTGATGCGTAGAGGGTCTTGTCGGGGAAAGCTTGAGGCTATGGGTTTTTTAAACATGTACGGCCTTTATATTCACAGACTCCTATTATTTTTAAATCAGAATCCTTAATATTTCGAGAAGTTTAGGAACCAAAATAATACCTGGAAAGTTTTTCCATTTGCGTACCCTATCCATTGTAGCAGTCTGTATGAACAAAATCCGCAATACATGGCCATGAAACTGTTTAATTGTTTCTTTGGTCATGTTCAAAAATTTAGTGAATACAGAATATTTAAAAAAAAGCTGTATGAATTATTATTACGTTGTGAACCTTATTCGTCGAACGAAATTTTTATATTTCGTAAGTCACTCACATAGTGGCCCTAAATTTGTTGTAATATTGACATTTCCTTAATATTGTGAAATGTATATTTTCTTTTTCAATCTATTTATGAAAATAAACCTTATTCTATTCTATTGTATGCATACATACATATATATAGTGGCGTAACTACACCTTTCGAGGCCCGTGGTGAATGAATCAGATGGGGCCTTCTCCCACTCAATATGAAGAAGCTAAACCAACGTTTTTTATTTTATTATAAATGACCTCGTTAAGTTGATTCATAAAACGCTTTTATAGTCAGTTAATTTTTTAATAGCATCAATTTAAAGAGCGTACTGGACTGAAATCAAAATTTTTGTTTTGGTGCAAAATATTTATTATTGAAATTTCTTTTTTCGTGTTTTCTGTTCAGCAAAACTGTTAATGACATCATCAAAAATCAAATTTCGTGCCATGGAATGTTCGATGGGTAGCGTAGCAGTAGTCACAGGAATGGTTGGAAATAATAGAAATGCAGTGCACACTGCTGAAAAGTTCGAATAATTGAAATGATTCTTCATGATTAATAAATCAGCAAGTTCTCCTATATAAGATGACTTTTTTATTTCGTGTCTAAAAGCGGATCAAAAACTCAGAATTTTCTTTACAGGCGAGATAGATATAGCTTTTTTATATAAATCGACAGATACTAAGACCTTTTTCAATAAATCGGTATCATTTGAATTTTGCAAAGTGGCAGGTTGCAAGGCACCAAAATCGGAAACACGTTCATTCATTCGAAGGAATTCAAGTTGGTTAATAATTACGTCTAATGCACGAGTTTTAGTAAATTCAGGATTTATAGACCATTGTTTTGCTATATTATTTGCTTACGTTTTTAAATCTCCAAGTTAATTTCGATACCTTTTAAGGTCTTCTAGGCTGACCTCAAGCAGCATCAAAGTAGCGAAAACCGAGTTCGGAACTTCGAATAGGCCGTTGTTACGTAATTATTCCTAAAAAAACGACTTTTTAGGTTTTTCTACTTTCACTAAGATATTTTTAGTAGTTCTGTAGTTATTTTCACTTTAATTTGGAACTTGAAAGTTTCAGAATTTCTAAGTAGCGGAACGTGACTGTTACTATGTAAAATGACATTGAAGTCGCAAAGACTAAAGTTATATTCGCGAGCCCCAGAAAATTTGTCTTGTTACTCGGATATCAAAGTTTTTAATACTTTATTGTAGCGTTAAAAGTAACTATGACGTCGTTGCTAATTTTGAAATTCCTTCAAAATTATCGAACTATGTAGTAATATAAGGTATAATTAACTGTCTCGCTACTTACGATAACTTCTTCACAGTAATTTTTACTTTCCACTCTTCCTTAAAATTCACAAAGTTACAATTACTTTTAAAAAAATACTCTGAAGTAACGGTCACTTTATAGGGACTTATTGGTGTTCGAATAGTCTGTTGTTGTTTTGTTCTGTGAAAATGTCAGCTGTGAAAAAAAAGAAAAGTTATGGATCAGCTCTTATGCTTTTCCTTTCGCTGTAATTCACATGTTGTGGCCGAAATAATACTCTCTCTTTCTCCCACTTATGTGGAACAACTGTGAAATATATGAGAGGCTTTTCTTGTGTGGCCACAATTTTAAACACCGACATTGTTTCTCTTTATTTATCACATGTATATCTACAGTTCGAAATACATGTAGCACGCACTAAACGCTATAATGCAGTTATTAATTATAGGTTAAAGTTCCAATGGAAACTATATCGTGGCTTCGGGAACTTTGTGGTTTTTTTGTAGTTATCGCGACTTTATATCTTGAAATATCTACAACAAATATTCTACTCAATAGTAATAATGACCTCAAAGTGATAAGTGGCCGCTACTCATAGTGAAACGAGGTATAATATACTAGATGACCATGGTCAAATTCATATATCACATAAAATGAACAATGAAAATTGAAAATAATTCGTGTCGCGGAATACATATAACCAGCTCTCTTGGAAGATTGTTCGATAATTTTCAATTTTTGAAGAATTTTCCTTGTTCACTTAAAGTGATAAGTACTTGAATTTGACCATGGTCATCTAGTATATTATACACAATTTGATTGTTGAATATTGCGAGTATCGCAACCTTTATTTACGGAACGCACTGAGTATGTCCTGAGTTTTTAAAGCGCTAAGATAGTGTGCTCTGGAAACACATACGCCACTGTCGCTGACATCTTCATGTCACGAAGAACTTGTTCTCGCGACGGAATTTCGGTCTAAACAGTGAATTGTTGGATCGCAATTTCTTTGGCGGAGGGCGCTATGAGTTTTTATCCATATAGTAGTTCGGCCGCTTTTTATATTTGGAAAAATAATAAATACGTCTATTCACCCCGAGTCAAGTAAGCTTCACTGAAGGGATCCAATGAGATCGAAACATCTGTATGCAGATCTTGAGTCGGGGTGACTTGACATTATCTATAATTCACTGTTGCATTGTGAATGCAATTTTTTTCTCGTTCACTTTATGTGATAATATATATACAGGGTTCCCCAAATTCGATGGCCTATTAGAAGTATCTGGAGAACGAAAGAAGCTAACGACTTGAAATTCAGGCTGCACGTATAAGAGGTTATGATCTACACTTGGAAAATATTATCATCATTGCGACGTTGCCAGATCTACGAGTAACTTATGCTCACTATGACATTTCAAATGGCACACCATGTATATTTCAATATTTTTGTATTTCGTGGAACATTTTGAAACTTTTTTATGAACCATATGACATACCTATCTTGAGCCATTTCCAAAATAAAAATTTTTTGAAATATTTGGCAACAGACATCTCCGAATTAAAAATTTATTTTTTCTCAACTATCGCTGCTAGAGCCCTGAAACTTTTGTAAGAAAATCGTATAAGGTTAGTTTAACACAATAAATTATGAAAGTCAAGGTATCTCATACAGGGTGTTCACAAAATAATGTTCTTTGGGTAGAACATAAAAGTGGAATTTATGCATTAATTTCAAATGGGACACCCTATATTTTTTAGCAGCATTCAAAGGAAAACAAATTCCTCAACTGAAAGTATAATAGAATATAATACCTATCTCTAGCAGTTCAAGACTTATGGGCAAAAAACTAGAAAAGCTCAATTAGAACAAACATAACTTTTCATTCTAGGCCTGAGGGCTATCATGGCAACGCAAATAAATGTCACCGGTTTGCTCACCTTTAACCTCGAACTTTGGCACATGCCAAGCATTAAAAAAAATACAGACTCTAACCAAAAAGTGAAATAATAATAATAACTAAGTATGCAATGCAAGCTGCTGTTTGCAAATATTGTGCGAAGCAAGCATTTTTTCAACTGAATTTGAGAATTTCAAACATAAGAGTTATGTCGTCCTAAACCAACATGTATGCTAATGATTGCCGTTTGAATTTTAGTGATACAAACAGGCCGTTCCGAATCTGCGATTAACATGTTCAATACATGTCCGCACATAAGTGGGTCTATGCTCCTCTGTTATGACATAAACATAGGTGTTTGTGTCCTAGACATGTCCGCATTCAGGCAGGGCGCAGAATCGGTACATACATGTTGGTTGAGGACGACATGACTTTTATTTTTGAAAATCTCGAATTCAGTTGCTTGCTTTGCTCAATATTTGCAAACAGCAGTTTGCATTGCATACCTAGTTATTATTACTATTCACTTTTTTGTTAGAGTGTGTATTTTTTTTTGAATGTCTGACATGTGCCAAAGTTCGGAGTTTTTTTTTATTTCAAAAACAGCGTTGTCGCTGCAAATGACCTTCACTACTCTGTCATCAGTCAACAATTATTTAACAATACATCCTAACTAGTACATTCAAAGAGTTCAAATATAACACTGAACAAATATAACATAGTTCAAATATTACACAGTTCTAATATAACACAGTTCAAATTTAACACAGCTTAAAAGTATATACCGGTCGAACATATCCACTTGTACAACAGTTTATAGACGTTTAGATTTTTCTGTAGTAAAATGAAACCTAGATTGAATGGCTGATAAAATTTAAGGAGGTTGGCAAGTTGTTTTAGAAATATGCTACAGTGGTGCCGAAAGTTGCTACAGGCCAACAAAAGATGATCAGGTGTTCCCAGTTCCTCATAATCATACAAAGGATTATCTTTTATTCTTATTTTGTGCAAATATTGTGGGCAAATTGCATGGCCACTGCGCAGCCGGGATATTCTAATGAAAGATTTTTCGTTTTCAAATTTAAATTTAATGTTCGGAGTTGAAGGTGAGCAAACCGGTGACATTTATTTGCGTTGCCATGATAGCTTTCAGGCCTAGAATGAAAAGTTATGTTTGTTCTAATTGAGTTTTTCTAGTTTTTTGCCCATAAGTCTTGAAATGATAGAGATAGGTAAGGTAGACCTGGGTAAGTGTATAAACGGGTTAAGTGTAAAATCAGGCCAGAAAAAATATAGAATATCCAATATCTCCTTATAACTATCATTAGGCAACCAAACAAACATACCCCCCGCTATTGGGCCAAACGTAGCGCGCCCGCACGAGAATTCTGGTTTTTACACAACGGTAAAAAATTTTATGTGGATGCAGTTGACAGACGAGTTCCACGTGCCGGCGAATAAATTTTCGAGAAAGTAAGTATAAAGTATTTGATAATTCATTTTATGAATTTACTATTGTAATAGTGTTATTTGAACCTGTAAAATATACTGAATCGATGTACTATGCACTGTTTTTTTAACATAACCTATTTTACACTTACCCCGGTATTTTTTGCCTATGGGGCAACTGTAAATTAGACATTTTACTCTTGCCCCTTGTGTTTAATTCACTCCAATTTCATTTACAGGTGTTATCAAAGAGAAAAATATGGTCCGCAACTATAAGAGAATTTCAAAGAGAGCTGAATATGGTGAAGCTACCCTAAATAGGGCTTTAGATGAAATAAAATCAGGACGAATGAGCATTTCAAAAGCAAGTGGAGAGTTTCGTATTCCTTACATCACCTTATACAAGCGAATAAAACTACTCCGAGGCCAAAAAAGTAAGACGCAAGGGCGGCCGCCAGTCCTTCTTTTCGAAGTCGAGAAACGAATTGCGGACAACTTGAAAATAATGGAGAAATGGGGCTACGGCTTATCAACATCCGAATTTATAGATAAAATCAGAGATTTTGTAACGATTAATAATATTCCGAACCCTTTTAAAAATAATATTCCGGGAGACGACTGGATCGCTGGTTTTAAGAAACGACATGGTCTATCCGTGAAGAAACCACAGTCTCTGGAATACTGCCGAAAAAAGTCGACGGATCCATTCCTCATAAACGCATATTTTGATCTGTTGGAAAAGGCGTTAGAAGAGCTTGATTTGATCGAATCCCCGGAACGTGTGTTCAACTTAGACGAAACGTCATTATGCACAGATCCCTCGCGTATAAAAGTACTTGGAGCGAAAGGAAAACCTTCATCTAGAATAATAGCTGGGTCAGGGAAAGTTGGAGTCAGCGCTGCAGGTGGGAAGCTTCCACCTTTGGTCATATTCAAAGGTAATAACGTATGGTCTTCATGGATACCAGACAAAAGTGAATAAACGTTTAAAGATATGACCTTTTCCGCAAGCCCCAATGGATGGATGACTTCCGAAATATTTCGAAATTATTTTATGAAGTCTTTTATTCCTCAAGTGGCCGACCAGAAGCCTATTCTCGTAATTTATGATGGTCATGCTTCCCATGTAGATAACACACTAATAGAAAGTACCCGAAACCACAACATTAATATTCTTAAGCTACCAGCACACAGCAGCCATTTACTCTAGCCTTTGGATTTGGCAGTGTTCAGATCTTTTAAATCAATATGGGACAGGAAGTTGACAGTTTGGCAAAGAAATCATCAAGGAGTGAGACTACCAAAGAAAAACTTCACCATATTACTAGGGCAAACTTGGTCAGAAGTTGAGCCTGATATCATAAAGAATGGATTCAGAAAAGGGGGAATTGTTCCCTTCGATAGGAGAGTTGTTCCAGAAGAGAAATATGACATAGAGGCGCTGAAAAGATGGAAACGAAATATTAACAGCAGAACGGTGTTGGAGCAAAATGAAAACGACAAAGGTGAAGAAAGGACCTTGGAGGAAAATGAAAATAATGAAAGAGAAGAACAAGAAGTTGACGAGTTAAATAATAATAATGGCGATTTTGAAAAAGCCCTTCTTGAAACAGTCAAGTTTAGATCGAACCTTGTAACCAAATCCAGACGGCAGGACAAATCAATGGCCGAACTTTCAACATCCAGTCCTCGAACATTTGAGCCTGGTGAAGAATCCAACGGCATCCCATTTTCAAAGGAAAGCGGTGAATCCATGTCCTCGCTCAATAAAAGCGAAGCTATTGATGAGCCAGTTAACCAAAATGCTATAAAAGAAACTTCAACATCAGACGAACCAGATGCCTCCTAGGACGAAAACAAAAAGTTGGTTTCCACAAGTTTCCAGCAATTGCTTCTTGACTCCGTTAAACAGTCTTCTATGGAACCAGCTCCAGGAAAGCGTTTAGCCCATGGAACAGAAATTATCACAGCCAGATCCAGTGATTCGGCACGCAATATACCATCAACTTCAAACACAAATCCTGTGATTCCAAAAGGAAAAATTAACAAAAGTAAGACTGTTTACAGGAAATCTCCAATCCAGTCCTCTAGTGATTCCGAAGAGAGTGTCTTGTACGAGGAATCTGATAAAAGTTTTAATTTGGAGGAATCTGATACCGAATCGTTCCCTTATATAAAACTGGACCAACATAATACCGTGGCTGGCAGTTGGGTCCTGGTTTCTTACGCTTCCAAAAAAAGCCTGAAGCATTTTATAGGTCAAGTAAAAGAAAAATATAATGAACAAGAGTATGAAGTTAAATTTCTGAGAAAATTTAAAGAAAATTTTGTCTGGCCGTCAATTGAAGATATTGATGTGGTTTTATTTTGAAATATAATCACTTCCTTGCCAGAGCCTACTGTAACTCGCAGAGGAGCACTCCATTTTCCTTTAAATTTCACTGGATATAATATTTAGTTCATGAAAATGTATTTTGAAATAAATAAAAAAAGTGATTTTACGCATTTTTGTAATAATTTTCATTTCCAATATTTGACGGCTTGTTTATGCAAATTATAAAAAAGTTGAAAACTTTTTCAAAAAAGATAATTAAAAAAAATTTAATATGCTATTTTATTTAGCTATTATTCTACTCTTTACAGTTGCCCCGCATTTATTATTATTGCAGTCAAATGGGATTTATGTTCCAATTTTACACTTTCCCGAGTACGGGGTAAGTGTAAAAATTTGTGGATAAAAAAATAAAATTTGTTGTTAAGTCAGGCCTATTGAATTTATAGACCTCGAATAATACTAATTTACTCGATAATTGATTAGCCAATAAGACTTCGGCGATGCTATGTTAATTTAAAAAAAAAATTTTTTTATTACATGAATATAAATGTCAACTATTAAAAAACGGTGTACAGTTGCCCCGGTCTACCCTATTATATTTTATAATACTTTCAGTTGAGGAATTTGTTCTTCCTTTGAATGCTGCTAAAAAATATAGGGTATCCCATTTAAAATTTATGCATAAATTCCACTTTTATGTTCTACCCAAAGAACATTATTTTGTGAACACCCTGTATGAGATACCTTGACTTTCATAATTTATTGTGTTAAACTAACCTTATACGATTTTCTTACAAAAGTTTCAGGACTCTAGCAGTGATAGTTGAGAAAAAATAAATTTTTAATTCGGAGATGTCTGTTGCCAAATTTTTCAAAAAATAATTTTTATTTTGGAAATGGCTCAAGATAGGTATGTCATATGGTTCATAAAGAAGTTTCAAAATGTTCCACGGAATACAAAAATATTGAAATATACATGGTGTGCCATTTGAAATATCATAGTGAGCATAAGTTACTCGTAGATCTGGCAACGTCGCAATGATGATAATATTTTCCAAGTGTAGATCATAACCTCTTATACGTGCAGCCTGAATTTCAAGTCGTTAGCTTCTTTCGTTCTCCAGATACTTCTAATAGGCCATCGAATTTGTGGAACCCTTTATATATATATATCCTGTTAGGACTATTTCAAATTTTTTTTCTTCATTTAATTACTCTCCAACATTTTGAATTGATTTAGTTGAGCCTGCTATTCAATGCATAATATATAGGGAAGGAAACTACTCTCGTATCTCTCATTTTTTTAAATTTTTCTCAGCTCATTTGATGCATTTTATGTCCAGCTAAGTCTGACAGACTTCGATAAATGTATTATTCATGACACAAATATCTGTTTTTACTGAGTAAAATCGTTCTCCATATCAGTGTCTTAGCTTATCGTGAGATAGTGTTATTATCCCGTGATTATATTTAAATAAACACATCCTACTGAACACAGTATGAATCAGTTTGTTAGTCTTCAAGAAACAATTTATCTTCAAACAGAATAATAAGTCCTTGTATTTACCCAAATATTCAATTATCTGTAAGGAATTTCGTTAGATGAAATCGAATAATATTCACTATGCCAATAATGCAAATAATATAACTTCTATCAAATGTATTTATGAAGAAATCGGATAATAATACATACAGAAAATTGTATTTACTAAATCAGTATAAACAGGGCCGTATACACCAAGGCACTGTCGTCTCTTCATATTTTCCTACATTTATACAAAAATATGAGTGTTTGAATTAAATATGAGAATTTAACACCCTCATACAAACCCCATGCCTATAGCCTATACAATGAAATCTATATTCACACATCAGTCGCTTCTCAAATGCTGCTCATATCCACTGTACTTTTATCATATAAAAGGGTTTTTAGACAAAAATATGAAAAAAATACCACTCTAGTAATTCCTGTGGACTTTTCACATTTTTTAAAAATATATCGAAATATTAGGCACCCTAAGAAAATAATTCACCAACCTTATAATATAAGGTTTTGGAACTCAGATTATATTTGAGCTCCAAATTCGTAAAAGTACGAAAATTCAAAAAATTGATACCGTCACATACAGGTCACGCTAATAAAAGCATTCGATCCTGATGATTCTGGCCAGGACATTAGTGACACAAGTGATTACTACGTCAGCCAATTTACAAAATAATAAGACATCTTCAAGCCATTAAAAATTAACGTGAAAGATAAGAGATCAAAAAAAATTTCGAAAATCGTGGTCTGAATCGGATAAAAAACTACTCCCTACCGCACCTGACTTCCGATACGCTTCAATAGGCTATTATTTTCGTGGAAAATAGGACTAAAAAGAAGAGAAATGACCCAGTTTGCACAAAGTTCATTTCGTTATATATTATGGTTTAAGTAGCATGCACAATAAAATAAATTAACAATGTATCAGAATAATTACATGGAAGAAAGCAGAATTAGTTATATAGCTTATATCAAATGGAATTTATTTAAAACAATGATCTTTTCAGAAGAGAAAAGTTTATTTAGAATTTAGAGGAACAAAAGCAATATTTTCATTAGAGGCATGTTCAATGTAACATTATTTTCTGAACATATTAACTTGAAACATACAAGGGAACGTACCCAAACTACGTGACCTATTTTTTACAACTTTTTATCCCCCTCCCCCCATCGGTGACCATCCGTAGTATATTCCAAGACCCCCTCCCTCCCCCTCTAGTTTTCACGTAGTAATTCATAAATATGTTTTTAAATCATTTTCTTGTAGACAGAAAGTTAAAAAAATAATAATAAACGCTTGCGGCGTGACGATAAGAGTGCGTACAGGGTGGACAAATTTCGATGTTTGTATAGGGTAACTATAGGAGATACAAAAAAATGGAGGGCGCATTTTTTATCTCTTTTTTCGAGTCAAATTTAATGGCGAAAACCAAAATTTGAAATCGTCTTTTATTTTCGAGTTATAAACAAAAGTTTGACTTTCAGACAAGTGTACATATCATGGTTGTTTGTGAAATTACGAGACATTCTTGAGGCACTTTTTTTCTGTTTAATCTAGAGATTTACTTCTAATTTTATAAGACATTACAACTATAAGAAAATAATACAAATTACAATAAATGTTGTGAAGAACTGATGTTCTTTATGGTTGATACATAAATTACATACCTACCTTTATAATATTCTGAACTGCATTATGCATATATACAATATCAATATTTGAAATGTAATGCACATTGTATAAAATTTTGTCTATGTTCATTTATATTGTTACTGATTTTCTTATATAATTGTCTTTTATATATCCTCAAAAAAAAAATCCAGTGGCGTTAAGTCAGGTGATTGTGGTGGCGACCTCACTGGAATATTATTCATCATCCAGTTATTTCCAAAATTAGTATTTAACAATTCTGAAACGGTACTTATATTATGAGGCGGTGAACCATCATGTTTGAAGAACTGATTTTGTGTCTCAACTAAGGGTGGATTGTCCATGAATTCCTCAATAATTTACTGATTCAAAATTTCGTAGTACCATTGGTTATTAAGATTTTCTTGTTATATATATATATATATATATATATATATATATATATATATATATATATATATATATATATATATATATATATTTATATATATATATTATTCGAATTGTTGTTGCTGTGATTTTATTTTTAATCTCTTGATAATTATTAGCAATAACAGGCTGGTTGAATCTTAAAAAACTCGATTTAATTAAATGCGAGTTTTTTAAGATTTCAACCAGCCTGTTATTGCTAATAGATTATCAAGAGATTAAAAATAAATCACAGGCAACAACAATTCGAATAAATAATGTAAATATTGCTAGCTGAAAATATGGCAATGATCCCAAACTACATTGTTTCATCATGTAAGTACCTTTTTCATTTAAAAAATTTGAAATTACTAAATTTAAAATTTTCATTAAAAACGGCTACTTCCATATAAACGAACTCTAGTAACGATAATTTTTTTGCTTTACTTGTTTTAATATTTCCCAAAACTAATTTGCTTTTTTAATGTTAATGTTACTCTTTCTGAGATCTCTCGGATGGAATTAATCGCCTCCGTGGCAAGTTTGACCAATCTCCCATACGGAGAGTTCAAACAATAACACAAATAAGTGCATTTTTCTTCCATACAGAGGATTTTATATAAAAATTTCATTAAAAACAGTACTTCCATATAAACGAACTATAGCCGATAATTTTTTGCTTTCCTTGTTTAATATTTTTCCCCAAACTAATTTTCTTTTTTACATATCAATTTACTCTTTCTAGATCTCTCGGATGGAATTAATCGCCTCCGTGGCAAAGTTTGACCAATCTCCAATGACCGGAGAGTTTCAAACATAAACCACAATAAGTGATTTTCTTCCATAACAGAGGATTTTATTTATTAAACTATTTTTCATCTCCTAATTTTCAATCCAATACTTAGCTACGCCGTTGGCTGATGAGGACCAAAGAGTCCGAAACACGTGTCAACGGCTGCTTCCATATAACGTTCTATACCGATAATTATGCTCTACTTTTTTAATATTTTCCGTGACTAATTTCTTTCTGTTAAATTAAATAGTGCACTCTATTATTATTATTTTTCGAACATTCACATAGGTAAAGGTTTCTGTAGTTTCCTTGCCCTTCTAATGAAACAATTTTGAATGTTAATATTAGACTGAAAGAATTTTTAACAAGACAGATCAACTATTCAGATTTTATCAAGTCAATAAATGTCAAAGAATTTTCAATTTTGTTCAAAAATTTTGAATAACTATGATGTCATAATGAACGTCAATTTATTAATTAATCGAGGTTTTTTAAGATTCAACGCAGCTGTTATTGCTAATAATTATCAGAGATTAAAAATAAATCACAGGCAACAACAATCTCGAATAAATAATTAAATATTGCTAAGTGAAAATATGGCAATGATCCAAACTACATTGTTTCTATATGTAAGTACCCTTTTTCATTTAAAAAATTTTGAAATTCTAAATTAAAAGTTTTCATTAAAACGGCTACTTCCATATAAACGAACTATACCGATAATTTTTGCTTTACTTGTTTAATATTTCCAAAACTAATTTTGCTTTTTTTAAATGTTAATTTACTCTTTTGAGATCTCTCGGATGGAATTAATCGCCTCCGTGGCAAGTTTGACCAAATCTCCATAACCGGAGAGTTCAAACATAAACCCAAATAAGTGTTTTCTTCCAATAACAGAGGATTTTATTATAAAAATTTCATTAAAAACAGCTACTTCATATAAACGAACTATACGATAATTTTTTGCTTTCCTTGTTTATATTTTCCAAAACTGAATTTTCTTTTTTAAATATCAATTTACTCTTTCTAGATCTCTCGGAATGGAATTAATCGCCTCTCCGTGGCAAGTTTGACCAAATCTCCAATACCGGAGAGTTCAACACAATAACCACAATAGTGGATTTTTCTTCATAAACTAGAGGATTTATTTATTAACACTATTTTCAGTCTCGCTAATTTTTCAATCCCATACTTAGCTACGCCGTTCTGATGAGGACCAAAGAGTCCGAAACACGTGTTGCAACGGCTGCTTCCATATAACACGTTTTCTATACCGATAATTCTGCTCTACTTTTTTAATATTTTCCCGTGACTAATTTCTTTCTGTTAAATAAATAGTACTCTATTATTTATTATTTTCGAACATTACATAGGTAAAGGTTTCTGTAGTTTCCCTTGCCTTCTAATGAAACAATTTTGAATGTTAATATTAGGACTGACAAGAATTTTTAACAAGACAGCAATCAATATCTCAATTTTATCAGTCAATAAATGTCAAGAATTTTCAATTTTGTTCAAAAATTTTGAATAACTTATGAATGTCATAATGAAACGTCAATTTATTAATTAAATCGAGTTTTTAAGATTCACAGCCTGTTATTGCTAATAAATTATCAAGAGATTTATATATATATATATATATACATACATATATATATATATATATATATATATATATATATATATATATGTTATAAAGAGATGTAATTTATGTATCAACCACAATGAACATTTATTGTAATTTGTATTGCTGTTTATAATTGTAATGTCTTATAAAAAAATTTATGTAAATAACTAATATTTTGGTCTTGGCTTGTTGAATGATTAATTAGATTTTCTTTTAATCAGTTGAAAATAGATTTATTAGGTTGTCTTCTTCCTAGATAGCCATTTAAATATATCTCAGATGTAATATAACAACTGTTATTACTGAATAAAGCTTTCTAACATATCATATTTCTCGTAATTTTTGTACGACATCCTGACTTTTACGATTAAATCAGTTAATTGATATTATGATGGAAAGAAATGGACAAGCTCTGTCATAGATGTCACATGGAATAGGTACATATAAAAAACGCAAAATGTAATGAACTAAAATATCATTCTGGCTATTAAAGCCTTACACATCAAAAGCAACCTGACATATTATACATCGTTAGAAAGGGGAAAAAATCCGATCCAACTAAACTACAGGCAACCATTATTCCCATTTGAAAAAATACATTTCTACCACTGTCTCAAACAGAAAAAAGTGCCTAAAGAATGTAAAAGTTATTATCTCGTAACTTCACA
The DNA here is from genome assembly GCA_030704885.1 of Cynegetis impunctata. NCBI lineage: Eukaryota > Metazoa > Arthropoda > Insecta > Coleoptera > Coccinellidae > Cynegetis > Cynegetis impunctata. The sequence goes on along the minus strand of JARQZK010000066.1, from coordinate 277,478 downwards.
AACAACCATGATATGCACACTTGTCTTAAAGTGGAAAAACGAAATTTCTGTTTATAACTCAAAAACTAAAGAAGATAGCGAGTTTTGGGTTTCGCCAGTGAATTTGTCTCGACAAAAGAGATTGAGTGTGCGCCTTCCATTTTTTTTACCTCCTATAGTTACTGAGATACTCCATACAAACATCGAAAATTGGCCAGGTGCATACCTATAATTTACAGGTGAAAAAGATATCAAGAAGAAAAAATATTTGTACCAGAAACTTAATTCACTAAAACAAAAGTCTTTTTTCTTTTATTATATGTATATATATATATATATATATATATATATATATATATATATATATATATATATTTATATATATATATATATATATATATATATATATATATATATATATATATATATATATATATATATATATACAGTGAGTTTCAAAATGTTTGCACCATATGGGAATCATTTTTATTACCCATTTGTCAGAAAATTTTATTCTTGATAAAAATTTGTGAATTGGAAAAAATGTTGATTAGATATTTCAAAATTCTAAATTTCTGAACGTTGTACAGAGAATAACAAAAAATAGAAATTTGGATCAAGAGTAAACTACTTTCATTTTCGAAATTACTAGAAAAGTTTATTTGGAAGAGTTGTTTACATTTGAAAACAAATTCAAAGTTGAAATCACAGCCATCTACGCAACAAAACAATCAATTTTGTTGGTGTTCAAGGCCCATAAAGAGTACCAACTAGTATCTCATATATGTACACCTTATTCGCCTCCCTCATATTACTATAGTATTATTTCAATGTGAAATTTTGTCCACTTTATTATTCGAACTAGTATATCGATATTTGTTGAAAATGGTTTAAATTTTGATGCTATTTTGATATTTCACTCTGTATGAATGTCCATAGTAACTATCAGTATGATTTTAAAAAATTTTCTAAATGAACTTTTTAATGTCGAGAATAAGAGTAGTGTACTCTTGATCCAAATTTAAATTTTTTTATCTCCCCTGTTTACCCTTCAGAAATTCACAATTTTGACATCTCAAATCGAAGTTTTCCGCAATGCATCAATATTTATCAAGAATATAATTTTCTGACAAATGGATAATAAAAAAGTTATATGGTGCAAACTTTTTGAAACTCACTTGAATCCTTAGTAGTTATGCATAATAATACATGTATTTGGGATAGTTGTGATACCAACGTTATTCATTGTTGCCATTAGGGAACATACCCAAACTACGTGACACGTTTAGGGGGGGAGGGGGGTCTTCAAAATACTACGATTGGTCACAGGGGCGGGGGTAGGGGTTAGGTTTTTGTCACGTAGTCAATGTTCTCTGGAAACGTGTTCGTTGAACATGATTGAGATAAAAGATAAATGCGAATAAAAGAAAAAAGACTTTTGTTTTAGTGAATTAAGTTTCTGGTACAAATATATATATATATGAAAAACTTGGTTCACGGAATGAACCGCGTAAAAGATTTGAAAAATCTCGACGTTTCGGCTCCTTTTGCGAAGCCATCTTCAGGAGAATTAGAATTTTTCAAATCTTTTACGCGGTTCATTCCGTGAACCAAGTTTTTCAAATACTTCCGACCGCGGAAATCTTTCTGAACATATATATATATATATATATATATATATATATATATATATATATATATATATATATATATATATATATATATATATATATATTTATATATATATATATATATATATATATATATATATATATATATATATAAATTGTTTCATTCAATAATTCATTACGATCCCTGCTTATCATTGAAGGAATAATAGTAAATATTTTGTAAAAATTATATTCAAATCTCTTCTTCAAAGTGATACGTAATCTATAATACAAAACGAATTTTAACTTAAGTAAAAAATTCTCGGGAATATTTCTATACTTGAAAGAATAAAAATTACATTGTTTTTAATTCGTATATTGAATTTATCGTATGTAAAACTATCATGCCGCCCGCCTTGAAAGGATCGCATTTCAATACGCATATACGAATACAGCTGACCTTGAGAGTGTTACGCTTACATTACGTTTTGTCATATTCTTATGCCTAGCTTCCATTCGCCTAGTGTCTGTAGCATAAAATGCGATATGGAACTTCGTCCCAAATCTGAACTCCCTCAACATCATGATTATTGTATTTGATATAACTTTTGAAAGGCTCAGTTAAGCCAAGCCATGTAGAAAGATTATCGCACATTGGACTCTTTTTTAAAGAGCCTAGAAGTGCTGATTGATTTACACAAAATTATTCTTGCATGGTGACGTACGTGTCGCCTCTGTCATAAGAACTTCGTCCGAATAGTTTTGTTCCATCGTTTTCGATGGTATTTGCAACTTCTAAGATGCCAAAAATATCGATATAAAGATCATGGCATGCTTACCAAATACCGAATGAGGACACCATGTACAAGGAATACTTTCACAAATAAATGCTAATATGCCCGACACCTGACTAGTTAGGTATAGGTATGATATACATAGATAAAGCAAATTCCAGCAGCTTTCCGAATTTTCAATAATATACAGGGCATTGCATTTGAAATAATCAACTTTCAGTCACTTTTTCAAGTAAACAAAATAACTGAATTTTTTCACCACCCTGTACTGTATTGAAGTAACGCAGAATGGACTGAAATGTAGGAAACCCCCAAGTATCACCAAACTCCAACCCAAATTTCGATATCATAGTAGTAGACTTGATTTCCGAAGAAAAAATATGAAAATAATTTTTATTTGGAAAACGGTAATAGATAGGTATAGGGAAATATCACGGAAAGTTATTAAGAAATTGTTGGAGATTCTAAAAATGATATTATATACAGGGTGTTCCATTTGAAAAATTAAAGTAGCTACTACTTTCTAATAGAAGTGGCAACACCGCATTAACAAAAATATTTTAGTTGGGTAGAGAATGTCTGACTATGCCCTCCATTAAATTTTCAAAGTGATCCGTCGTATTGTTCACCAGAAACGTCTAATGTGCCATCCACCGTGAATCACCCTGTATGTATATATATATACATATATATATATATATATATATATATATATATATATATATATATATATATATATATATATATATATATATATATATATATATATATATATATATATATATATATATATATATATATATATATATATATATATATATATATATATATATATATATATATTAGATATGAAAAATTTTTCGAAAATCGTGGTCTGTGATGTCTAAAACGGATGTGAAAAATACTCCCGCACCTGACTACTGATTTCCTTCGATACACTGCAATAGTATGTATTTTATGGGATAAAATACGAATAAGAAGCAATATGTTCAAGTGCCCTCAATGGTCAGGAAGAACTCCCAAGAAACCCCTTATTGAACTTGTTCCTAGAAATCCTAGATAATTGAGAGTGTATATAACTATCTGTATCTGTAGAATTTAACTATTATTTACTCAACACCTGACGAACAAGTAGCACGTCGAAACGTACGTCAGGCATTGATAATCAAATATTTATGAAAATTGTTATCAACATTATGAATATAACTTTTAATCACCATTTGTATACCATTGGCCTTTCTGAGAGTTCCAAAATTACCTCTACTCAATTTCTCATTGCGTATAAGAACCTAGTCATTTTTGAGAATTAATATCCTCTATTTCGACAATTATTTATAGGAGTATTAGTATCATAACTTTTAGTTAAAAAAATTTGAAAGTGTTTTATTGTAGATGACTGAGCAGCAGAAATTCATAATAAAAATTCTTAAATTCACATTTTCATATGTTTAAGCCAATGTTTCTTAGAAAATTAGCATTACAAGAATGATTATAATAAATTCCATGAAAATTACCATACACGCAATCAATTGTATGGTTTTCAAAGAAATAAAAACAATTTAAAACGACAAAAAAATTAATTATATATCAGTAACATGATCAACCAAATCGTATATTCTCCCTCAATGATTAAGATGTAAAGGAAAAACGTTTTAGATACCTACATATGTATTCTCAAAAATGTAAATGTGAAAGAAAGTGAAAAAATATAATTCAAATGTAATCATTAGGTGGCAAAAAGCCCTTGCAACATTAAGATTATTTTCAGAATCAAGTGGAATCGGTTTTCGAAAATATATCTTCTTTGAACATAAATCTCTTAAAATAAGAACATGAAAAAATAACTATATACTATAAACAGAAAAATACCCAAGAATTGGTTATATAAAAAAAAAATAAGATACTAATTACTTACAGGTACTTTTGTCGGAAATCTAATCCTTATGGCTAAAATTTCTTCTTTCTCTATTTCTGAAAATAAAAATAGCCATTAATATTTTAAATAAAGTCAAGTATGAGAATTATTTCTGTTTGAATTTAGTATATCTTTTAGATATTGAACCTACTCGTTAATTCGATCATTTTATTTTTTTATTACTTCTTGTAAATACGTTTGATCCGTGGAAAACTACCACGTTGGCTGATCGTATTCATCGTAGAAAATATGCTCATACCTTTCTTGTACTTTTTGCTCCGTTTTATAACGAAAAAAAAACACTGAAACAGATTTCTTATATCCAACATATTGAATGAGTCGAACACAATGAATCCTTCTGTCGGAAATTGCCAACATAATTCACTGTACCCTGTTTTTAATATTCGCGATAAATACAACAATAGATTATAAATTTCAAGAACGCCGTTAAAACGAAAACGATAATAAATATTTTTTAAATATTCGGTTCATAAACTGTCATAATCAAAATTTTCAATAAGTGACTTACCACGTTTTTTTGCATCGTTTCTGTTACTGTTGATGTCTCTGTTCGATTTTCTAAAATCCATTTCACTATTATTAAAAGTGTACTCGTTGTTATTTGGACAACTACAAATGAAAACTTTCTGATGATTTATAGAGTACATCCTAAATTTTTCGATGACTGTCTTATCTCTTATAAACAAATCGTAAGTTAATTCAGATTTTACCACACAGAAATATTACCTATAATATCGTACCGCTTGGCATCTCTTGTACCGAATGACGAGGGTTTAGTTGGGTTTGTGCAGATACTACCTTATCTGATCCCTTCGGCTGCTTGAGGAGGCTGCAGTATGTTGACCATTTGTTTGTGAATATCAGAGTGTAATGGCTAACCACGCTATTATTAAACAAAGAGGATAAATATGAATTATTTTAATTGTTTACTTTAAGATTGACCGACCTATTATCAGTCGTTTTCAACTCCCAATCATGGCTTGCTTTAATGTAATTCTCTTTTTAATCTTTTTTTATCGCTCTGTAAAAAGTTAACCATCATGAAAATTTTATCTAATGTTATATATAATATATATATATATATATATTTATGTATATATATATATATATATATATATATATATATATATATATATATATATATATATATATATATATATATATATATATATATATATATATATATATTTATATATATATATATATATATATATATATTTATATTTATATATATATATATATATATATATAGTAAAACGTAAATATTGGGGAATGCAGCTGGTACAATATTTACGTTTTACTTCATACTGGTCAGTAACGAATTCCTATCCTCTATATATATATATATATATATATATATATATATATATATATATATATATATATATATATCGAATTGTTGTTGCCTGTGAACTATTTCTAATCTCTTGAAAATTATTAGCAATAACATAAAAAGTTTTGATAAAGCCACGAATGTCGTGGCGAAACGTCAACTTTTTTAATTAAATCGAGTTTTTTTAAGATTCAACAAGCCTGTTATTGCTAATAATTTTCAAGAGATTATATTTATATATATATAAATATATATATATAAATATATATATATTTATATATAAAAATATATATTAATATTTATATATAAATATATATATATATATAAATATAAATAAATAAATAAATATATATATATATATATATATATATATATATATATTATATATATATATATATATATATATATATATATATATATATATATATATATATATATATTATATATATATATATATATATATATATATACATATATATATATATATATATATATATATATAATATATACATATATATATATATATATATATATATTATATATATATATATATATATATATATATATATATATATATATATATATATATATATATATATATATATATATATAGTATATATATATATATATATATATATATATATATATATATATTTAACCATAATTGAGAAATGCAATTCAGATAATGGATAGGTGACTGAACAATAAGTTGGCGGCATAAATTTTTTATCGCAATTTTTCAATTAGTTATGCAATAGTTAAACTGTATTTTTTTGCTGCTTGAACATAAACAATGTGATATCAGAATAGATCCCCGACAAAAAAAAATTTCAGTTTTTATCTATAACTATTTACGTAGAATTTCATTCTCATTTCTCTTACGAACAACGCATTTGTTTATATCAATTTTTTAACCTATAAGAGATGAAAATTGAAAGAAACAATTTCCATGCAGCTTCCGATAATAAAAAAACGGATCATTTTTTTATTTTGCAATTGAGTAAATTGTTAATGAAAAAGTGATCAATTGAAATTTTTAAATTTTTTCAAGGGGGTCTATTCTGAAGCCTTTCAAGATATTATTAATTATCTATTGCATAACTAATTGAGAAATCGCGATAAAAATTGTTTGCCTCCGGATTATTGCTCCTTCACCTATTAAGTAAGTGCATGAATTTTTTCATTTCTCAGTTTTCATATTTAATATGATTAAATAATGTTGTTGAAGTGTCCTAAAAGGGCGTAAGTTACGCAAGCTGAAAAAATTATAAATATTAATCCTACAGTTCCGGGAGTTGTCTTTTAGGAAATTTCTTCTTTTTTACTTGATTTTTTCAAAGAAAATCTGCATGCTATTCTTAATCGAATTATACCTTGCTCATATTTTTCCAAGACTGCTGAAAAAAGTTGTCCAAAAAAGCACTTGTTGATTAGTGAGTATCAAAATTGTGTTTGATATGACGGTCTTTCAAAAGGTCATTATTTTTACTAAAGAACATAACTGAATCCAGTACATACATTTCTATTTTGGTAAACAAGTTAGATATATATATATATATATATATATATATATATATATATATATATATATATATATTTATATATATATATATATATATATATATATATATATATATATATATATAGATTAATTACAAGTAAATAATAAGAATATTTTTATTAAGTAATTCGAGATAGATTTTTTCTTTAGTATACATTTAAAAAATTTAGCGGCACGCAAAAATGCCTTGGCACAGTTATTGAGAAGCACTGGGTTAGTCTTTCAAAGAAAAACGTTATTTATGAGAAATGTACTGTAGTCGCATCGGGCTGACTTTAGAATGAACGTAAAATGAAGAAAATTTGTATCCGGAAAATGTCCGTGGATTTATGTTGGGGAAGGCAATATCAAAGTTCTCTCGTCGAGTGTCTCCCAAATTTAGTGTCGGTTGGTTTTTTATTATCAACAATACAAGTGCGAAATCAGTTTTTCAGAATTTCCGGAAAAACTATGCATCGTAGGAGAAAGTGATGCACAGACAAAAAATGCGCAATTAAAAGACCAATAAAATGAGCCCTGATAGATCAAATTCGTTCAAAAGTTATTGCAAAAAAGCAACAAAAAAAAGTAGTTTTTAGCTTTTTTTTTCAATTGTTTATAGGGTTGTTGTTATTTATTACAATGCAATTAATACTTCCAAAAGTAATGAGTCTTAACGTATCGAAAAAGTGTGCGAAAAAAAAGCGCTTTGTGATTAATTGTTTTTGCAAAATCCTATTTATTTATCCCGTTTCACTAATTATGCAACAACTTTAAATCTTTGTTGTGAGAAACAAAGCCGGACAAAAAGGCTTTATGGCCAGGTCATTTTGAAGGTAAGTAGCTGACTTAGACTTCTAATTTCGCAGAATTTTATTTTGTTGCCGAAAACCCTTTTAAATTAAATGAACAAGTAACTACCAAAATATAGCAGCTTTTTTTTATAAACATTTTTTTTTTAACTCGAGGGACCTACTGTTTAACGCCGGTTCCGAACGGCCAATGGGCTTGTGAACGATGCACATTACCCAACAATTCCCCTTAAAACTATAACCACCAAATACCGGACATATACAACACCCAAGAGCAAGGTGGGACTCGAACCCACAATCCTCGGTTTACAAGCGGTAAACCATACCGCCTGGTCTACCGAGGCCTCATATAAACATTTAGCATAACTTGGAAACTATTCACGTTAGTGAAATGAAATGGGCTAGAATCGAATGCCAGTTAAAAAACACGCATTAAAAAAAAAAAGTTGCTAGGCCCTTTTGGAGCCAAGTTAGCCCTTTATTTTCGTTAAATCGCGAAGTAAATAGTTATAAACAATTGATTATATCTTCGAAATGGCTCGTTTTTCCAAAAAATGACAAGAGAGAAAAAGTATTTCTTTTATTCCTATAAGCTTTAAATTTAATTGAAATCTGGGGTAGCATGAAAAAATAATAACAACTGGCTACTTGCCATAATCGTTAATAATAATCGAAAGTCATTAAATTAATTTTTTTGAAAATTAATAATAATGTTTTGTAATTTTGACAACTCATTAGTAAGAAATTTTGAATATTGTTTAGTTAGACGATTGAAGAGTGTTAATCTTTGCCCACAAAATTGATAAATACAATTTTTTCGTTAAATCGCGAAGTAAATAGTTATAAACAAAAAATTGCAAAATTGAAATTTTCAATTAAATTTATAGCTTATTGGAATAAAAGAAATACTTTTTCTCTCTTGTCATTTTTGGAATAACGAGCCCTTTCGAAGATATAATCAATTAATTATAACTATTTACTTCGCGATTTAACGAAAATAAAGGGCTAACTTGGCTCCAAAAGGGCCTAGCAACTTTTTTTTTTAATGCGTGTTTTTTAACTGGCATTCGATTCTAGCCCATTTCATTTCACTAACGTGAATAGTTTCCAAGTTATTCTAAATGTTTATAAAAAAAAGCTGCTATATTTTGGTAGTTACTTGTTTATTTAATTTAAAAGGGTTTTCGGCAAAAAAACAAAATTCTGCGAAATTAGAAGTCTAAGTCAGCTACTTACCTTCGAAATGACCTGGCTATAAAGCCTTTTTGTCCGGCCAGTTTCTCACAACAAAGATTTAAAGTTGTTGCATAATTAGTGAAACGGGATAAATAAATAGGATTTTGCAAAAACTATTGATCACACAGCGCTCATCTTTCGCACACTTTTCCATACGTTAAGACTCATTACTTTTGGAAGTATTAATTGCATTTTGATAAATAACAACAACCCTATAAACAATTGAAAAAAAGCTAAAAAACCACGTTTTTTTTTTCGTTTTTTTGCAATAACTTTTGAATGAATTGTCCGATTTCGATCTATCGGAGCTCATTTTATTGGTCTTTTGATTGCACATTTTCTTATCTGTGCATCACTTTTTCCTATGATGCATAGTTTTTCCGGAAATTCGGAAAAAATTATTTCGCACCTGTATTGTTGATAATAAAAAACCAACCGGCACTAAATTTGGGAGACACTCGACGAGAGAACTTTAATATTGCCTTCCCCAACACGAATCCACGGAAATTTGCCGGATACAAATTTTCTGTTTTCAAAAAGTCAGCCCGATATGTCTACTGTTATATAATATAAATTGTATAATGTAATAAATTGTTGCAACAGTTAAATATCACAGCGAGGGCATTTCTCGCGTAAACGGTGAATTTCACTAGATACGGAAATATGGCCCCTTTTGGGCGCGTTCTAGCCGCGAAAACGTTTTGTATAAGAAATGTATTCAATTTTGTATGGAATGGGTTTGTCGATAAAACGCTTAATTTTTGAGATAAAGGCCGAAAACTGAAAAAAGTGCCAAAATTTGGTAAAAAAGTGTCCAAAAAACAAATTGTCGGGCAAAATTTTTGCCACCAAACTTCAAATTGTTGTTCAGCGACCCAAAAAACATAAAGGGTGAGAATATCGAAACTATAGCAAAACTTGTTTCTGAAAATCCTAATATGCCTAGCCTAATAGTCCCGTTCAAATTCAAAAACAATGAAACAGTTTGATATATATATATATATATATATATATATATATATATATATATATATATATATATATATATATATATATATATATATATATATATTATATATATATATATATATATATATATATATATATATATATATATATATATATTATATATATATATATTATATATATATGTATATGTATATATATATATATATATATATATATATATATATATATATATTATATATATATATATATATATATATAAATAAATATATATATATATTTATTATAGTACAATAATAATATCAGTAATATAATGAAGAAAATAAATACATTGCAGGAAGCAGATAATGTAATAAACAAACTCTAGAAAGGCGAGTTATTCACTTTGATTTGTTCATTCATTAAATCAGCATAAGTCCTATGCTGGTCAATTTATAAAAATTCCCAGAAATTTAAATCGGTGCATTTATTTATCTATATGAATAAAAATCAATATAATATATTGATTATTATTACATATTATGTTATATAATTATATAAATAAAAATCAATGTATGCAAACGCATCACTTCAGAACAACTTCAGCTATTTGGATAATTCTTTATTTGTTGTTTTTCTATGATGGAAAATTGATGGAAATGTTTGGAAAATTTTACGGAAAAGTTATAATTTTGGTTTAGAAATCTCCATATAATATAAATAAGTGAGTGAGACAGAAGACAGTAGGGAGATCTCCAAAAACTTTGACAGAATTGACAAACGTGACAATTATCTATGAACGTTTAGATATGATCCAACCAACAGTCGATTATAACGCCGATAAATTAGTTGACTTCGGAACAATGAGCACTATTTGTCAATATTGCATTTGCTATGAGGTTTCGACTCGAACAGCAAGGATTATGTTGTGCGAGCGGAAAGGCCAAATTACCAAAACTGACACGGACACCAGAGCCACTGTATTCATTACTTTTTGGACAAGAACATCTATCAAAGCATTTCTTGTAGAATATGCAAATGTACAACAATTTGATTCAAATAACATAATTAGGGGCGAAAATAATTAAGGAACAGGGTTTCAAAAAGATTGAAATGTTTTTTTAAAATTCATAATAAAGACCGAAGAGGATGTTAATATTTTCTGTTTTTATAGTCATAGCTGTTCAATAATGAAACTTGACAATATATAATGAAATTTCTTAACCTTTTTATACGAGAAAACAATTGATGTTCTTTCAAAAAATTCATAATTAAGGCCAGAGGATGTCAAAATTTTCTATTTTTATAGCCATGGCTGTTCAATGATGAAAGTTGATTAAATATAATGAAATTTCGTTCACGTTTTTATACTAGAAAAAAATTTCTCAAAAAAGTCATAATAAAGACCAAAGAGTTTGTTAACGTTTTCTGTTTTTATAGTCATGGCTATTCAATAATGAAACTTGACAATATATAATAAAATTTATTTTAAACCTTTTCATACGAGAGAAAAAATAAAATTTATTTTAAAAATTTCATAATAAAGACCGAATAGGTTGTTAACATTTTTTGTTTTTATAGTCAATGTTCAATAATGAAACTTAACTGAAATTACTTTTAAACATCTTATACATGAAAAAAATGGAAACGCTGGTCAGCGTTATCATCAGATATCAAAAAAAACTCAAATATGTTAGATTTATTGAAACACTATTTGATTGAATAATTCATTCGCCACTTTAATATAGTAAACGTGCATTTATACATAGAAACGCGGATCATTATATCATTAAATTTTGTGCATGTAACCACCAGTGCCTTTTGCAGATCATTTCATTCCCTAATTTCCTAGCTCTTGGGTAGTTCATGTGTCAATTCTACTATTGTTCGTTTTTAAAAGTAGATCTACTTGGTAATTTAATAGAGGATATTTTTTCAGATCGCTTTTCCTATAAAAAATGTCATCTCACTCGAAAGGCTCAGCGCAGTTGGAGTCCTGAGGCTGTTACATTTTGGCATCTCGGGAAGGACAGCTATAAAGTAAGTCTAATTACCGAAAAATATAATTTCTCTAATTATAATATAAAAGCCTTGTTGGAACAGTTATGTACGACACTGAATCAACAAAGCAACCCAACGCAGCAGGCCTTGAATCGCACCTATTAGAGTCAACATAAGAGACAGTGTCCTTTCGCATATGTCTAGTTCTTAAGTAAGTAAGAGTTTAATTAGCACTGAGGCTTCTACAAAAAATTAGCGATATTTATAAACTATTTATTTTATGGAAATTCATTTCAAATAAAGTGAAATAAAAATACTTTTCAACAATGTCCACACAATGTATTTGAAATATAGGTAGTAAAAAAAAGTTACTTGACAGTGATGTAATAGTCGAAACGGTTGTACCTATAATACATTGTGTGGAAATACATTGTGTGGAAATTGACGAAATGTATTTTTATTTATGTTTATTAACTACAAAAAAATTATACATATTTACATAAATTATAGTATTTAATATTCTCATTATTGATCAATTTTCTTGGAGGATAGTTTTCAGGATTCTCTTGAACACTGCTAGGCGAAGTGGTCAATTCAAAGTTGGCAGATAGTGAATTGAACTGTGAAATGCCCAAACCAAAGACATAGTTATAACTTTTCGTTCCATGGTTTCTCATATGAAAGTCTTTGTTTCTTCTTGTTTCATGGTTGTGTACTCCACTATTCCGACCGGCCAATACTGCCATGTCATCAAAAACCAAACGCAACTCCACTTTTTTTTAAATATTTTGAAACTTGGTACTTTAGAATTTTTTCTATATTCAACCAGTGTAGTAGTTTCAGTAAGTTTGATTTTCGTGTATTTTTTGGCTTTTAGTATACTGCGAATGCTTCTGTTTTCCAAGATTTGCTATGGTCTTAGGTTATTTAAAAAAAAAATACAGCAAACTAGAACAGTATTATAAATTTGGAAGAATCAACGCATCATAAAGAATTGTTCTTGAATTTTCATCCACATCACTATTATTTCTGGCCAAAAAGTTTGTTTTATAGGAACTATTTCGAATTTTGTATACGTTTTTTAAAGTTGAGCTTACGATCTATATTTATGTACTTAATGTTCAACTATTTCCACGATTTCATTTTCCAAAATTATTTTGTAATCTTTGTTACTATTGTTCAATTGTCTCCAAAATTTTTCTTTTCAAGTCAAGATTGCTTTAGTTTTTTTCGTGTTAAATTCCAGAACATTACTCTGGATATAATTTGTAACTGCTTCCAGATCCTAATTAAACTTCAATCAAGCCTCTATATTTGTCGCCGTCATGTATATCAATGTATCATCAACAAACATCTTTATTGAACAATGTTTAAGAACTCTTGGTAGTGGGTTTTAATAATTTTTTTGGATTGATTGGGCCGATACATGGTGTAAATTAATAAACATATTGAAACAATGGTTAATAATAACAATTTACACATTTATTTAGAGAAATAACGCATGACGCACGTTTCGGTGGAACTTCACCTCCTTCAGATGCTAATGGCAAACTAACTATGTTTCTTTGTTATATCGAAAACAAGAAATGAAGAGATGACAAATTGTGTAGAAGGGGTAAATAGAGGGATGTTTACAAATAATTATTAGAATAGAAAAACCAATTATGAACTGCTAGTCATGTAGTTCGGTAATTTTGAAAAGATTGAGAAGGGGGCTTGAAGTATGATCGATTTGGCTATTCAATAGGAAACCGGAATGCTTGTATTTATTTATCTTTAATGATTCTAAAAAATTAAGTTTAATTCCCTTACTTTCAGCATTTAATATTTTTAAATCGAAATTGAATGTGTGATTTTCTTGGATTAAATGGTTTGCATAATCAGGGTGTCTACAACCTGGAAAAACATGGAAGGCCTGGAAATCTCAGGGAATTTTTTTTCTCCTGGAATATCCTGGAATTCTCAGGGAATTTTTTCAAGTATTATCAGTTTTCTCCAAATTTGCTTTCTGCAATTGTGAAACCATTATTAAATTGCAAAAGGAAGAAAAAACGTCATGTATATTCCGAGAAATCATAATAAATACTGAGAATGCATGCCGCTGAAGGCGGGCGAGTTGGTTCGCTGGGTTTGACACGCGACGACTAGACAAGAAAAAGGACAGGCACATGCTTGTTTCTGGCAAAACCAATTGCAGTTTTTACGCATCTTTCGCTCAAAGTCGTGAAGTGAATCTTTCCACTAAGAGCGTATCTATACTCGAGTAGGCATTTCATATTTGAGAAGGTACGTACGATGAATCTTCAACATTTATCAAGGGTTAAGAATCTTGTTTGTTTGTTTACGTATTTGAATTAGCTAGTTTGTTGACATGTGATCTGACTGAGCGCTTCTGACGTTCGAATATTATGTTCCTCGTGCTATAATATAGCACCAGAAATAATTTCTGACTTCATGTTTTCTGGCCGATCGAGAGCGTCCGATCTACTGGCTGCATTTGAATAAGTCTCAAAACCCACTAGCTTCTCCAAATATCCATGGATGGACCCAATTTTAATAAGGCATTTTTGAGAGAAACTAACAAGAAGAATATGTTACCAGCAAAATAAGTCAATTTGGGATTCGACACTCGAAAGCAGCTGAAAAAAATTGCAGTTAAAACTGCAGATGTGCTGGAATTTCGCCTAAATTGTCGGTCTGCTATGAAGCAGTACGTTTTGAAATTGCATAAAACGTTCTCCTTTGACTTATCCACTCACGGAAGCTGTTGCATGTCTGGATCCTGGAAATATTGCGGCAGATCCGAACTTGGCTAATAAACGACTAGATAAATTGCTTATTTGTTTGACAGACAAAAACCATTCAAGCGGTTCAACTGCAGATTCAATATCACTTCCAACTGTTCTTGAAGCTGTTCAATTTTATTCACGATCTCAGAAACGTGTCGACTACTTCTGGAGAGACATCCTCAACGAAAATTATAAGAATTTCCTGAAGATTGTGAAATTGGTATGCTGCCTCTCTTATGGAAATGAAAACGTAAAGCGTGGATTTTCTGTTAACTCAGAATGCCTCTTCGAAAACATGCATGAAGACTCTATCATAGCCAAACGTCAGGTATATGACGCAATTCGAAATCAAGGTGGTTTAGCCACTTATGCTGTACATAAAGCTCTTGTTCACTGTGCGAGAAAGGCCTTGGAGGCTTGAAGAAAACTGCAGAAGACCAGGCCGCAAGTGAAGCTAGAGAAAAGGCACTGAAAATAAAAGAATTAGAATCGCAGCGGCAATAAAAAATGAATGAGTGAAAATGCTATTGCAATTCATATATAATAAAGGCAATTTTGAATATTTATTTTATCTCAGTTTTTCAAGCCTGTAACCTGTCAATAACAAGAGCGTTTCGTGAAAAAGCCTGCTGTGGAAGCGTGCCCAATTTGACTTTTTCAAATTTGATTGACCATCACACTGCATGCTTCCTCCTAATTGTCTGTTAGCATTTGCACATGACGCAAGTTCTTTCAGATACTCTCTTGGCAAAAAGATGTAATTAAATCGTGTCTCAGACATTGACCGAAAAAAACCTATAATACATAGAGTGAACGACACCTTTGACGAGACGAGAGGAAAATCGAATCGCGATACACCTGGAAAAAAAATATAATCATCTGGAATTCTCAGGGAATTTTTGATCCTGACTTGAGTAGACACCCCGATTAATGTGAATCCGTCTTGAGATTGAAAAAGCTACGTTTGTGTTCGGAAATTCTAGTTTGAAAACTTCTGAAAGTTCTACCAATGTAGAAACTCCTGATTTAGTTCTACATTGGTAGAACTTTCAGAAGTTTTCAAACTAGAATTTCAGAACACAAACGTAGCTTTGTTAATCAAAAATCGGATTCACATGCAAACCATTTAATCCAAGAAAATCACACATTCAATTTCGATTTTAAAATATTAAATGCTGAAACTAAGGGAATTAAACTTAATTTTTAGAATCATTACAGATAAATAAATACAAGCATTCCGGTCTCCTATTGAATAGCCAAATCGATCATACTTCAAGCCCCCTTCTCAATCTTTTCAAAATTGCCGAACTACCTGACTAGCAGTTCAGAATTGGTTTTTCCTATTCTGATAATTATTTGTAACCATGTTTCTATTTACCCATTCTACACAATTTGTCATCTCTTTATTTCTTGTTTTCGATATAACAGAGAAACATAGTTAGTTTGCCATTAGCATCTGAATAAGATGGAGTTCCACCGAAACGTGCGTCATGCGTTATTTCTTTAAATAAATGTGTAAATTGTTATTATTAACCATTGTTTCAATAGGTTTTAATCTGTTTTATACCTTCTGGGCTACGATTTTTAAAGTTTGTTTGATGAACTGAAATTTGGTATCTAGTTTTGTTGTTGAGGGAGAACAAAATTATCAAAATGTGGTGAATTCAGTCAAAATTTTGACATGTCCCAACTTTAGGGAAGGAAGTGGAGGGGAGTTGCATAAGCGGAAATTCTTCAAACTGGTACCAAAAGATGTGGAAATTAATTAAGAATAATATATCCGAAAATCAACCCCATCTTCGGGTTTTTTATCTCACTAGGGACCTAAATTTTAAAGTCGGTTCGGAACGATGGATTTTGACAATAAAAACCTTTATCTAGAATCACCGTCATTTTTCTGTAGAGATTTCTAGTTTTTAGGTAGTTTTTGAGGTTTTTGCGCAATGCCGCTGCTTCTACAGATTGAGTTAGAGGGTTGAAATGTGTGGATTGAGTTGAGCTGAGACGAAATCCTTTGTAGGTTTCAAATCCTTTACATAATCGCCGCCATTGCAATATAAAGTTCGTGTTTTTCAAATGTTCGCACACCTCCTCAGCTTCTCCATGTTGAGTTAGAGGGTTGAAATTTCATACATGAATTGTGTTAATGTCGTGATTTTGCTCGCCTCCACATCTCCCCCAAATTGACTTAGGGGGTTGAGTTTTCGAAAAGGGGATGAAATAAGATCCTAGTGACGAAGCTCTCGGTCTCACGCGTTTTTCAATTATCAAATGACTTTCCTTGTTCAAAATCGTAAAAAAGTTGCGCGCACTTTTTGTTTCTGAATATATAGCTCAGTTTTCATTGAAGCTGATTCAGAAGAGCCACTTAAGATACTGCAGCATTCTAGAGTTTTCAGGCCCTTGTTGAAAGATCTTATGTAGATCTTCATTGATAGAGTTTATAGAATACTGAACCTAATTACTATCATATACGAAATGTACGATTAATTCATTAGGTCGGTAGCTCTAATAGGTTAGCTGAAATTGAACACAGGAATAAATCGCTCTTGCGCGTGCAAAAGGAGATAACTCAATATTTAACATTTCTGGGAAATGAAGAAAGAAAAAATCTAGTTTCTTTTAGACGTTATAATTTACTTGTCAAAATGTAAACAGTTATAGTTACTTATGAAATCAACTTTATTAGAACAGGTGAACTAGTTAACATATATACTTATTTATATTTTTTTCAAATTTAGAAAAAAAAACACACTTAACTCCTTTAACACAAACTTAAAACGTAAAATAAACATAAATGGCTCAATGCTCACTAATCATCTTCAGAGGATTCTTCACCTATATCAAGCAAAATGTCTTCAATATTTCTGTCTGTCGGTAAGTTTTTGTAGAAATCGTGAGAATTCGTCAATATATGGAAGTAGCTCAATTTAATTGTTTTCCTTCTTCAGGGAAATAACATTTGGATACCTACATTTAGGTATAACTTGCGGAACAGCATTATGAGACCTCCTCAAAAAGTTTAAACTTTTAAAGGGCTCATCTTCACTATGAGAGTTTTTATAAAGTATTTTTCCATACGTTTTATCATACCGTATCCACTTGACATCCTTCCAAACGAACTTTTCGCCACTTTCGTTAACTTTTCTAACTTGGAAAGAAGTTTTCAATAGGCTGGAAAAGTCCAAAAAATTATCTTCCTTCATTTCGACCACCTTAAATGGATTTTTTTTGCCGCACAATCTAACCAGATTATACCAATCGCGAGGATGGTCAATAGGGTGTGAATGCTTCTTCTTTTTTTTCTCAATGACTAAATGGTCACTGTCACATTCCATTCTGGTGTGACCAGGTATCAGAAACTTATGATCTAGTAATAGGAGACTGGATTGCTGCATCAGAAGCATGAACATAACTACAACATGGGTGTTTTTGTTCTGCCCCCCACAAGTGTCGGAATATAATATTACATGTTTAATGCTTGGTGGCAATGACAAGAGCTCCTTGTAAAGGCAAGAAGCAATAAGATTTGCACCTCTTCCTGAAATAACTTCATGCCACATGTAGCAGATTGTTTCATTATGTACACACTCATGCATCGTTAAATTAAAGGTCCAAAAATGTCTTTTGTAAAAAAGCAACCGAGGTACTTAAATTTGGGGTGGGCAGACACTGCTGCAAATCAAAGGTGTACACGGCCTTAGAATTATCTGTGCCGGCTTGTTCTTTATCTTTTCGTTTTGCTGAATACGCAATTTCTGCTTCCTCTTGGTGTTTCTTTAATTCTGCATTTGGTCTTAGCTTTTCTACGTCTGTCTTCTCCTTGGACATCATGCTATGTAGTTTATCGCACTTTTGGCAGGTGTCTTTGCTGTAGCTCTTTATAGAAATATTCATACTGTGAAAAACAGTATCGTAAATTTTTCTAGAAACGGGAATCTCTGGATGTATCCATAGTTGATATTCCTCATACATTTTAGTCAATGTATAAAAAGATGGCAAGAATCTTCGTTCTCCAGTTTTTTGCCTACAATAGTGGCTTTCATATGATGGGATAGACAAAATATGCTTTTTAACTAGTTCAAGTCTCTCGGTCTCAGTTTTATTGGGCGGCTCGTGCCGACCTCTTTGATCACCCACGCAAATGCCTGTATTTTTTGACTTCGTAACGGCATCCTCGATATATTTATTAAATAGGTCAAACGTTTTTTGAAAACAGCCTTTGCAGACCTCAACCAACATTGCATTTACCCTTGAGTGAAATTTATAGTTACAAGTTCGTAACTTTAGAAGTTAGAAACCTGTTAAACCGAGTTAACTCCATAAGCACAAAAAAGTTATAGGCCAAATGGAGACAACACAAGTTATTTCCCTTTACACAAAAAAAAAATTAAAGCATAGATGGAGTTATCTACAGATATTTCTATGTGCACATTTTTTTATACATATCTCTCACAGCACTTACTCCCTTGGCGCCATTCTAAGCTATATTGAGTTATCTCGCTTCGCACAAACAAAGATAATTCATCAACAATTATAGAACTGAAATTATCCCATTTTTCACTTTTTTGGACTTTTGCACGCGCAAGAGCGAAATAATAGTTTCAAAAAAAACTAAAAAAAAAGCTTCAATAGAAAAGAAAACTAGCAAATAATTTTCAATACATCTGAATTAAGAATAGTGTAATTAACAAAAAATATTATTTTATTGTAGATAAGCTTGGGGTGCGTAAAGTTAATGGTTTTTTAATAATTCAATGACAGATAATTGGTAACATTTTAATGACAGATATTGGTAACAGTAGAGTCCTTATGGAAATATCCTAAAAAGCACCAAAATCTTTTCTCTAATTAAAGAAATTTTTTTGTTAATTACACTATTCTCAATTTAAATTTATTGAAAATTATTTTCTACTTTTTAAATTGCTTCTCTATTGAAGCGTGTGTTTCTTTAAGCTATTATTCATTTTCCATTTTTCAGTTTTGTTAGCTACAGAAGCGTATCATTCAGTTTTTTAACTATTATTTATCTTTGCTTTTATAGTTTTAAAACAATGATAATTTCGAAGCAACGAATAATCGTCTTTTTGTGCGTACTTGGCACAAAGACACTACCGGGTATCGAATTTGGAAAATCGTTAATCTTGGAGGTCCTGATCATGATAATGGGACAAATTATTCAAATTATTGCATTGTTATGGGTCGTTGATAAGTGTGCAAAGTTTGAAATCTAGCCGACGTTTTGAAGGGGGTGAAAATCACGTTCAAAGATTTGGTCACATACATACATACATACCAAGCTAATAAAAGCGTGTTAACAATAAGGAATATCTTCTTTTCCGCGCGGTAAAATACTTATTTCTAAGCACTTTACCGTTTCAAAATATTCGGTATTCATCCTTGAACTGTTGAAATTACTCAGACATATTTAGGACAAAAATTCGGCTGATAACTGAAGTACTCCCTCCTGATTAAAATATCAAATATTTGAATGGAAATTACACCACCAAGGTCGTGAATACATTGTTGGATTTCATTATAAGACTTGAGCTACATATAAATTCGAAATGCAACTTCCTTGGCCTTTGTTTTTATATAAATTTTTTATTGTTAGACAGCGATATAGAAGTCTTCAACTTGATAGCGATAATGTAATGTATAAACATAATTATTTATTAATCTTTGAGCTCTATCGAGCCAATTTGAAAAAGTAGATCAGCATTAATAACACAAAGAGTTCGGTTGGTATTGGTCGATTGGCTGGTTAAATTCCGCGAATAAATAACGTGTCATGGATAGCAACAGTATCGAATATCGGAAAAATCTGTCTCATGGCGCCTGCTCATAATTCCACACGTTCCTGCAAGGTTTAATTTGTCGTTTATCCATTACTATTTCTTGTTATTGTCATATGCACAAGTTTTATCACTGGAGTACGGCCTCTGCATTAGGCGAAATTTGAAAACTGATCATTTACATGGGCTCGAGTCCATTATATAGAGAATTAGATATGATACAAATAGCGTAGGAATTGCATCAGCTAAAAAGAGGAACTATTCAGGCGTTTCATCAATGTTTTGAGAGGTGAAATTTGATAACTCGATTGACATTTCACTATTAAAATCTGATAAGTTAATTATTTGAGTCTGTTCAAGTCTGTTGGATTGTTATAAGTTCTTGATACAGGAGTAATATCCAAATTACATTACTTTTATAATAAATCACTACGGAAAGTAGGTACCTACATACTACGCTATTATATTTAGTTGATTTTCTAGTATTTTTAGTTTTTCCCATAATAGTTATTTATGTACCAAGTGCGTTATATAGGGCAACATTCATCACTCGGGCCAGAGGCCCTCGGGCCGAATGTTTCCCTCCGGGCTTAAGGATCTAGTAACGCACGCGGTGCATACAAGATTTTATTTTTCACGAAAAAATTATTATATTATAATGAAAAAGCGATTTTAAAATCGTTTCATTACTCCTATCCATGTTCCTTCTCATAGTAGGCATGTCATTTGTTGATAGTTTGACGTTTGTGAATATTTTTGTCATCATATTCAGTGAATGTCATGCTGCTTTCTTTTTGTAGTCTTATAGAAATAGTAGAAATGAAAATGAATTTACCCAAGAATATCATAGAAAATGCAGCCAAAGCTGCGAATAATTAATTGCCGGAGAAATCCAGAGTCGTATACGACAAGGATTATGAAGTATTTAATCAATGAAATTTGCTTCATTTCCCCTAGTACAATAAAAGGGCGTGTTAAATCCTTTATGCCCGCAAATCCGGGCATAATGGCCTAGGGCATAATGAGTGTGTTTATAGCAACCGAATCCAAGGTGAAATAAACATATAATATACAAGTGAAAAATAAAATAAATATTCCAGTGTATCGGGGGAAAGCAGTCAGGTGCCGAAGTAGTGTTTTAGACTTCTAAACGTAAAAGTAGAAGTCTTTTACAAAGGCTTTTTCTGTCTGTCTGTCTGTACGCGTGCTTCAGCGGAAGAACGGTAAGAGACATAGCTTAACTCTCACCAGATTTTGAACCGGGATGGTCGATATACCTTTAAAGTCGAAAACTCCGATGACCTATGACCTTCAGGTCGATCACGTGATCTAAGTATTTCGAGAACGGTAAAAAATAGAGAAAAAAATTTCAATTATTATTAAAGCTTATAAAAAAGAAATTCAAATGAGTTACTTCCGGTTTGACTAAATTCTTTAAGTTTCTCCTATACACACATAACCTACTACTGTTATTAATGCCATATTCATTAAATCATATATTTTCAAAGCTACTTTACGTTTTTTTACCAGTTTGTCATTTAGAAGCCCCGCCTTACGTTCACTCATGTGCATAGAGATAATACAGATAAAGTAGGCATGCCTATAGGTGGGAGCGTCCTACGGATAAAAAGAGAAAGAGAATCATGTAGGTATGCTATCTCCGTCAAATACTCCGTACAAACGAAACATTTTATTCACGTGCTGACATGAATTAGTCCGACCTGCATGCGCCAGTACACAAGGACAGCATACGTATGTCATTCTCTCTCTCTTTCTAAAGGCCGGACGCTCTCGCTTTCACACTCGCCTATAGTATGCCTACTCTATCTGTATTATCTCTATGCTCATGTGGCGTTGCTAACATGTTTATCCTTTTAATACCTCCTAGACCACGATTTTCGAAAAAAATTTCATGTCTGATGTATATCTCCAGTCGAGTCAAATGAGCTGAAATTTGGTACCTACCTGAGATTGTTGGTAGAAAGTATCGAAATTTGTTTAAATTTTTCCTTCAGCTGCCATAAAATCCTTTGTTGGTTTGAACTCTTTTGCTCAACCGCGCAGCAGTTCACTGGTGACCGTTCAAATTGCATCTCGATCTGTTTCGCCATCAGTACGCGATCCACTTTTTTACAATAGAGACTTATTATTTAGAGGGCGTACTGGACTGAAATCAAAATTTTTGTTTTAGTGCAAAATATTTATTATTAAAATTCATTTTTTCCAGCTCTCCGTTCAGCAAAAGTTTTAACATCATCAAAGTTCAACTTCCGGGACAAGGAATGTTCGATTTATATAGCGTAGTCACAGGATTGGTTTAAAGTAACAGAAATGCACTGCACACTGCAGAAAAGCTTGAAGAATTGAAATTATTGTTTATGATTAATAAATCAGCAAGTTCTTCCATATAAAATGACGGTTCTATTTCGTGTCAGATGGATTATAAAAATGAATTTTCTTGACAAATGAGATAGTTATGTCCTTTTGTATAATTCGACAAATATTAAAGCCTTTTCCAATAAATCGGTATCATTCAAATTTTGCAAAGTTGTAGGTTGCAAGACACTAAAATTGGAAACAATTTCATTCATTCCAAAGAAACGCGATTTCGCTTCACTTTAAATAAGCTTTCAGGATCTTGGAGACATTCATCCTCACAAATTTCATCAAAATGACGTTTCACCTTTCCCTTCCAGTTTTAGTAAATTCAGGGTTTATAGACCATTTTTTTGCTTCACTATTTGCTTGCGTTTTTAAATCTCAAAACAAATTTCAGTACTTTGAGGCATTTGAAATATCGACGACTTAGATTGAAGTGCTTCAGAGGTCGCGTCGAACGAAACATACATCGGGGTCCAAGGGCGTCGATAATTTTTTCTTTTGGGAGGGGGGGTAACAAATTAACAAGATAAATTTTCAAAACATTTTTATTGTTTGTATGCCTTTGCCCCTCGGTATATTGAGGAAAATAATTATAAGGTAACAAAACTTAGGTAATATTTAATGAAAATAAACATAATTCTTGTATTCTTCCTGAAGCAACCTTTTTCAAAAAAGCTTTGAACTAGAAAATAATATATATTTTTACATGATAAAATGTATATTTTTATATATGAGGAAAAGTGATATAGCACATAAATTTTGCGCTACTGAGTTGTATCAGTTTGACAAAAAACTTTTTTTTTGTCAAAAGTCTATCTTGGGGGGGGTAATTACCCCCCCCCTTATCGACGCTGTTGTCGCGGTCAGTTATACCGCTGCGTTTAAAAGTGGCGAGAATTAATCTACTGTATACGTTCTAAAACTGACTGGGTGATATCATTTCCAACAAATGCATTTGAATTTTCATACTTTCTCTTGTTTAACTTGTGCATGTTGTAATAATTAATGTTAAAATATTTTGCCCATTTGCATCTGCATAAATTGTTTCCAAAAATTTTCGTAATTTCGTTAGTCTCTAAGATATATCATATATTTCCTTTATTAGCTACATGAGATGTCGGTTTCATTCAAATACATATATTATTTAGTTTCCATCTAAACAAAGATTAGAAAATCGTTGTAAATTTTCTTATAACTATATATTAATAATGGAGCACTGTTGATAATTTTCACAAATATTTGTTAATAATGCATGACTGAACAATGGTAAAAAAAAAGATGTGTTGTCATGGGACACCAGGTAGGAACGAAGTTCCTTCGGATTCGACATTTTAATATAATTATTAATATAATAATAATAAAATAAAATAAATAATGTATTGAGTGTGCAGAATACATATTATGATTGTTATGTATACATGTAAATTGTATAAACGATATTAACCATATACATTAACTTATATTAGTAAACTAATACTTACGTATGTAATTTTATTTCGCTAATTAATTTTCCACTATCATCACTGTCAATTTCATTTAATCATTTAAGTCACTTGTTAATTCACTTGCCATTGTTACTATATTTAATATCGCATTGAAGATTTACAAACTATACTTATACTTACTTACTTATATATATATATATATATATATATATATATATATATATATATATATATATATATATATATATATATATATAGCAGGGGCGGCTAGTCAAAGGAGGCTAAGGAGGCTGAGCCTCCTCCTCAATAATATTCCGTGTATCACTAATATATTATATTGAATAGTCAGCATTCAGCATATTCATATTAATCAAAATCATATTATTGTATGCACCTACCTTCCTTTCAACCTACATTATATAATATAATTTATTAATTAAGATAGAAGGTATTTACATTTACTACATTTCATTCATTTCAAGATTTGTGGCAACGCTGCGGAGGCTTAGAAAGGTATATTCTCAACGTTCATTATGCCTGCCACAGAAAAGCAAACAACGGTGCAAATACTCCGAATGAATACTTCATTGCAATAGAAAAGCAGAACACATGTAAATGGCAACACCGATAGAGACTCAGTCTCATACAATGTCGACCAATCACAACTATAGAATTTCGCGTGACATCGAGTGAATTCGTTGGAAAGCATTAATTGAATCGTAGTGTGATCGTAGTTACTAATGGCCGAAAACAGCAGCGTTTTTACTTATATTGCTCGCGTATTGTTTTAAAATGAGTTTGGTTACTGAAGTTAATTTCAAAAATTTCAATGGTGACTTAGTGGAATATTTGTTATCCCATAACTTTAGTGCACTAAGTTATGAGGATAAAGTTTTGATAAAAACATTGCGACCTACCCCTGAATTAAACAATTTGGTGCAGCGTAACAGACAATGAAACCGCGGTTTCAATACAAGGAATTATGAGTTACATCCTTGCCTAACCGGATCACAGGTAAAAAATAAATTATTTTGTTGGCAGTGTTTACTTTTTACTAGGGAAAATGTCTCTGTTTGGGGCCGCTTAGGATTTGAGGATTTAATTCTATAGTTGAAAGTGAGGAATTTTTCACCGATAAAGTAACTTTAAATACCGCACGCGGATTAATATCTTACTTACAAGATAAGGAATTTATATATTTTTTAAACATCTTCAAATTAATTTTTGAACAAACAGAAATAGTTTTTCAAATCTTACAGCACAAGTTTTCACATGTAATTTACTCACGAAATCGGCTCAAGTTTCTTTTGGAAAAAATTTCAGAATTTCGTGCAGAAGTTTATTTAAAAAAACTATTTTCTGTATTTCAAACTACTGATGATACGACTCAATTTAGCCCAAAACGAAAGAAATTCAGTTACGCAGATATGGAGCTTCACTATAAGCAAATATTTTATGAAATTTTGGATACTATTAGGGGTCAAATAGAAATAAGGTTCTCTGATTTGAAAGAACTGCATTTCTTCGACTTACTTAAAATTTGTTTACCGGATTTTCGGCTAATTTTCCAGATAACCTTTTGGAAAATTTATGTCAAAAATACCCTTTTTTTGATAAGGTGGCCATAAAAAGTGAACTGTGTGTTGTTTATAATGACAATGAAATTTTGGGGCAAAATGAAAACATTGACATTGGCAAAATGAAAACAGGACTATTAAATACCTTTTTGATAATGATTTGAATCAAGATTTAGCCCAAGTTTATAAACTCTTATGTCTAATTGTTTCTATCCCGGTGACATCGGCTTCCGTAGAGCGCTCGTTTTCCACTCTTAAGAGAATTAAAACTTATTTACGAAATTCAATGAGCCAGGATCGTTTGAAAAATATTAGTTTGTTTTCTATTGAAAAGGAATTGGTAAAACTTTTGGCGAAAGACAAAAAATTTTATGAGGATATTATAGATCATTTTGCTAACGTTAAAGATCGCAGAATCCCGCTAATCTTCAAAAATATATAATAACTTTTTATTTGCTCTAACCAGCTGTTAACAAATTCGTTAAGTAGGTAGGTAGGTACCTATTTTGTGAAAGAAAAAAAAATTTGATGAATAGATGAATTGATTAATTGGCTGAGAAGAGTTTTTGTGAATATTGTAAATAGGAGTTGTAGGTCTCAAGGTAGACACTCGAAAGTGAAAACAAATTAATAGCTTAGGGTGCTTGTTTTACTTTGATTTTCTTTAAATTATAAGGCGGTTGACCTTGAAATCCTAAAAATTTTCGCCTATGGTGTATTTTTTAACACCTCTTGTAGCCTCCTCAAACCAAAACCTCTCGAGCCGCCACTGATATATATATATATATATATATATATATATATATATATATATATATATATATATATATATATATATATATATGAATTTTTAATGTGAGTATACACCACGTGCTTAGACAAGAATTTCATGTATATGTCGTGGAAGAAGGAGAAAGATAATGAAAGAATGACGCATGCGCGTTGCACTTTCGTTATATGTTTTTCTTACGGTTTTAGTCTCACATTCTTTTCAATTTGGTCGCGCAGCAAAGTCCCTATCTCCTCCAAGCCTGCCATAAGAAACTTCGTTCCAAAATTCTACAGAATTGTTTATTATCTAGGAGTTACTTTAAAATATTTAGGGAAATCAAACCGAACTACAACCAGAAACTGTATTCTAAACAAGTTTCATGAGGAACTTTTTGTGAGTTCTACCTTGACAATTGAGAAGAAGACCTGAATATTTGAATCTATTGATTTGTAAAGATTCTTGGAAGTTGAATTTTAAACCCTTATTTGATAGTTCAAAGTTTGTACCAAATGAGTGATTCTCATTAGTTAAATAATGTGCATAATGAGAGTACATTGTTATCATCAAAACTACGTTTATGTTATGAAATTCTAATAATTTTTCACATCAACCTCAATTAATTTTATATGCTCCGGACTTTTTGTTTTTATGGATTTTTGATTCATTGTTTTCAATGTTACCGGTTTGGAACACTACATTGATTTTTTTTCGCGAAAAAGGACATTTCGCAAATCAATTAATTCTAATAGTTAGGTAAAAGTCACAATTAGTCCCTTATTAAACTTGCTCAATAAAAAATTTCCGTGTAGGAGTACGCTTTGACTTTCCTAAGTATTTTATTCAAGTTCCTAGATAATTCAGATTATATATAAATATCTTTATCTGTAAAATTTTACCATTGTTTAGTTAGCATCTGACAAATCAGTACTTCGTCATGCACTATTATTCAAATATTTGTGAAAATTATTATCAGTTCATTTTCATTTATTTTCGTAAAATATTCTTACTTGATTGATATATGAAATTTCTTCCATTCGATTATTTTTGAACATATCGAATGATATCTCGTTGTTGAAACCCAGACCTATAATCATCAATAGACGTCAATCGAGCGTATTTTTCATTGTTTTCATTGCGTGTGATTTTATACATAATAAGTCATTGCGTACTATCCTTCTGTGGAAAATCGCCATAATGTATAATTATGATTTGTTTTCAACTTGAATGTTTTTCAGTAATTATAATTCATTGTGTTTATATTTCGTTAGTTGAAAATGACTTACTATTATTTCATGCAGGCCTGAAATCAGAATTTTTCAAAAAAAAAACTCGTCAGCGGCAGTGCTCCATCACAAAGTCGTATTTTTCGCGCGAAATGCATCGCGTCGATATGCGATTCAACAGATTGAATTATATTTAGAAAAATCACGCTTAAATACCTAACCGAAATAAAAAGTAGAAAATAATATATATTTATATATATATATATATATATATATATATATATATATATATATATATATATATATATATATATATATATATATATATATATATATATATATATATGTGTGTATAAAGGTTAAAAAAGGTTTTTATTGGTGCTATTACAAATACATATAATTTTTGTTTAGACACGTCAAATAATAGAAATTAAGAATAGTAATAAAACCTATTCCTAACTATACGCTACATTTCTATTTTCTAAAATATGTTAAAATTAAATTAATATCAAGTACAAAAATGCTTTACATACATAACACTTCAAGATAACAATTGAATTCTGCACAAGCAACACAGCTAAAATCTGATATAAGACATCTAAAACTCCACCACATCCTCATTCAAAAATTCAGCAACATCATAGTATGCCTTCATGAGCAGAAAATTTTTAACTCTAATTTTAAAGGCCTTTAAACTCAATACTTTTACCGTATTGGGTAATTTGTTGTAAAATTTTGGTCCATAGAAATTTGTTCCGCTCATGGATCTTTTGAGTCTTAATTGGGAAGTTTGTATGTTGTCTCGATTTCTTGTCTGGTAAGAGTGAATGTCTGAGTGTAGATTGTAATTATTGATGTTTTGCCTAACATATACTAGACATTCCAGAATGTATTGAGAGCTAAAGGTCATGATTTGAAGTTTTTTGAAAAGTGGTCTGCAGTGTGTTCTGCAGCTTACTCCCTCAATAGCACGAAGAGCTGATATATATATATATATATATATATATATATATATATATATATATATATATATATATATATATATATATATATATATATATATATATATATATATATATATATATATATATATATATATATACAGGGTTGCGATAAAGTATGGAACCAAGTAAATATCTTTCGAACGAAAAGGAGAATATTTATGAAATTTTGCAGGTAAGTCCAATGGCGCAAAATGCATCTGATGTATGATTTTTTGTTGATAATATACTTCCGGTTGTACCGGAAATAGACCCTAAGTCGCTTATTTTAAATGGGATACCCTATATATTATTACATTTTTTGATTCTACTTAACATTCTAGGCAGATTCTATGCATCATGTCATATACCTAAGTCTAAGCGTTTTTGACATATTTAGATTTTTATGTCAAAAACGACGATTGCAAGCCCTAATATAATTATCAGTTGTTCCTATAAGTGAGCCTTTTTTTACTTACTTTGGGTTAGATTCCTTGTTGAAAAGGACCTACTTTAATAGATTTTGTATAATATTTGGATAACTAGTCATACAGGGTGTGCAAAAAATAAGATCTAAAATGAGATTGAGAAAACTGACAAAAATCAATTCAACTTCTTTTGAGTTTTTTACATTACCGTAAAAAAACGTTCAGATAAACAAATTGATGTTGTGTGTATGCATATGTAGTAAGTAATAAACGAGTATAACGATGATTTGAAATTTAAATACGATCGTCGCTATCCTAGATCTAATTGTTTAACGATTGAATGCAAAATTGCCATATAAAAATATCAAATTGGCAATATTTCGAAAACTTCAAATTTTAGGTGAAGATAACCTCATACAAAGTTACCTTCTTTTTAAATGCTTAATACTACAAAATAAAGAATATGGGGGTTTCCATTTGAAAAAATTGATTTTTGTCAGTTTTTTCAATCTCATTTTAGATCTTAGTTTTTGCACACCCTGTATAACTAGTTATCCAAATATTATTCAAAATCTATTAGAGTGGGTCCTTTTCAACAAGGAATCTAACCCAAAGTAAGTAAAAAAGGCTTCCTTATAGGAACAATTGATAATTATATTAGGGCTTGCAATCGTCGTTTTTGACATAAAAACCTAAATATGTCAAAAACGCTTAGACTTAGGTATAGGACATGATGCATAGAATCTGTCTAGAATCTTAAGTAGAATCCAAAAATGTAATAATGTATAGGGTATCCCATTTGAAATAAGCGACTTAGGGTCTATTTCCGGTACAACCGGAAGTATATTATCAACAAAAAATCATACATCAGATGCATTTTGCGCCATTGGACTTACCTGCAAAATTTCATAAATATTCTCCTTTTCGTTCGAAAGATATTTACTTGGTTCCATACTTTATCGCAATCCTGTATATATATATATATATATATATATATATATATATATATATATATATATATATATATATATATATATATGTATATATATATATATATATTTCAGGCATATCAAACACGCAGAAGAGAGGAATTTAGGAATTAATATGCCAGAACACACAAAGAACAAAATGCTCCCATATATCAAGGATGTATTAGTTATTTACGTACCAAGTGCATTATATGGATCCTAACGCCCGATGGCTCTAGTAACGCACGTGGTGCTTACAAGATTTTATTTTTCACGAAAGAATTATTTTATTATAATGAAAAATCGATTTTAAAATCGGTTCATTGCTCCTATACTTTCCATTTTCCTTCTCATAGGAGGCATGTTATTTGTTGATATTTTAACGTTTGTGAATATTTTTGTCATCATATTTAGTGAATGTCATTGCTGCTTTCTTTGTGTAGTCTTATAGAAATCATGGAAATGAAAATGAATTTACTCAAGAATATCATAGAAAATGCAGCCAATGCTGCGAATAATTCATTGCCGGAGAAATCCAGAGTCGTATACGACAAGGATTATGAAGTATTTAATCAATGGAAGTTGCTTCAGTTGTCCTCGTACAATGAGCGGGCATTATGATCCATAACGCCCTAACTCTCTTCATGTGCAAAATATCTAATATTCAATATTTCTGATAATTGTTTTTGTATTAATTTATTTTTGTTTTTGGATTTTTTGTTGATGAGGGGATTTTGAAATTTGTTTTAAAGGCTCCTGTACCAGTTTGAATTGAAAACTGTTTTGGAGTCTGTGATAAATAAATTATTATTATTACTATTATTTTTAAAAAATTCGCGTTTGCATCGTGGTTGGGCAAAAAAGTTGAAACCAAATGAAAGAACGTACCCCAACATCAACTCAATTCACGTACCAAATTGCAACCATCTATTATAAAAATAAATTCAGGAAGTGCATCGCGCACTGATGGCGAAACAGATGGAAACAGTCGGCACGAAATAAAGCTCGGTTGAGAAGAAGAGTTGAAACCCACAAAGGATCGTATTTCAACATACACTCAATGTACTTACCAAACTGTAACTCAATCTGCAGAACCTGTGGAGTTTGACAATTTTTCCAAAACCACGAAAAAACAAGAATTATCTATTTTGAATCGAAGTAACCTTAAGTTGCAGGGCCGGCCTAACGCGAAAATTGCAAGTGTGCTAGACTCAAATTTTATGCCCCTGCCGGTCTGGGGGGTTTGGAATTTTTTGAAATTTAAGGTCCTAAAACACAGTTTTTGTGCACTTTTGCGCCTTGCAGAACATTAAATTTATGTATGACAATTTGATTCATTATTGATTGACTTGATATGTTCAGTACTCTTCCTTGTACTGTAACCACTATTATGTCAAATAAACTAATGAAAGCTTAACTCTAGGTAACGTTGCAATGATTTTTATGCTTATACTGCAATTACTCTAAGAATAAATTCATATATATAGTTTATATATATATATATATATATATATATATATATATATATATATAATATATATATATATATATATATATATATATATATATATATATATATATATATATATATATATATATATATATATATATATTATATATACAGTGCTTTCATGATGAAAGGAACAAATTCATTAAAAAATTAGGTTTCTATTTCATGTTAAAATCCTCGGACAGGTCGATTAGTATTTTTATTTGGGCATTTTTCGCAATAAAAATTTTGTATACAGGGTGTCTCATTCAAGAGCTATGGCTTTGTCATTAGTTTTTTTAAAGGTAATACCCTGTATATTATTTCACTTTACAATTCTACGATAAATTCTTATCACTTTTTGTGAACATACCATATGCCTCAACTCGATGGATTGCCAGAAACGGAGATTAGTGGGTAATGAGAGGTACGATATGAAAACACACAAATGTAATTACTAATTTAATTTTTACATATGTTCAATCTGTTGTCCGTTTACTTCGAGACATTTTTGAAGTCGATTCAATGTTTCCCGTTGCACATTTTCAATTACTTCTGGACTGATAAGTCTTATTTCCTGCCTGGTTCTCTCTTTTAGATCATCAATATTATTTGGTCTATTCAAATAAACTTTAGACTTCAAATAACCCCATAAGAAAAAATCCAATGGGGTTATGTCCGGTGATCTTGGCGGCCACTCAATCGGACCTCTCCGTCCTATCCATCTGTTGGGAAAAGTTGCATCAAGAAATTGTCGAACAGCGATTGAATAGTGAGGAGGTGCCCCATCTTGTTGAAACCATATCTCGTTATTAGGTATGTCAGGAACAAAACAGCTAAAGCCGGAATGAGTTCGAACTGGAGAAAGTTCGAGTAGTCCTCTCCGTTTAGTGTTCCTTCAAAAAAATAGGGACCAACTATACGATTTCGAACAATCGCTGCCCATGTATTAATTTTTTGAGGCCGCTGTGTGTGGCATTCTTGCATCCAATGAGGATTCTCGGTCGCCCAATACCTACAGTTTTGTCTGTTGACGTGGCCATTTAAAGTAAAGGTGGCTTCATCAGAAAAAATTATGTTTGTAATGAAATTTAGATGTTGATTATGAATTTCAAGAATCTGCTCACAAAACTGTACTCTGCGGTCAAAATCGTCTTCTAATAATTCTAATAATTCATGTACCAGCTTAATTTTATAGGGATGATACTTATTTACCTTAAGTATTTTATGCACGGACCCTACTGATAAATTGAAATTATTGGAAATTGTAGTAATGGATGTATGAGGGTTATCTTGGGTTTCTAGTAGAACGTTCAGCACTGTTTCTTCAGATACTCTCGGTGGTCTTCCTTTAGGTAAATCTGTAACGTGGCCGTATGTCCTGAATTTTGATTCAATTTTGCTGACTGTCGATCTAGTAATTGGCGGACGATCAGGATGATTTTCATTGAATAGATTGCAGACTTCTTCTTGTGAACGCACCCTATCTCCAAAACCAATCATCATAAGTACTTCAATACGTTCTCTCTCAAGTAATTGCATTTTCTTAAACAATGAAGTAGTGTAGTGCCTGGAGCGTTAAAAACGTGAAAACTGCGGACTATACAGCACCAGTGAATGAATTCAGATGGTACATGTGAAATTTCATTCTTCAGATTTAATGACAATGTTTACCTAAATTTTTTTTTGTACTTTTAATCCACATTTTAAATCTCCAGGTGCTCCACTATCTCCGTTATAATCTGGGAATCTATCAAGTTGAGGCATATGGTATGTTCACAAAAAGTGATAAGAATTTATCGTAGAATTGTAAAGTGAAATAATATACAGGGTATTACCTTTAAAAAAACTAATGACAAAGCCATAGCTCTTGAATGAGACACCCTGTATACAAAATTTTTATTGCGAAAATTGCCCAAATAAAAATACTAATCGACCTGTCCGAGGATTTTAACATGAAATAGAAACCTAATTTTTTAATGAATTTGTTCCTTTCATCATGAAAGCACTGTATATATATATATATATGAAATTGAATTTTAAGTGCCAAGCATCATGAAGTCTTAGTCCCAGGTCGAACTTTGCTAATTGCACCCATTTTAATAAGCAGGATTGCAAAGTGAAAAGCTGCTAATAATCAAACAATAACTAATGTAGCTACACTAGTGAAAATAAGAGAATATACCCGAAAAATTTGTGAATGGGAATGTTAGAAGAAATTCGGAAGAAGTTTAGGTAGATACCATAATTTTCAGAGACTTAAAAATTGAATTATAGAAACAAAGGAAGTACAAAAAACAAAGAGGACTGTGTATTGGAATAATTGTAAAACATTATGGAAAAAATTCCAAAACTAAAACAAAAACTATATTGAATGTTAATGAAATATAAAGATAAGGAAAATAATGTGAAGAAAAACTAATTATTCCATCGACACATAAAAAAATTGAATAAAGTAAAATAAAATTAATTATCCAAAAAATGGAGACGAGCTTGTTCAATACTTTCATATTACTATGTAACTCATATCTTTAATATTGGAAATGTAATATGAAATTACCACTAACTTCACAAATGAGCGATGGATGAATGCTTTCATATATGGTATGTACGCTTCATAGAAACGAAAAAAAAAAACTCTATCGCAGCGAGCTGCATTAGGAAAACAGGTTTTCAAAACGTATCCAGTTTGAAAAATATATTTCCAAATTCAAAAACAAATGCGCCCTCTAATGTGTAAACAATATTTATTTCCTCCTCGGGGGATCAACACCCAACCAATTCGTACCAAAACCAATCACATCCAAGGTATACGAAACGTACGTACTCTATTTCTATAAAATTGCGCTCTTTATCGTGTGAACAAGATTGCTATTGCTTCAAAATTGCGCCCGTTATCGTGTAAACAATGCTAAAATACATAAGCACATACATACGAACATATATATATATATATATATATATATATATATATATATATAAATTTATCATTTTTTTTTACAAAAATTGGTCAATTTCATGCCCCTCCAAAAGGCTTGAGTGTGCGGCTGCATACTTCGCACTCCCCTTAGGCCGGCCCTGTTAAGTTGATGGAAATTCATATTAACGTTTATTTAAACTTAAGTTCCACTATATTTACCATTAAATGATAATTGTTTCGACAACACAGTGTCTTCATCAGATTTAGTTACAGACTAATTTTTAAAATGTATCACAGTTCTTATATATTATCTGAAATGTTCTACTAATGGGTAAGAATAACAGGGGGTTGTATTTATGATTCCCAGAACGGTATAATAGGTATTGACTCATTTCATTGGGAATATTTAACTCTTATGAGGTTTCAAATAATAGGTTTAATAAAGGTGAATTACTAAGTGCTGAGATTTATTTTTCAAAATTTCCATAGATTATAATAAATTTAATTTTTGTGACTTATTTTCCGTATGTGAAATTTTTAAATTATGGTTGAAATCATGTGTTTCTTCTATTAAATGGTTAGAATAATGGGAGTCGCTCTCATTATTAACATAACTTC
The DNA here is from genome assembly GCA_030704885.1 of Cynegetis impunctata. Taxonomy (NCBI): domain Eukaryota; kingdom Metazoa; phylum Arthropoda; class Insecta; order Coleoptera; family Coccinellidae; genus Cynegetis; species Cynegetis impunctata. The sequence continues at coordinate 241,906 of JARQZK010000066.1, read as the reverse complement.
TTTTATGTTCTCTGATTCTATTATGAAGAATCAAAGATCTTCCCGTCTGACGTATATAAAATTTAGTGCATGAATAACACTCAAGTCTATAAACTCCTGATTTATTATTTTTACCTAATTTCGCTTTATTGTTTTTAATGATTGTACTTAAGAGTTTTTGGTTTTAAAAGCTAAATTATGATTATTACTCAAAAATATTTTGGAGACTTTATTTATTAATTTTCCAGAGTATATAAGTGTTTTATATTTTTTGATATTATCTGTATTATTCGTGGGATATACTATGTTGATAGCTCTGTTATAAAAATGCTTACTCAAAATATTTGAGACAAAATCTGGTATTTGAACTATCGACATAAAAATTGATGCTGTTGGAAAAATTTAACTAAATTTTGATAGATTCGTTCTGCCTCGAAAACCACTTCAGATACCAAATTGCAGCTCATTTGGTACCGCTGGAAATGTCAATATGTCCTTGGAAGGATTTGTGAAAAACAATAATAAATTTGGCAAATTTTTAGAAACTGATTTAAATATTGGGCAGAAATATTTAAACTATACTCGCCGGTATATCATTGGAAGCTTGGACACTAAACAGCTGTACACTCCCCTCTACACCCCTCGCCCAGCGTCGTTGCTAGTTTGTGGATTGAAAAATTAATTCACACAGCCAAAAATCCTAAAAAAATGATTTGCCGCCGACTATAGAAGGAATTTTGTCTTAAAACTATTACAGTTAAAATTCAAGGTAAAACCGAAGATCTACCCGGCTACCCCAATGAGTTCTGAAATACAGTAAGTCTGATGCCCTTGACCAAGGCCCAAGGTCAGTAGAACAGTCGTCTCGTGGCGGTACGCGGAAAGTGTTGTGACTCATCTTCCTGACATATTCTTGCTCTAGGTTTTAATGCCTCCATAGATGGACCGCTTTGAGGAGTCATTATCGACAGCTTCAAGCTGTCGCTGTCGGGCAATCTGGAGTTTCAATACAAAATTGATGTTCGCATTATACCGCTCAAGCAATTCTTTTGCAGTCGTTAGAAAATGAAGTCGGCGCGTAGTGCTTGCCGGCAGCAAAGAGCTGTTCACTTTGCCGTACATGAACATATTTGAAACGGTTTACTCTGACTGTTCGCCGCTGCTTCCTCTCGCAGCGCCCCGCGTACCCCGCCACAGCGGCCTCTCACCGTTTTACGAGTGTTTCTTCGTCGGAATCCATGTTGCAATGCAACTGAATGAACACGGGATCGAAGAAGTCATGTTGCGTAAAAATAACTGCTCGGAGTAGTCAGCTTGCAGTCGACTCCGACCACAACACGACTTCTTTCTAGCAGATGGACTCGACTCTTGAAGCCTCCATAGACAAACTGCTTGGAACAGTCGACACAATCTGTTGCGGTTGGAGTCAACTGCAAGGTGACTGCTTCAAGCAGTCATTTTTGAGATTGAGTTCGACCGCAGCATGACTACTCCGATGCCCCGTTCATTAAGTTGCAACATGGATTCCGTCGCCGTGAAGCGGTGAATGAGTGGGATACGCGGGGCGCTGAGAGAGGAAGCGGCGGCAACCAGTCGGAGTGAACCGCTTCAAGCGTTCCGTATACGGCAGGTTGAACAGCTCCTTGGTGCCGGCAACACTGCGAAACTCGATTGTGAGCCGACTTCATTTTTAGATAAGACTGCAAAAGAATAGCGTTCCTTAGTGTTAAACTAGACTTATTTAAGACAATAAGTAGATTTATATATATACCAAGCTAGTTAGTCGAGTATGTTAGGTACGCTGGCTAGCATTTGGGAGGTCTCGGGTTCAAACCCCGGGGCCGACTGGTCTGCCATGAGTTTTTCTCAGAGGTTTCCTCATGGTAATGTAAGTCACTGCTTGCAAACTTATAAGGCGAATGCTGGGCCAGTATTAATCCTCTGAACCCTACCCACACTTCCTATGTTCCATAAATATCCCGTCTCACCTTTCCTTAATGCACTTGTACATACAAGTGTATCCTCTGATCTGGCTGAAGGAGTTAATACCAAACTCAAACTGCCCGCCTCCCTGACACATACTTCAGGGAGGAATGAAACACGTGTGTTTCCTTTTCCTTTTCCTTTTTTATATATATATATATATATATATATATATATATATATATATTTAACGAAATAATTTTTGTAGTAGCTTTTCTTGAATCTTTTTATTAAATTTTTAGGAGTGTTTGTTCTAGGGTTTGGTAGTTTCTTTTGACATTTCAAAATGTTTTTTACTTTCACATCGTTTATTGCTTTTTAACGTTGCGGCTGTAATTGTCTTCATCAGAAAACATTTCAACCCTCATATGGTATGTTTGTATCTAATTGTTCTATTTTAAAACGTATTATATTATACCATTGCTTCTCACACGTCGAACAATACAAATTCTTACAAAACACGCATGAAATTCGAAACAAAACATTCAAAGACAATACCACTATGTAGCCTAAGCCCGACTTAATAAACAATGTGAAACAAGTTGATATGTTGAAAAAATCTAACGAACTAGAGCAAACACTCCTATGAATAAATATATATATATATTTTTAACAGTTTTTCAATTATGTAATTCTTTTCAGATCCACTACTTTACAATGATCTTAACTATCTACTATATGTATGCGACTGTATTACAATGGTGGAGGCTTGGTTCTCTGAAAAATAAGTTGAATGGCACCTTGAATACAAAAAACGCACTCTTGCTCAGTACTAGCAAAAGTATTCACAATAATAAAAGACAAAGGAGTATCGAAAATTTATTATTTCATGTAGAAGACAGGATAGCATGTACCATAATACCGAAGGTAAAAAATATTTCAATATGTATTTTGAGAATATTAGTTGCAATCTCACATAATGCTTTTCGATTTCAATCGTATCGCGCAAATCATAACAACTAGGTGATACCATATCTCATCAAAGGAGAGTTTTGTAAATTGAAATATAAACAACACAAGTATTATTCGCACACAATTGTGCTATTAGTGAAATTAATAACAAACTCTCTGCTACTTTTAATGTTAAAATGTCGGGTTTTTTCAGTCATTGAAAAACCAGGTAAAATTATGTTCATCTAGTCATCAGCAGTAACTTTTATATTAGCATTCAGAATTTCTATATTTTTTATTCATTTTGTTTGCTTCTAATCTTGCTTTAATAATCTTTTTTGGAACAAAATTTCAGCAAATCGTGAATCTGTCCCATTGGATATTATTTCCCAAAGATCTAAGAACTTTTCCAATTCATATTGAAGTCCGGAAATGTGACGTCAAACCGCCGTTCTTATATTTAATGGTTAGAACACTTCTAGATAATTATACCAGACATAACAGTGAAATGATTCAGGTGAGATATTTCAAAATATATTCCCTAGTTCTTATGCCAATTAATGAATAACAATGAATAACTGTAAAAAATTGTCTGCGATTTCTGATAGATGACTATATATATATATATATATATATATATATATATATATATATATATATATATATATATATATATATATATATATATATATATATATACATATACCTACTGTTATCTTGAGCTAGAACTAGAGCGGTTATAAACCATTCGACTTCAAGTACGCCACCGAGTTATTTAGCCGAGTAATTTCAAACCCCGTGGACGACTGTTCTGCCATCATTTTCCTAAGAGAATTCCTCATAGCATGAGTAAGACACTGCTTGCTTGCTTACTTACTTAGGCGAATGTTGGGTCATCCTCTGAACGCTACCTCTCTTCCATTACTCATCCTGTCTCTCCCACCCTCAATGCACTTATCAATACAAATGTATTCTATGATCTGATTTGAAGAATTTCTCCCGTAAACTCAAGCGGCTTTCCTTCCTCACACATACTTGAGGAAGGAATTAAACACGTGGCCTTTCCTATCCTTCCAAGGACTGGATCTAATGAGAACAAAACAATTTACTGATGTTCTACAACTTGAACTATTTTCCAGAAATTTTCAATTAAATGCAAATTTTCTATCACGTTGTAGATTGAAGATTTTGGGGAACTTATAGCATGGAAAGGAGCAAGTAAATTTGAGGTCCTAGTGAAGACAGATTTGGAAAACTTAACCAAATTGGTCCATTGTTTCTGGAATAGTGCAATAGATATCAATCATGATCTGGAAGTATTGGAAATAGAAAGTGAGTAGATTTTTTAAGGTAGAGAACTTTCTTAATTTCGCCAAAAAAATATGCGAATAATTCATCTAAATATTTTTCTTTTTTTCTAAGGTTTTAATAAAACAGAATATTTGCATCTATTTCAAGTAGGTACTCAAGTAACCAACATTTGGATAATGATTGTCATTATATCCATCTCACAAAATTTAAAGGAAACAGTTGATTATCATCCATCGGCAATAATATAAATACCCCAAAAATTTACGAGATGGCGTTATATGAAATTGTCAGCATGAGAGCGAACAGGACGCTATCATTTTGAGTGTAAATTGCGTTTTTACAAAAAGTACAACTATATAAATAAAATAAAAAAGCACAACCTTATCTAAATACAAAATTGCATCCAAATGGTTAGAGTTGTTATATATATATATATATAAATATATATATATATATATATATATATATATATATATATATATATATATATATATATATATATATACATTTGGATTGGTTTTGTATCTGTATATTATAGATTGTTGGGATTAGTCGTTCACACGAGCAGGAACTTACCACAGCAAAAGAAAATAAAACAAAACGATCCGTAGTGAGACTCTTGATGAAATTCTTGTAAAAGGCTCCAAAAATAGAGCCGAAACGTCGAGTAAATTAAGTCAAATTTTATTAGTCATTTTAATATCTGTTATACCACGAAAAATCCCAACAATATATATATATATATATATATATATATATATTTATATATATATATATATATATATATATATATATATATATATATTTATATATATATATATATATATATATATATATATATATATATATATATATATATAACTTTTTGATAATTATTAAGCAATAACAGGCTTGGTGAATATCAAAAAACTCGATTTTATTAAAAAGTTGACGTTTCGCCACGACATTCGTGACTTTTTCCACGAATGTCGTGGCGAAACGTCAACTTTTTAATAAAATCGAGTTTTTAGAGATTCACCAAGCCTTTTATTGCTAATAATTATCAAAAGTTAAAAATAGTTCACAGGCAACAACAATTCAAATATATATATATATAATAATATATATATATATATATATATATATATTATATATATATATATATATATATATATTTATATATATATATATATATATATATATATATATATATATATATATATATATATCAAGGGCGTCGCCAAGGGGGGGCAGGTAGGGGCAGTTGCCCCCCTAGAGATTCATGTAGTCAAATGCAAAGAAATCAAAGTCCTAATTCCGTCGCGAGCGTTTGCGGTGTCCATAATTGTAATCTTTTGTCGAATCATTCTCTATGTTGATTGGCTATCGTTATAGCCAGCATTGCTATAAACTGTGTTTTTTTCGAGACTGTAAAAGTTGTTTGCTTTTAAACCCATCAAAATGAACAATTTTCAGTACAGATTTTTCAACTTTGAAGTTAGTTTGCTTTGTACCCACTGGAGTTAGTTCGGATAGTGATTCAAAAATCTTCGTATGGTATATAAAAGGGAATAGATTTTTCAGTTATCATTCTTCTACCTGCCTATTTGAAAAATATTGTTTCACAGTGAATTTAAAAAAAAAGTCTAGCGGAAGCAGCAGCGACAGCGATGAACAGGATGAAAAATTTCAAAAGGAAAAAGAGAACAAAATGGAAACAATATCGCATGAAGGTCGGTTACCACAACGGGAGATACTCAGTCTGAGGAACTAGTTCCGGACTCTTATATAGGCACAAGTCCTTATGATGATTCCGAGGCTGACCTTGTTCATCCATCCAGACTCGGATCCCGATTCTTCAATAGATGACTGCAACGAAAATGGCATAGGTCGATTTATTGGACAAGCATCGTTGTTATCAACCGAAAAGAAGAAGGAATTGCTGGAAAACTGTTGGTCCCCTTCTGCGACATACAATATTGCGAAAGATGCCAAATATTTAAAGAGAAAATTTAATTATTCCTGGTTGGAAACGTACTCTCCATTGTTAGCTTATTCCAGGCTTCAAAAAGGATCATTTTGTGTATATTGCACTTTTAGAGGCCTATTGGGATCATTTATCATAAGGCCATTTTGTAAGTTCAAAGCGATGTTCGCGAGCAATGCAAGAAGCACATGGCAACCCACTTCCATAAAGCGGCACTGGAAGCTGCTAAGTACATAATTTCTCGGAAGTGTGCCTGTAGATGTGCAACTCGACAAATACTCTCGGGATATTATTAAAGAAAACCGGAAAATTATAACATCTATCAATTCCTACATTACATTTTGCGGGTCGCATGATTTAGCTCTGAGAGGTATACATTATGGCGAAGGTATTCTCGAGGACTTACACAAGCACCGAATTGACGCGGGAGATTTGATTTTGACGAAACACATTGAGCATGGCGAAAAGAATGCAAGTTATCGATCTGTTGATATTAAATTAAGTTATCGGCATTTGTGGAGACGTCATTAGGGCATATATTTATTATGAAGAAAGTAAAAGCAACGAAAGATATTATTAGATTTCCTCGGGAATCAGTTTTGAGAAGGAAGTTGATCTAACCGTTATTGATGTCCTAAAAGAGGCAAAAACCTTCTTTCCTGAAAAAGGAGCAGCGTTGAAAACTTAGATCGCTCTACCGTGCACAACATGTACGGTAAAGCGATCGTTTAGCAGCCTCAGGAAACTAAAAACCTAGTTAACAAGCACAATGAGGGAATATCGCCTCAATGGTCTGGCCATGATGAGTGTGCACAGAAAACATATTAATGAAAACTTACAATAATTTCATGATAAAGTGATCGAAAAGTTTACAAAAAACCGACGAACATTGTGTTTTAATTAACTTAGTAACAAAAGATCTCTCTCGGCTACTTCATTATTAAAATATTATAACTGTCAATGGACAATTTGACTGCCCCCAAATTCTTTGAATTTTATTTTTATTTTATCCTATATTTTGTCGCAAATTCTTTTCGTTCTATTATTAATAACTTTGCTTTTAACTGTATTCAAAATTCATACTCTTCCCATCCTCCATATATCAACTGCCCCCCCCCCTGAACCACCGGCTGGCGACGCCCTTGATATATATATATATATATATATATATATATATATATATATATATATATATATTTATATATATATATATTTATTTATATTAATTTAATATTTATATATATCTTTATATATATATATATATATTTATTTATATTTATATAAATATATATATATATATATATATATATATATATATGTATATATATATATATATATATATATATATATATATAGGGTATCCGGAAAATACGTGTACAACGCTGCATGACAAACTTCTGACGTCAGAATAGGTCGATCTAAGCCGACTTAGTTATTTATGGACTACCCCTTATAATTTGGTTAGCGTTCAGGTTTTATGGAAAACGCTCGAACATGTCAATTTAGTTTTTCAGTTTCCCACACGTCAACAAAATTATTTTGTTTTTTCATTGACATCTGTCAAAAAATATGACGTCATCGACATTTTTATTAAATTACAGTATATGGCATGCGATACATAATTTGAAAGCTCTTGCCTTACTCAGTGTGTTCCTAGATTTGTATGCGATTCTGTAGCTCCGTTTCAAAATGGCGGCCGTCCAATTGTGAAATTTATCTTTTCATTCCTTTCAATTCCTGTCCATACATTAAGTTTCCTGGCCTGAGCTTGTTTTTAATTCCATGGTGGAAAACGAAATTCCATCACTCAATGGCATTGCAATAGTAGTTTTGGTCATAGTAAGCTTAGACAAACCAAACACAAACAAAAACTAACATCAGTATTGACAACTGATAAGGTTGAACAATAGTGAGATCTTAATGTCATTGCGTTGTATTCGAAAATTCCTTTTTTAATAAACCAAAAAGGTCGCTCAGTGAAAAAGACCGTATTGAAATTTTTATGATGGTTCGTTACAGATATCGTCGCAGATCTACTAATGAGGTACAATCAAATTCATCCAGATCGAACTTTGCCGCAAATATTTTATTCTCGGACTAAGCAACCTCAACACTGTACTGTAGACATGCAAAATTATCGATAGTGTTCTTAAGAAAATCCACATTGGATTCAAGAAGTTAATTGTCAATCGCCTCATAAATATAATGTATGGGTCGGTATATTGAAAGATACAGAGCTCGGACCATTTTTCTTTCAAGGAAATCTTATTGGTGAAGCCTACATAAATTTTTGTCTGTTTGAACTTCTACCAGCTTTAGTCGCTCTGTATTCTTCACACCGATTTGTTTAATCCAGAAATTTGGCTGTAACGAGATGAAGCCCCGCCCCTCTATGGAAGAGAAGTTCGGTACTCTTGATTTGATATTTACAGGAAAATGGATTGGCCCGCGGGGTCCCATTGAATGGATCGCCAGGTCACCTGATATGACCCCTTTTAAGTTTTTTTTTAAATACTATCTAAAGTGCCGCATTAGAACCGAAATACCAAACATTTCACTAGACTTGGACACTGCCAAGTTGCCAACGATGGCCACTTTCAGTATTTACTGAAATAATTTGTTTCTATTCATCTGTTTTATTCTTAACATATCCTTCTCATTTTATTATTTTTATGAGCTCCTTGTTCTCACAATTGTATGGCCGCCATTTTGAAACAGAGCTACAGAATCGCATGAAAATCAAGGAAATACTACGTGAAGCAAGAGCTTTCAAATAATGTATCGCATGCCATATACTGTCATTTAAGAAAAATGTCGATGACGTCATATTTTTGACAGATGTCAATAAAAAAACAAAAAATCTTGTCAAAATGTTGGAAACTGAAAAACTAAATTGACATGTTCGAGCGTTTTCCATAAAACCTACCTGAAGGCTACCAATTTATAAGGGGTAGTCCATACTACACTATATATATATATAAATATATATATATATATATATATATATATATATATATATATATATATATATATATATATATATATATATATATATATATATATATATATATATATATATATATATATATATAAGATACAAGCATTGCTCGTTTAAATGATTAAGATATTAAATTTTATCATTTTTAGCTGTTAATATTGATGGCAACGCGAATAAGATTAAATACACTAGAAAATACTCATTGGGAGAAACAATTAAATATTCCCACTCGCCTGTTCACTGGAAAAAATTCGCACTAGATGTCAAGGAACTTTATCTGAAAATCCGAGAGAATTCGAAGTAAGTTAATAAAGTATCTCGGATTACTAGTACTCTCATTATATATTTCAGTCCGAAAATCAAAATTGAAAATGGATCCAGCAAACCGGAGGATCAAAAAAAAGTACCTATCTACGAAGTAAAACCAATTAAAAAGGAATCGAAAAAACAAGCGGTCACCTTGGAGGTAACTGGTAGTGATCACAGAAGGCATAAAATACCTGATAAAAGAGCTGAAGATAAACATAAAATAGATAAAAAATCTAAAGATGAATATACTAGAATAACAGAAGAAAAGTCTGAACTGAATAAAGTTAAGAATATCACAGCAAAGACTGAATTAGCTAGTAAAAAAGTTGACCAAACAGAATCCTCTAATATTAAACCCAAAACCGATTCTGTTACAAGAATCACATCCGATAAATATCGAAATGATTCACATGACAAGCTTAAAAATAAAGATACAGAAAATAAAAATTCAGAGATGAGCACAAATGAAAAACCTTTCCAATACAAAGAAACTAAAAGAGATAGAAGCAAAGAAGGTATAATAGGTGAACAAATGAAAGAGCATAGACAGAGTGATAGAGAAGTTAAAGCTGATGTAAAGGAAAAAGATAGACCTAGTACCTCAAAATTTCAAAAGCATAGGGATGGAGAAAAAAGTGAATTATCAGATTCCAAAAGAAATAGATCGTTGAGTAAAGAGAAAGATAAAAGTGATAAAATAAACAAAGATATAATTTCCAAATCAGAAGACGTGAATGAGTCTATAGAATTAAAATCGGCCAACATGAAACCACCAAATATATTAGTGTACGCAGATAGTGTAACTGCCAAGGAAAATGTCAAGGCAGTTCTGAATTCAGTGATTAATAGAGAAAAGTAAGTATATTAGTTTTTTGATATTTGATTGAATTTTCTTAAAGTTACTCATTTTTATTACCTTTTGAGTACATCCAGAACAATTCGAAGTAGATGTCCCAATGTAAATCCAACATATGAGTGAGATATATAATTCAGAATCGATGTCCAGTTTTCATTAATCAGTTTTACAGATTTAACTTTCTAAACTCACTACGTAAAGAGCTTCTAATTCTCCAGTGATTGGTGGATTTGTTAAATATTTTATGTGTAAACGACAGAAACAAAAAGCATGTTCAACTGCATGACATTTTGGCATGGACATCTTCAATAATTTAGAATTGAGACAACATTGGTCATAATGAATGTTCCCTTTCTCTTGTCTTATTTATATGAAATGCACACTGAAGAAACTAGTCCATCAAATAATGAGTTTTAAAACTCCTTGGGATTTTTTTGGATTCTTAACTAGGTAAATTTGGAACTGTTTTGAAACACGAATCATTCGGCGGGCTATTTTACTTTCTAAGCCAGGAAGGAAATAATAGGGGTCAGTTTGCGCCTTGAGTTGCTAGAAGGTAGCTGATCATTTTCCATTTCAGACGTTTCTAGTTGTTCAATGTTTACATGACACTAGTTAACATAATCCAGTTCCTCTATCGTGCAGAGGAAGAATTTTTGGCATAAGCAGGTTGAAGGTATTTTTTACCTTATTTCATTCGTGCTTTTGTAATTTTCAGGTATATAGTCTATGATCTTCCCTCAAATACTTCATCAAGCCTAGTGTGGAGTGATTCGACAGTTTTGGTTGTAATTTGTGGCGCTACAACTCCAGAATTAACTTCTCAATTACTTCATTATCTAGTGAATGGTGGGCAGCTTCTATGCTTATGTAGTGATTTGCTCCACAGTATACTAAATGTTTTCTCAACTGCAGAGGTAGGAATACAGTAAACAATAATTCGAAATTGGAAATAATATATAACAACTATGGTTTTCTTTTCGCCAATTTTGAAATACTGAATATATTCAACACATTTTCAAGGTAATATGTATATTGAATGGAATTGGCATTTACTTGGTGAAAGTTCATATTCATAACTTTATAAAGAAATAAAAAAACTAACTTTTCACAGGTTGAAATAAAAATCTATAGAGTAAACGCGTTTCGTCATAACATTGACTTCATCTCGTACTAAACTATGGTATTACAAAACAATCTATTTATACGAAAATTGAATATAACAGAGGGGTTCCTAGAGAAACTAAATAACAATAAGCAATTCATTCAGAGCTATTAGTAAGTACCTACATTGAACAGATTAAGGAGAGGAGAAGGGATTACTTCAATCTGGTCGTTAACTAAATTTCCGGAATTTTTATATTTATTTATGTATAGGGATTCCCAACAGTTGGTTTTATGGAGACTATTTTCAAATTGTAATATATTATAATTGTGATTAAATTACAATTTGAAAATAGTCTCCATAAAACCAACTGTTGGGAATCCCTATACATCAATAAATATAAAAATTCCGGAAATTTAGTTAACGACCAGATTGAAGTAAACCCTTCTCCTCTCCTTAATCTGTTCAATGTACCTACTAATAACTCTGAATGAATTGCTTATTGTTATTTAGTTTCTCTAGGAACCCCTCTGTTATATTCAATTTTCGTATAAATAGATTGTTTTGTAATACCATAGTTTAGTACGGGATGAAGTCAATGTTATGACGAAACGCGTTTACTCAATAGATTTTTATTTCAACCTGTGAAAAGTGAGTTTTTTTATTTCTTTATAAAGTTATAATATGTATATATCGATAGGAGAAGAAAAAACTTTATACCCTTTTTGCATATTTTACTTTTTGGCATAGTTAAACTTTATATAGAGGAGTGCCAAAAGCTAAAATTTCTACATATGTGTTGCAAATAAATTCAATTCAATTTCTAAAAGAAAATTTTTTCATATAATGACTACAGCGCATTCGCCATTTTGTATTAAAGTTCATATTGCCAATGTAAGACATAACATTACAGTCCAACTTTGGCCACTAGTTGTGAATATCGTCAAAAATTAGCGAAATATTGAAATATTTGCGTTTAGATACTGTACTCATTTAGTGCATTGATTGTTTATTTCCTTAGGTTAGAGAACATGAATTGGTTCGATTTTCTTACGGTGAATGGAAGAGAGTAAAAATGATGCATCACATATTTTGCTATCAAGCTTCTCCAGCTAAGAAGCAGTTTTCCAAAGATTCCGTAGAGTCTAATCACAGGTGAGCTTTCAGAAATGCTGTGTTCGATTCATATTTTAACGTTCCTACCTTTCTGGCAGCAATGGTTCGAGTCCAATTGCTCCAAGAACACCCTCTGTTGCGGAGATTCAACATAATGGTAAAAATTATATTCTTCAGGTACAGGTGTTGGGTACCGAAGAAACATGGCAAACTCCAAGCCTGTTACTTGCTAATGTTAAAAATTCAAATGGAAGAGCAATATTTTCCCAGGTTTGTCACTGCTTATTTCAAATAAAATTTGATTTTGCATCAAAAACTGGTATAAACAGTCTAAAAAGACTTCAAAACTGAACCAGAAAAAACATTTTCGATCTTTGCCTGATGAATTGAAAATTATATCGAATTTCAATTTGTTAAAAACTTAATTGAAAAATACTTTTTATTATTTCATTTAAGAGAAGATTCTCCTGTAAATTATTACATATTGTGTTGACATTTCATTATGAAATGATTTACATTTTAATCAATCGTTTATTGTTACCACTTAATAAATTTAGACTATCATATTTAGTCAAAAGTAGGTAATGTCTTACTGTCGTTTCATTTTTAGGTTCATCTAGAAATAGACCCTTTGCAGTATGAAGATGATGAAAGCAAATTTACAGCTTTGAAAGATAGTAATCTTGCCAGAATTGAGATACTAACTGATATTCTGAGAAACCGTCTGGACATTGATTGCACGAAAACTGAGGATGAAATAAATTATACTCCAGCCTATTTTCTAGGAAGACATGATGTAAGCCCAATGCATTCAGTTCGTTCGCATCTTGTTATCAACACGTAATTTTGCTTTCAGATGAAAATGGAGATGATTAGCGAGTGCAAAGAAATAGTTGATAACACCCTCAACTGTGAAAAGATCTCTTTGGTGTTCTGCGGAAAAAATGTAGATCCTGGTATTGCTTCCTCTTGCAGGTTGCCAGTTATGTTGTATTCTTGCCCTTCTACATTTTCAACGGTAGAATACTTTTCGGTAAGTATAATGAAATAAGTTGTACATATATCATCATTTATTCAATTATATGCAACCATATTCAATGTTTTGATATTTCAGACTTTAAATACAGATATCATAGGAAGATTAGTTATTTATGCTGATGTCTTGACAAGTTCGCAGCATCTGTTGAGTGCAACTGTTAAACATGGGTTAGTGGTGATACCAAGACAACAATCTGCGGCCGTAGGTAAAATGCCTTTTAATTTTTTCATTAGAGTAATTTATTACATACCTCTCGCCAGAGAAGAGGGACGTACGACGAACTTCGACTTTAATTGGCCGGAAAGTGTAGTAGGTATTGTTCCTGTAAGATTGGCAGGACTAGAGAAGATGTAGAAAATTTAATAAAACGCATGAGCAGAAGAGCTCTGTCACTAAAGTCGTATTTTCCCCCATTTTTATTCTTTTTTGCATACAAATTATTAATCCCCTAAATAAATTTGGGGGGCTGAAGAGATGAGCAAACCTTGAATACCTGCAAAACGCATAAAATTTCTACATTGAAACTGATAAATATGACCTTCCATACATCAACCGAATTCACATAAAAATTCAAGTCTTCCAGCTAAATTTGGAATAGCTGTAAAGTTACGTACGCTCTAATTCAATCTGGAGGTGCGTAAATCCTTAAAAATCGTGAAAAATTAAGATATATTTAAAAATAGCGGTGTTTGGGGAATAAAATTTATACCGCCAAAAGGCACCTCTTTATCATGAACTTAATCCACGTGCACGTTTTTAACTATCTTACTCAATTAAGACAGCATTTGGGGAGCAAAAATCTTTCAAAAAATGGTTACTTGTGAAAGCCCTAGAAGGCTGAATGGCGAATATGTTGTTCATAATTAATTTCTACATCTTTTGCTTCCGCTCATGCACCTTTCCGTCATTCCCTTGCCCAAAGCTTTGAAATGACAAAACTTTGACTATATTTCTCCAAATTTAGTTAGTTTTGTTCTGCATCAAAAACAACACCAAATGAAAATTTAAAGTCCATTGGGCAACTGGAGATGCCAATATGTGCTATGAAAAAACATATACATATATATATATATATATATATATATATATATATATATATATATATATATATATATTTATTAGTGGCTCCGTAGTTCTGTGGTCAGTGCGTTGGACTACTGAAAAGAAGGTCGGTGGATCGAATCCCGGCCGAACCAACGAATTTATGCGGAGCTACCTCTCGGAAGGCAATGGCAAACCACCGAGAAGTATTCTGCCTAGTAAAGCCTCTCTGTAAAGACGTTCGGAACCATCGTAAAACTGTAGGTCCCTTTTATTCGTGTATCGCTGTATCACGCACTGCACGAATAGTTGTAGAGAGGTCGCCTACGCCCGAAACCGGGTACGGCACATTAGACGTTTCTGGTGAACCATTCAACGAATTACTTTGAAAATTCAATGCAGAGCATAATCGAATATTCAATTTGAATTTTCAAAGTGATCCGTTGTATGGTTCACCCGAAACGTCTTATGTGCCATCCACCGTGAATCACCCTGAATATATATCGTCGTTGCCGCGGTGAAACCTCCTATGTGACAAAAAATCCAAAACGTGATTTTGATATCATTGGAAACAAGATTTTACCACCTATGTGCTAGTAGAAAGCATTCATGTGTTAAAAGAACGTAACACGATTTAAATTGATCAAAAAGAATCCTGCTATGTGTAAGAGTTAACCGCACCGCTAAAGGTACCATACAAATCACCTATGTGACAATTCCAAGACTCGGACGTTACATAGGTGGTTTCACAGTAGTTTATCTCTGTGGTTGAAGTTTTATTTTTTCTGGAAAAAAGGTAGTATTAAATTATTTACAAATCAGTTATTTGCTTCTCCTGTCAAATCATGTTTTTGTCACTTAGGAGGTTTCACCGCGGCAACGACGATATATATATATATATATATATATATATATATATATATATATATATATATATATATATATATATATACAGTATAATCCATTTATAAAAAACTCGCTTATAATGGAAACTCGCATGTAATGAACTAATTTTCAAGTCCCGGATTAAACACGTGTAAAATACTCGGACAAGATGGACTCGTTTATAATGGAACCTCGCCTGTAGTGGACCGAATTAGTCTATCATAAGCGAGTTTTTTCTGTGATTCCCCCGGTGATTTCCCCAGCACGATGTGTTCTGATGCAAAATTATGCAGTATTATTTCGACCGAAAGGTCGAAAGACTTAGCGTTTGGGGCTTGCAGCTCTGTGAATGTTATTCGATACGTTGCGTCGTATTTGTCTCTGAACTTTTCAAAAATATGCTATTTCCTCCAGCAAGAAAACAGCAGTGAAATGTTTTCAAAATTAAATAAAGTTAAACTTATTTTGCAGAACAATTATATGAAAAAACACTGTTCAAAGTAAAATAACTGATTTTTTTAAGAAATAATATTTTGTAAACCATATTTAGCAATTAAATGTAGTTCTCTTATCATGTGTTGTTTGATTCTCATAAGATGAACACTCGTATATAATGAACTATATCTCTTTGTCCGCTCGAGTCCATTATATGCGGATCGCACTGTATATATATATATATATATATATATATATATATATATATATATATATATATATATATATATATATATATATATATATATATATATATATATATATATATATATATATATATACTTATATATATATATATATATATATATATATATATATATATATATATATATATATATATATATATATATATATATATATATATATATATATATATATATATATATATAATAAAAAAATATTAAATATATATATATATATATATATATATATATATAATTATATATATTATATATATATATATATATATATATATATATATATATATATATATATATATATATATATATATATATATATATATATAGAAGAAGGGTAGTCTTTGCTGACTAGTTAGGATGCAATAAGGATAATAATATTTGGGTATAGCAGCAAGCAAAACGTGTACTCTTATAACACTATATTTCCGATATTTCGACAATGATTATTGTCATCTTCAGGGAAGCTACAAAATAAGCACAAAAGAAAATCAATAAATGCTCCATAACGGCCAACAGCAAAAATACTCACTGTGTCTTTGAGAATGATTGCAAAAGGTGTAAAGATCGAGATACAGCATTATTGATTTCCACAAAACATTATTGATCGAGAACACAGGCGTGATGATCATCAACTGACATTACAAGTTAAAATGGTCATAATAAATTAAAATGAAACATAGTTAATTTTGAGGAAATTAAACATTATTGAGTCTAAGTTAAGTTAAAGACTAAAATAATATAATTATCTACTTCGTCATTTCATATTGACTGAAAAAGAGACGCGACCAGCCATCTTGATCAAGAAAGTAGACATAGACAACATCAAAACAAAAAACTCCAATGTGAAAATATGATAATTTAGGACCACAGATTGGTCACTGCTAACAAATAAAATAGCCAGAAGTATAAAAGACTCAGAGAAAGAAAGGCAACCTTTCTCTCACTCGACATTTCTTAAATGGATGTTTTTATCTAACTCTAACAAAAAGGAATAAATTTCACTAAGATGATTTAAATCAGTTTTTTTATTTAAGCAATTTTCTGATTGTGAAATGTAAGCCATCTCCATAAACAGTCTCTTAACAGAATTTCTCTCTCTTGTCAATATTTTGGTGTCATTGAAATTCATAATATGTCCTGTAATATTAACATGTTCACTCAAAGCACATCTTTCAGGATGGCACCTACAGTCACTCTTATGTGAGGTAATTCTATCCTTGAGGGCTCTAGACGTCTGATCTACATATAATCTATCACAATTGGAGCATGGGATGCTGTAAACTATATGAGATTGTGAAGTTAAGGGTGTTTTATCCTTTACTTTGGTGAAAATGGAACTTATTGTTAAGACTGTTTTATTGGTAATTTTAATGTGACAAAGAGACCTGAAAATTCGTGACAACCTTTGGGAAACATCAGTGATATAAGGAAGTGAGGTGAGGAAAAATTGAGTTTGGGTCGAATCAGCTGCTTCATTGGTAGCTGCTGCAACCTGTGAGACACTTCTGTTATTAATTGTATCTTGTATTGACATGGTCGACGTACCAAAAAGGATCTTTTTTAATAGAGCAGGAGGATAAGAGTTATCTATAAACAAATCATATAAAATTTTTAAATTCTTCTGATGGAAGCAATTGTCAGAAATACAAAGCACTCGACGCTTCATCTGTTTTACCAAATTAACTTTCATGGATTGTTTATGATACGAGTGGTAGTTCAAATATCTTCCACTACTAATGGGTTTTCTATACCAGTCGATGACTATAGTATTATCCCTATTACGATGAAATTTTGTATCCAGAAAGGGAACACTATGTTCCTCATCTTCAAGTTCTATGGTGAACTGTATGAAGGAATCAAAACTATTGAATACGTCAACCACTTCTGTAACTCCGCCAATTGGTAAAGCTACAATTAGATCATCTACATATTTCTTAATAAAGAAAAAATTAAAAGGTAAAACCTGCAAAATCCCATCTAACACGTCATCCATGACATACATTGCGAGAATAGGACTAATCTTTGCACCCATAGGTGTTCCAAAAATCTGTTTATAAATTTTCCATTAAATTAAAAATACGTATTATTAAACAAAAAGGTTATTAATTGAAAAAAGTTTCCTTATCAATACCACAATGAGTGCTAACACGACCCCATCTTTTATCAATTGCTCGTAAGCATAAATCTAAGTAAACATTATTGAATAATGAGACAACATCCAAACTTGCCAAAACGTAACCATCAGGTAACTTCATCCCATTAAAAACCGCCGACACCTCAAAAGAATCTTTGATATAATAATTATTACTATAATCATAAGCAGCAGTCAGAATGTCTGTCAAGAAAGATGCCAAGGCTTCTGTGGGAATACCAACAGAAGAAATAATCGGTCTAGCTGATAAAATAGGTTTATGAATTTTAGGTATGCATAGAACTTTGGACAAACACCATTATATGTTGTAAGTTTCTTCCTTTGAGAAACATCTATTTGATTAGAGTTAAATCATTTTTTGATTAATTGATTGCATTTCTTTTGGATTTGAGAAGTTGGATCCAAACGAAATGCAATCAATTAATCAAAAAATTATATATATATATATATATATATATATATATATATATATATATTATATATATATATATATATATATATATATAAATATTATTATCCTTATTGTATATATATATATATATATATATAATATATATATATATATAATATATATATATATATATATATATTATATATATATATATATATATATATATATATATATATATATATATATATATATATATATATATATTATATATATATATATATAATATATATATATTATATATATATATATATATATATATATATATATATATTATATATATATATATATATATATATATATATATATATATATCGAGATCCAGGAGTTCTACGACTATAAACGTAATCGATTAGTTTTTTCTCGCTGCTAATGGTTGGGGAGGAAAGGTCCCTATTCGGATTTGGGTGATCTGGATTGATCCTTAAAAATAATACGCGGATATGCTTCTATATACGTTTCTCTCAGCTGTTCTCTCATAAATAATATATATATATATATATATATATATATATATATATATATTATATACATATATATATATATATATATATATATATATATATATATATATATGTTGATTTTCAGGTTCTCGCGGAGATAATCTGGTTGTCTGGTTTCCCGGGTTTGTATCCGCGTATTGGCTTCGTCTTCGTTGAAGTCTGCTCGACGTTTCGGCAAAATCACATTTGCCATCTTCAGGTAGCTCTTCTTGGTCGGAATGAATACACTGAACTGAGTGGAAGTGTTATTTGCGTCCTTATATATCCCTCTCCTTCGTTGCGCTTGGTTGTGATTGGTTGTTCTCGGCGGCTGCGGCTTCGCGTGATTGGTCCTGCTGGTTCTGACTGCTGCTCCTCCTTCGTGATTGGCTGCTTTGATTGGAACGTGTACGATGTGTTGCATGAGTTCTTAATGCTGGTTTCCAAATAGCCGAGATTCGCTGCGCGTCATTTCGGGTGTTCAAACAACTTCTTTGCTTTCTCTATCTCGATCGCCTCTCTGGTGATTCTGGTGTGCAGGCGCTGGCAGTTGGAAATCATTCTGGTGTTGGGGAAGTCGATTTTATGTCCTGTGTCAAGTATATGTGATGTAAGGGACGACGTAAGATCTCGTTGCTGTACTGCATTTTGATGTTCGGCCCTCCTCACACTGATTCGTCGGTTAGTTTGACCAATGTATGTGCCGTCACAATTTTTGCATGGTATCTCGTAAACTCCCTGTCCTTCTAATAAAATTCTATCCTTTGGATTCCTCAAAAGTTGGCCAATCTTCTTGTGCGTCGTGAATATAGTATTGATGTTGTTCCGGCGCAATAATCGTCCTATTCGGTCGGTGGTTCCTTTGATGTATGGCAGGAGAACTCTGCTGACTGCGGGGTCCCCATCAGATGTAGTCTTAGTTTTATTTTCTTGTTTGGCTCTTCTGATGATTTTTCCTTGAATAACCATTGGCTTTTAATGCTCCCTCGATGGTGGCCATTTCACTTTTCTTGTGATCCGAATCAGAAATGGTTCTGGAACGACAAATGAGTGTTTTTGCTGTTGAAAACAGTTGTCCTGGGTGATGGTGTGAGTCAGCCTGAAGGTATCTATTGGTATGGGTTTTCTTTCGATACACGGTGTGGCCAAGTTTTCCGTTAGGTTTCTTCATTATCAGAACATCAAGGAAGGGAAGCTGGTTATTTTCTTCTATTTCCATGGTGAACTGAATACGTTCGTGTTGATTGTTGAGGTGATTGAGGAACGTATATAGTTTTTCTTCTCCATGGGGCCAAATGACGAAAGTATCGTCGACATATCGTATCCAATCACAACGAAGCGCAACGAAGGAGAGGGATATATAAGGACGCAAATAACACTTCCACTCAGTTCAGTGTATTCATTCCGACCAAGAAGAGCTACCTGAAGATGGCAAATGTGATTTTGCCGAAACGTCGAGCAGACTTCAACGAAGACGAAGCCAATACGCGGATACAAACCCGGGAAACCAGACAACCATATATATATATATATATATATATATATATATATATATATAATATATATATATATATATATATATATATATATATATATATAAATATATAAATATATATATATATATATATATATATATATATATATATATATATATATATATATATATAATCTCATGAAAATTATTAGCAATAACAGGCTTGTTGAATCTTAAAAAACTCGATCTTATTAAAAAGTTGACGTTTCGCCACGATTAATTATTGCTAATAATTATCAAGAGATTAGAAATAGTTCACAGGCAACAACAATTCGAATAAATAATTAATTTATATATATATATATATATATATATATATATATATATATATATATATATATATATATATATATATATATATAATTATTTATTCGAATTGTTGTTGCCTGTGATCTATTTTTAATCTCTTGATAATTATTAGCAATAACAGGCTGGTTGAATCTTAAAAAACTCTATTTTATTAAAAAGTTGACGTTTCACTACGACATTCATAGTTTATCAAAACTTTTGAAAAAATTGAAATCTCTTTGACATTTATTGATTTGAAAAAATTTGAAAAGACAAAGACTGCTTTGTCTCGCTAAAATTTTTTTCCGAATGTGGTTGTTCTTTGTTATTTATTACGTGCTATTCAGTCTAATATCAACATTCAAAATTGTTATCATTAGATGGCAAGGGAAACCACAGAAACCTTTACCTACGTAATGTTCGAAAATAAAAATAATAGGGTACTATTTATCTAACAACAAAGAAATTAGTCGCAGGAAAATATTAAAAAAGTAGAGCAGAATTATCGGTATAGAACGTTTATATGGAAGCAGCCGTTGACACGTGTTTCGGACTCTGGTCCTCATCAGAACGGCGTAGCAAAAGTTTTGATAAACTATGAATGTCGTAGTGAAACGTCAACTTTTTAATAAAATCGAGTTTTTTAAGATTCAACCAGCCTGTTATTGCTAATAATTATCAAGAGATTTTATATATATATATATATATATATATATATATATATATATATATATATATATATATATATATATATATATATATATATATATATATAATCTTTTGATAATTATTAGCAATAACAGGCTGGTTGAATCTTAAAAAACTCAATTTTATCAAAAAGTTGACGCCTCACCACGACATTCGAAATTGAAATTTCTTTGACATTTATTGTTTTGAAATAATTGAATAAACAGGTCTGCTTTGTATATGCTATTCAGTCTAATATTTATATTCAAAATTGTAATTATTAGATGGTATGTGAAACCAACGACACCTTTCCCTACGTAATATTTGAAAATAATAATAAGAGGGTTCTATTTATCTAACAACAAAGAAATTAGTTATGGGAAAACATTAAAGAAGTGGAGTAGAATTATCGGTATAGTACGCTTATATGGAAGCAGCCGTTGACACGTGTTTCGGACTCTTTGGTCCTCATCAGAACGGCGTAGCTAAGTATTGGATTGAAAATTTGGAGATGAAAATAGTTTAATAAATAAAATCCTCTGTTATGGAAGAAAATCACTTATTTGTGGTTTGTTGTTTGAACTCTCCGGTATGGGAGATTTGGTCAAACTTTGCCACGGAGGCGATTAATTCCATCCGAGAGATCTCAGAAAGAGTGAATTAATATTAAAAAAGAAAATTAGTTTTTGAAAATATTAAACAAGTAAAGCAAAAATTATCGGTATAGTTCGTTTATATGGAAGTAGCCGTTTTTAATGAAATTTTTATAATAAAATCCTCTGTTATGGAAGAAAATCACTTATTTGTGGTTTATTGTTTGAACTCTCCGGTATGGGAGATTTGGTCAAACTTTGCCACGAAGGCGATTAATTCCATCCGAGAGATCTCAGAAAGAGTAAATTAACATTAAAAAAGAAAAATAGTTTTGGGAAATATTAAACAAGTAAAGCAAAAATTATCGGTATAGTTCGTTTATATGGAAGTAGCCGTTTTTAATGAAATTTTTTATTTATTTAGAATTTCAAATCTTTTAAAAAAAGGGGTACTTACAGTTTAAAACTCTCAGCTTAAGTTTAGGATCATTGCCATATTTTCAGCTTGCAATATTTAATTATTTATTCGAATTGTTGTTGCCTGTGATCTATTTTTAATCTTTTGATAATTATTAGCAATAACAGGCTGGTTGAATCTTAAAAAACTCAATTTTATCAAAAAGTTGACGCCTCACCACGACATTCGAAATTGAAATTTCTTTGACATTTATTGTTTTGAAATAATTGAATAAACAGGTCTGCTTTGTATATGCTATTCAGTCTAATATTTATATTCAAAATTGTAATTATTAGATGGTAAGGGAAACCAAAGAAACCTTTACCTACGTAATGTTTGAAAATAATAATAATAGGGTTCTATTTATCTAACAACAAAGAAATTAGTTATGGGAAAACATTAAAGAAGTGGAGTAGAATTATCGGTATAGTACGCTTATATGGAAGCAGCCGTTGACACGTGTTTCGGACTCTTTGGTCCTCATCAGAACGGCGTAGCTAAGTATTAATTTGAAAATTTGGAGATGAAAATAGTTTAATAAATAAAATCCTCTGTTATGGAAGAAAATCACTTATTTGTGGTTTATTGTTTGAACTCTCCGGTATGTGTGATTTGTTCATACTTTGCCACGAAGGCGATGAATTCCAGTCGAGAGATCTCAGAAAGAGTAAATTAATATTAAAAAAGAAAATTAGTTTTGGGAAAATATTCAACAAGTAAAGCAAAAATTATCGGTATAGTTCGTTTATATGGAAGTAGCCGTTTTTAATGAAATTTTTATAATAAAATCCTCTGTTATGGAAGAAAATCACTTATTTGTGGTTTATTGTTTGAACTCTCCGGTATGGGAGATTTGGTCAAACTTTGCCACGAAGGCGATTAATTCCATCCGAGAGATCTCAGAAAGAGTAAATTAACATTAAAAAAGAAAAATAGTTTTGGGAAATATTAAACAAGTAAAGCAAAAATTATCGGTATAGTTCGTTTATATGGAAGTAGCCGTTTTTAATGAAATTTTTTATTTATTTAGAATTTCAAATCTTTTAAAAAAAGGGGTACTTACAGTTTAAAACTCTCAGCTTAAGTTTAGGATCATTGCCATATTTTCAGCTTGCAATATTTAATTATTTATTCGAATTGTTGTTGCTATTAAAAATAGATCACAGGCAACAACAATTCGAATAAATAATTAAATATTGCAAGCTGAAAATATGGCAATGATCCTAAACTTAAGCTGAGAGTTTTAAACTGTAAGTACCCCATTTTTTACAAGATTTGATTTTCTAAATATATAAACACTTTCATTAAAAACGGCTACTTCCCATATAAACGAACTATACCGATAATTTTTGCTTTAACTTGTTTAATATTTCCCAAAACTATTTTTCTTTTTTAATGTTAATTTACTCTTTCTGAGAGATCTCTCGGATGGAATTAATCGCCTTCGTGGCAAAGTTTGACCAAATCTCCCATACCGGAGAGTTCAAACAATAAACCACAAAATAAGTGATTTTTCTTCCATAACAGAGGATTTTATTAATAAAAATTTCATTAAAAACGGCTACTTCCATATAAACGAACTATACCGAATAATTTTTGCTTTACTTGTTGAAATTTTCCCAAAACTAATTTTCTTTTTTAATATTAATTTACTCTTTCTGAGATCTCTCGGATGGAATTAATCGCCCTTCGTGGCAAAGTTTGACCCAAATCTCCCATACCGGAGAGTTCAAACAATAAACCACAAATAAGTGATTTTCTTCCATAACAGAGGGATTTTATTTATTAAACTATTTTCATCTCCAAATTTTCAATCCAATACTTAGCTACGGCCGTTCTGATGAGGACCAAAAGAGTCCGAAACACGTGTCAAGGCTGCTTCCATATAAGCGTACTATACCGATAATTCTACTCCACTTCTTTAATGTTTTCCCATAACTAATTTCTTTGTTGTTAGATAAATAGAAACCCTATATTATTATTTTCAAACATTACGTAGGTAAAGGTTTCTTTGGTTTCCCTTACCATCTAATAATTACAATTTTGAATATAAATATTAGACTGAATAGCATATACAAAGCAGACCTGTTTATTCAATTATTTTCAAAACAATAATAGTCAAAGAAATTTCAATTTCGAATGTCGTGGTGAGGCGTCAACTTTTTGATAAAATTGAGTTTTTTAAGATTCAACCAGCCTGTTATTGCTAATAATTATCAAAAGATTAAAAATAGATCACAGGCAACAACAATTCGAATAAATATATATATATATATATATATATATATATATATATATATATATATATATATATATATATATATATATATATATAGCACTGATAACGATTATTTTTCAGGTAGATCAAATAATATTTGGTTGAGCCCCATTGGCGGTGCATGCTTCTCATTACAATTACATGTCCCTTTAAGTTCTCCTTTAGGAAGGATGCTCTCGATAGTTCAACAGTTAGTCATTGTGGCGATTTTAGAAGCCATAAAGAAGATTCCTGGGTATGAGGTAAAGTAGTAATTTTCTTGAGTATGATTCAAATGGTCTCACTTGATTTATAATCTTTGGATAACATTTTAAATCAAAAGTAAGACAAATGTTTTTAAAATATTTTCAGAAGTTAAACCTCGGAATAAAATGGCCGAATGATATTTACATCAATAAAGCTGTCAAAATTGGTGGACTTATAGTTTCTTCTTCCATAGGAAACAGAATAGCGGTTTTAAATATAGGTGAACAGATACAGACCTTCAATATACAAAAAATTGCATAACTTCTCTTACTTTTTCAGGTTGTGGTATTAATTTGGATAATACTGTACCTACAGTATCTCTTAATGACTATATTGAAGAGTACAACAATATTAAAAACACCGATTTGCAGAGGTTATCGCCTGAGAGGTACTTTGCTTTAGTATTCAATGAAATCGAAAATTTATACGATATAGTGCAAAATGATAACTTGGATTACTTTTATGACCTTTATTACAAGCACTGGATTCACATGTGAGTAGAGATATGACTATTAGAATTTCGGTTTTACAAGATAAGTTTGAACAAATCATTATGATGAATTTTCAACAAAAAAAATTTTTGTAATTGGCGACTGCTCCGAAAACTGTAGTACTTGCTGTTCCTATCAGATGACAGGGCCTTCGAGAACTAGACCTTTCCGGGTTATCTGCCTTCTATAAGAAATTTTCTCGTCATATTCACGAACAGAACATGTGAAAAAATGCATAATGCCGAAGCTAAATCAAAAAATAATCGAAAAGAAAGAATTAATCTACTTCCGCCGACTTTTTTTTTGCAACCTGGTGGCTGGGATGGGACCTCCCGTCTGTAGAGAAGAGAGACTTATATACGTCTCTCTTCTCCTACATCATGCTAACCGAGCTAGTAAACGGAGTGTTTGTGCTTACTGATTACCATTTTGGAGGTCCTGGGTTCAAATACCGGGGTCGACTGGTCTGCCGTGAGTTTTTCTCAGTGGTTTCCTCATGGCGTAGATAAGTCACTGCTTGCAAACTCACAAAGGCGAATGCTGGGTCCCAGTATTCATCCTCTGAACTCGACCTCACCTCCTCTTCCATAAATTATTCAGTCTCCCCCATCCTTAATTCACTTGCACATAGAAGTGTATCCTCTGATCTGGCTGAAGGAAATCACCCCATAAAAAGCAGCCCGCCTTTCCTTTCGTACAACACATATTATTCATCATATTTATTTATATATAATTATACAATGCTTTTGGATAAGGTTGTTACTCAAAAATAAATGTTTTTCCGCAAACGTCAAAAAATGACGACTTTTTTAACCTCAGTTCTCAATGTTGAAGTTTGATTTCACAGACTTTTGTTTTTACTTTTTTGTACGCTCACGGCAATTTCAAGAACGTCGGGCGGTGTACAGTTGGGTTTCTAATCCGACATAATGTATTCTGTAAGAAAAATTTTATATATTTTAATACAAGTCATTTCTTAATACTCGGGTACTTACCAAAAACGCACAGTGCTATATTATAGCGTAGATAAGAGACTGAATGTTTCTGACAATTATTTTGTTGAATTGTCAAATTTGTGTTGCCTTGACATCTACAAAACCAGTAAGCAAAGCAATCTAGTTTTACGGTTCTTCACATCTAATCCTTTTTAAAAATATCATTTTAATTCTATCGTTTGAATACCGTTTGCGGACAAAATCGCATGTTTTATTCGGAGAAAAGCACTTTTTGTGGCTCGACTAAAATTGTCGGCCTCACTGCGTTCAGCCTACGTACATTAAGTCTCGCCACAAAAAGTATCACTTTTACTCCTAATAAAACAATATACTATTATAATTATTTCAACATGTATTTACAGGCATGATATAATAAAAATCGAATCTGATGATGGACGAACACAGAGTGCAACAATACTTGGAATAGATGATTTTGGCTTCCTCAAAGTAAGATTGCAAAGTGGGGAGATCAAAGTAGTCCAACCCGATGGAAATAGTTTTGATATGACTAAAGGCCTAATAGCACCCAAACCTATTTACAAAAAATGAATGAAATTCCAATCTTAATAAATAAGTCGATTTGTATTTTTGTGTATCATGTGATTAAGGAGTAACAATGTCAATGTTTGAAGTGACGATTAATGTCCAATATCATTAGTAAAATTTAATGTGTTATAATCTATAAATCCATTTTATATCGTTTTTCTAGCCGTTGATCAGTTTGAAGATATTTATTGAATGTTTTTAAATGATATATTTTTATTCTCATATGTCGCTCAAATTGTAATTATTTGAAATGATTGGGTTCCATATTGTATTGCCAATTTCCTGGGTAAAAATAAATTCTTTTTTATATTATGAAAAATTATTTTTAATTGCCGCCTGTGATTTCAGTGTATTGCAAAAAGGATTCAATAAAATTTTCAGTAGATATTTCGATTATTGGAGTCACATAACAAATACGATATAAAAACAGCCTAGTTACAGAAAAGGTAAAATCTCAGGTTTTAGGTCAGTTTAAAATAATAAACTAATTCTTCACATAAATTATTTATTTGAGTACCATTTACATATCTTCATAACATCCTTTCAGTCACACAAGATTTTTTGGTTATATATTCCCTGTATGTCCAAAAAATATAGTACTGAATCATTAAAAATGTAGTAAATGCAAAAATTAATTCTACCCTGTTTACAGCATTTAAAAATTAGTTAATGAACACCTTAACATAACAGAATAATTAAGCGATATCACAAATCTTTTTGTTGACAGTTTCTATAAGTAGATACTTAGATTTGTGCATTTTACGTATTGAATTTGCAGAAAATTGCTTGATTAAAAACTTTTTTTCTTAATTTTTGTTTGTCTTCAAATTATTGAGTGAATGGAGAACTCGGTACGATAACAATCAATTTGATTGAATTGAAAGACTGAATTGTTGTATACCAACCAGATATACTGTTCGTTTTTAAGTCGGAACTGGTAATATTCCTCTTAGTAATACTGCTTTTCATTTTAATTAAGATGACTTTTGATGAGATCGAAAATGACATGATTGTACGATATTATTATGAATATTTTAGTTTAAATCTTACTTTACGTCGGCATTCTGTATTGACATAATAAACGGTGGTTATTTTACACATCTTCAAAAAAAAAATTCCTGCATATCTTGAAAAACAACCGAACCACTGTGTTCATATTTCATTTTAAATATATGGATACCTAACTTTATATATTGAGGGATATGGGAACTATGAGAATACAATACAATTGAGAAATTATCCATAGTAAATAAAAAAACTTTGAACAATGAACCCATAAAATGGAGAAAATAGTTTTGAAAAAAAGGTTTGGAAATATGATAAAAACAATAAGCATCTAATGAATTTTGTACCACATAATTTTCGTTTAATTTTATAGGTACATTACACAAACAATATGCCAACAAATTGAAAAAATCTTTGAATATGCTATAAATTTTAGAAATTGAAAAAATTGCAACAATATAAAAATGTTATATAAATATAATATCGGCTTAAAACTGCACAATAAAATAGAAGTATAATGTATAAATTTAACTGTACATAAAAGTGCATTCATGCGAAACCAATTTTGTCATTTAATTTTTGTTGTCGTTAAGAATATTTCATCTAAATGGCCTCGCATGAAAAACCATTGTTACATGTAGACTAAAGCTCATAAAAAACTATAATAAAAGTTTTCCACTTAGGTTTGGGTATATTTGAATCCAATTATTCCTCCTCGATCTAAAAAAGCAAAATATTAATGAAGAAGGCTTATTACGATACAACTAAGAATATACAGTTTTTACTTCGTTCTACTTATCCAGTGACTTATAGCGCATTTTTTAAAACATAGAGCTGAACGGAATCATGAAATTTCAAATCACGTCTTAAAGAAAGATACAATTATGTGAATTTGCTGGTATTTGAAATTTATTCGAAAATAAACATACCTCAACATTCACATGTTATAATCTTCATGCTAGTTTTTTTTTTATCACAATAAAAAGTAAAATTAACTTTTCAGAAAGAAACGCATATTATATATATATATAGTACATAAGTTCTTCAAAACTAATGTAGTGTAAATAATGAAAAGGTGTTTTTGACAATGGCTATATTTCAATACATGTGTTGTAACTGTATTCAATAGGTGTCGCTCACGAATAGTATTTAGTCACCAGCTATACTCGAAAGATTCTATAACGTCCTTCACTTATTTGATGCCATAATCAATAAAAAATTAACAATGAATTTCAAATCAATAATACCAAGTGAGTTTATTTTTGAATATTTTCACTATAGACGAGTGCCAATACAGCTCATTCGACATTTGAAAATCCATTCGTCAGTATTATCGAGGAATTCTGAATAACAATTCAGAACAACATTAAATTGTACCGCCTTATAAATAATCCACAGTATATTGTTGTAAAACCTAAAAACTGTTTGATTATATTTATAAAATGTCAATAATGAACATTATCACTAGAAGTCTAAAATACTAAATTCTAAGTGATCATATGATATATACTAATATTGCAGTTCTCAAATTGGCTTCACATGACTTTTTAGCCTCAAAATTTTTCAGAGCACAAATAAATATCCACCGACTGATAACCCTTTATATCTAATTCGTTTTGAAGAATCAGAGAATTCCTATGAAACGGAAAATTCTGTGGATTGTCTTCTGTCCCAACACGCATTTCTTCTGCAAGGAAAATTAAGTTCAATGATTCTTTTTCTAAATTGATAAGCATCACTAACAAGCTAGGAAGCTTCATTCAAGTCAAAAAAGCAGTAAAAACAATACAAAATTTGTTATTATGACTATAACTTCTAGATTTTGTGTTTTAGTATAGTGTCATCTTTGATTTTATAAATTCAACGAAAATTTTAGTAAACTAAGCGCAATATTTATTCATTTAATGGTTCAAATGAAGTTGTACAGTTGTACATCTAGTTCACAAAGGTTTTTAATTGAGCTGTGTGTTCCAATAAAACAGTGCTCTAATAGTCATCTTGACTAAAGCATACTCACCAATTCTTCAAACTTTACATATTTTTCAAAATAGGTTGATATTGGTGGATTCTACACAAATACAACTCATTCGATTTCTCAAATTAAAAAAATTATTTCTTGAAATAGAAACCACTACTCCGAAACATTTTGATATTAAACAAATCTGAGTGCAAAAGCAAAAAAAAAAATTTAGTATGCAGAGAAATTCAATTTTTTTTCAGAATAAAATTTTAGTTAAGAACTGAAATCACATAAATGAATTAATAATTAAATTTCCATTCCGTTTTCAGCTGATAGCAAAAGAATGCATGTTATGAAAATTTTTTAAGTAAAAACTGTATATTTTGTATGAACAAACATCAATTTTTGGGTTGAAAATGCAATAAATTGAAATTCATGAACAAACAACTGATGGAACAAATCAAAATAAAAAGAAAACTTACCTTCGAATAAGCTATTTTTCAAAATAATCGGAACTCTATTTGGTAAATATTGCACTTAGAGGTAACTTAAAACTGAAATAAAACCAGAGTTAGTGAAGGGAAAGTTAAAATGTGTGATTGAACTAAAATTATGACAAACCAAAAACAACACAGCAAATAAAAACCAAGTTTGTACACATACATTTATTGCTATCATGCTACTATAAAATCCATGCTTCATACACAATGCACGATCAACAAAACAATAAATACAAAAATCTTTTATATAACTGAAATTAAGTTTAATTTTAAAATGATTTATTATAGTCCACTTCGGCAATGGTTATTTACAGTTTATTGGATTATTTTGAATTTACTTATATAATATATATATATATATATATATATATATATATATATATATATATATATATATATATATATATATATATATATATATATATTAATATACATATATTGCAAAAATGAGGGTACATTTAAAATTAAAACAAAATTCCAAAACAATAAATACAATATGTACAATAAAAATTTATTTAAAAAAGGTGATCCGATAAAAAGTGATTTTTCTCGTAGTAAAAGTATATAGGACTCTCAAACATTAAATTTTTAGAATAAAATATAAAAATAGTAAATGCAACTTTTGTGCTATCGACAAACTAGTGTAAATAAAAGTGAAAATGGCAAATAATTTAAACGTCAAATGCCTTCACACAAAAACGAGACAAGAAACATAGGTTCTAAGAGAGGCGAAGTGGAGAGATTTTGACGAATTTCTGACTTCATTACAAGTTGATGATGAAATAATTTTCAAATCGAACACTTTTGCGTGATGGCTTCAAAGTTTAATACAACTTTACCGAAATATATATTTCTCAAATTATAACTAACATACAAAAGTATGTAAAATATGCGTGTTGGCCGAACTCGATCACAAATTGAACAAGAACAGTCATTAAATAGATAAAAATCATCAAAAACAATGTCGTTTAATAAGAGACACAACTAGAGCTGCCATCGTTTTCCTTGAATAGAAAAGTGTATTCAGCAAAGTATTTTTTTTTAAATGGATAGAATTCATGCGCAATTTACAATTTCCGATACGGAAATAAGTGTCTGAATATAGAATAGGCAGCTAACTAACTAACGCTGAGCATAAGGGGTTTAATTTTTTCATTCGCAAGAACTAGACTTCCAGTTAATTTTAACGTTATATAATATCTTCTTATCTCTGAATATTCTACGATCGAGAAACGCCTGTATATAATAGTGTTTTTAAACAAACCATAATTCTCGAAAAATTATTATACTGTACCTAAAAAATCACATCTGAAAACGTTGATCCCTAACCTCATTTTCATGTCCCACATATCACACGCCCACCATAAATCTCCCAACTCTGCCCCAATCTTGAAAATGCCAACGGTCGTCCCTAGCTTCTCCTCCCTACCCCATATATCCACACGCCCACCAATTCTCCCAACTCCAACTAAACCTTGAAAATTCAAACGGTCATCGCTATTGCATATATCACACGCCCACCAAATCTCCCAACTCTGACTTAATATTAAAAATTAATACGGTGATCCGTAGCTTCCACTCTCTATTCCCATATATCACACGCCTACTAAATCTGCCAACTCCGGCCCAATCTTGAAATTTCAAACGGTCATCCCTAACTTCTCCTCCCTGGCCCCATACATTACACGCCACCAAATCTCCCAACTCCGCCCCGATTTTTCCACTAAGCCTCGCCCCCACTCTACATCTACATCACATCGACAAACATCTCACAAGGGTTGCCCATCGCGATCTTAAAAGATTGTCTACTACCGGCTATGTCCTTAGACTTGGCGGCTACCGCTGTCCCGCTGCTCTGATCGGATCCGTTCGAGCTGCCATTGCCATTGCCGGAAGGAAGGGGCGGGGCGTTGTTACGCGGTCCGAGGGAGGTGACGTCGCTGTCGGTGCCGCTGCTGTGACCGGTGGCGGCGTCTTTGAGCTGATCTGAACCATTGGACGATCCACCTGTAAATAAATTCATATCTGTTATTGAACTCGTACGCAAGTAAATAAGTAAGATGGAGTTTCGCGAATAATATTTCAACCCGGTACTGGACGTAGAAGGAAATATATGTTTTTTGAATTATATATGAACACATACAATATGTAATGAGACTTTTCGAAATCAGACAATTGCAAAGGTTACTGTACTATTCATATTTTGTATAGAAAAACTTGAAGAAAAAATACTTACCGCTACCACTTAAAACTGACTCTTCTCTGTTGTAGCCGTATACTGTATTTTCGCTGGCTGTGTAAAATGGCATTGGCATGTATTCGAGTGGATTGTACGTTCCGCTATATGGCATATAATTTGGTACGTTCGGTAACGGACCTACCGAATCCGTATCACCCTGTATTTTTAAGTTCGACATGGCCTGGCACAAATCGCCGAATATGTAGTAACACTAGAATGAAAAAAATTCTAATTATGAAAAGATACATCATTTCGTGAGTTAAATATATATGTAGTTTCAATAAATGAAGAAGATATTTGGCACATAATACGAAATATGAAAATTATTAATAAAATCAACAAAAACGCATGCGTAATAATTTAAAAAAAAAAGATAAGATACTTCAAGAAGATACAGAAAACAAGAACTTATAGATCTCTGACAACTTAAAGTTTAAACTTTATTCTAATAGATCGCCAGAGCATAATATTAGTGGTGACTAGTCAAACCTACCAAAATTTCTTGCGAAAATCTCGAAAAAAATTATTCGTTAATTGAAAATCTAATAACCCAATAAGGAAATAGCGAAACAGCTGGACATCTGACTTCATTATATAATTCTAAGGTGCATCGCCACGAAACCTCCGCCCAACGGGGCGTGGTCACAACACTTCCCTCTAACGGGGCGTGGCCACGAAATTTCCCACCTTACTGGGCGAAACCCTCACCTGTTCCGAAAACGTTATTTTGTTGACGGTGTGCCTAATGAATCCTGCCTTGAGGAGGTGAGAGGCGTACTTTCTCGCGTCCCGCCTCTCCTGGAAACCCTGCACGTGCGTCAGCAGCCAGTCGATCATGTCGGTGCCTATAAACGCGTTCGGGATCGTTATCTTGAGCCACATCCTGTCCCGTATTTCGAGTCCGCTGTCCGGTCTCTGCATAAATTGAACCACCTGTGCCATCGGCGAATGAATATACAGGGGTTCTTCGATGTCTACGAACAAATTATAAGATTCGGTTGAAAATAAGATATATGCAAGTACGAGTTGACAAAATGCGTGAAATACGATATCGCATTTCATGCAGCCGCAATGTGGAGAGCAAATGAAAACTTCTTTTTGAGTAAAATAACAGAAAAGGGCGAAGGAGAGATGTGAATAATTAAACGCGCAAAATAAGAATTAATACAATTCAAAAATAAATCAAATATAGAATATGAGGAATCTAGATGTGATTAAACAAGCTTAACCAAATTTAAATTATGATACAATACTTAATAACATATCATATTCATTTATATATAATAAATAATAATCTATCATAAGAACCATAATTAAAATGATGACTGAACTCTCAAATTCTGAGAGGTATGTACATCACGTTCCACAGTGGAAAAAGAAATAGGAGTTTACAATGGCCTAATTGGAAGAAAACTATTATCAATAAGATGAGCTGTGTGATTGCTATTCGTGGATTTAATAGACTGCCTAATGTGTTGAAAACTTTAAATCATTTGAAGTATGTTTTGAGACATAAGTTCAAAGATTGGGTGATGAATAATTATTAGTGTAGCGAGTTCTGCATCTTAATTTTGTATGCAATTAATATTGTAGTTTAGATTTTTAGTTGGTAGTTATAATTATTTAGTTATTAAAATATGCCTTGTCCGCGTACAGGGAACATGTTTTCCTGGAGGGAAATTATTATTATTGAATTTTTATGGCTTGAATAAATAAATAATTAAATATATCTTATTTTTTGAAGGGGCACCCTCTAAGTTTGATTTGCATTCCTGAGAAGCTTTTGTTAATTGATTGCCTACTGCAGAACTCATCATTAGTGTTTTAACGTAATACCTTTAGTACTTATTTTTTTACGTTAAACCGCGCAGAAATATAGTGACTAAAGGAACGTCGTAATGATTTTTTGAAGAAACTTTGCAAAATGACAAGAATGAATGGTTATAGGAACCATGAAATATCTCAAAACTGTGACCTGCCACTGAATATTTTTTAACGCAACCTCCTTAAACATACTTCTAGTATTGGAGGTTGAATGAAGATAATAATTGAAAATACTTAAAATAAAAAATTTATCATCTAGAGGAGTAGTTTAGTTCTTCGCTAATTTATTGAAAAGAGCTCCTATTTCAAAATACCTGAAGTTCAAATATAGTAGTACCCAGAAAAATCCCATAACGATTAGAATTCGAATGAGGTACAGCAATAAATGCCTTAAGATAATTATATACAGTTGTAATTATATTGAAGAAAGGATTCCCATATTAAAAATAAATAGGATTAACATTGAGCTCCAGAATTCAATTTCAATTGCTTTTGAACAACTTTTTCTTGATTGGATACACTACTGCTTGAAGTTCAATATGGTAATATATATGTGAATCTTGGAATATCAAAATATCCAAAAACTAATAATAATCATTTATTTGTTTCAAAAATTGTTAGAGATTATATCTGTATATATATCTATATAACATGTCGGAATATATAAAGTTAAAATAAAATATAGTAATATATAGACACAGTAAAATATAGACAAATAGTACTAAGTATTAGACAAGACAAATCTAAAATCAGCTCTAGCTGTACATTTACTACTATTCTTATTTATACAGAAGCTATAGAATATGACATAAAGCGATTCAAATGTGATAAAACGATTTAAATGTGATACAGCATCATAAAATGAGAATAAAATAGCAACTCAATGGACTAGGACAAAAGCGTGCAATAAATAAGCAATGTGCGTACATACCGGGACCAAGGAGACACTCACGTTCATTGGCTGGAATTGTGCTAGTTATCGAAGTACTCGAAACAGTTGAACTACTTGGTGGTCGTACGACTGGATCGCCCCTGACAGCTGCTGTATGTGCCACCCAAGCCCCTAAATGAAATTCATCTCAGTGTCAATTTCGATAGAACAGCTTCTTGCATAACTTGAAAAATTATTTATGGTAGATTAAAAAGCACATTTAGACCTACCTGGATCGATTGGCCTGACTGGTTCTGTCCTAGGTATAGTGAAATACCCTTTTGGATTTGGATCCCAACATTTTGCGACCACCAATTTTATTGGTCTGTAAAACAAAATAAAACAAATAAGAATTATCTCTCTAAATTATACTTTAATAATCTTTATGCAAAAGTTGGCTCAACTATTTAAGTTATGTTTGAATTCTTCAACGGTTGATTATGCTACGTTTATATAATCTTTGTTCACCAAATATTTTTTTGTTAATTTTCTAAATTTTTTGTAATACTACTTGGGGTTAAATTATTTCCGGAAATTTTTTCTAGCTCATGAATATTTTGAAAATTATCCCGAGTCGAAGACGAGGGGATAATTTTATCAATTTTTCATAGATAGGTACATATTACGATAGATGCAATAGAAAAATTTCCGATTCAATTCGCAGTTGGCTACCCAAGACAGAAAAAAATCCACTAAAATTCATATGTTGCCATGGTGGTATATCAGAAAAACCAATTTCATTGGTTAAAAATTTTCACTTTAATACAGTGGTCGAAATTCTAAAGTAATTAATTAAATTTTTAAGTTTGAATGTTATGCGTTTGGCTTTGGCAGTATGAATGTAAGCAATGATTTAATGATTATATAAAATGGCGGTTGCGCCTTCAAATTTAATGTATTTATAACACATATTATATATAAATTTTAGTTGTCTGCACTCTTTTCCTATATAAACTTCAACTATGGCAAATCTCACCCTCTTTTGGGAGCGCAATATGCTTGAAAAGGGGTACAAAATTCTCTCTTCTCATATAATATATAGATTACTTAACCTAATGAACAAACTTTTGATAAGAAATCACTCTATAATTACTAAAAACATACATAAATCACCACTGAAAAAAAAAGTGATAAATATGTTTGAATGGCTTGGACAATGTTTCTTCGGTATTTGTGGAATTCTGGACTTCCATTGTCTATAAAGTATCTGAAACAAAAATAAAAGAAAGAAATTTGATTAGTAAATATCAAGTTCAACAAAAAAGAAAATAACTGAAAAAATTTAATTCAATGAATTAGTAGGAATTATATGAAAAATAATAAAATGGGATTAGTGAATAATAAGTTCAAAATAAAATTATACAATTAATATACACGACGTTTCGTTTAGTTGGGTATCTCTAACAGTTCTCAAGCATTAACTGTTTTTACCTTGAGAACGGTTAGAGATACCCGACTAATCGAAACATCGTGTATATTAATTGTATAATTTTATATTTTTCACTATTTTCTAACTTATTATTCACTTGAGAACGGTTAGAGATACCCAACTAATCGAAACGTCGTGTATATTAATTGTATAATTTTATATTTTTCACTATTTTCAAACTTATTATTCACTAATCCCATTTTATTATTTTTCAGATAATTCCATTCAATCCTACTAATTCATTGAATTTAATTTTTTCAGCTATTTTCCTTTTTGTTGAACTTGCCATTTACTAATCAAATTTCTTTCTTTGATTTTTGTTTCAGATACTTTACAGATAATGGAAGTCCAGAATTCCACAAATACGGTGATAAATATAGTTAATAAACTACGTTTTCAAATATAATGAATATTTTTTTCAAAATTGAACAAAGGAATGGAAGGAAATATACCTTTCTTGAACAAAAAATATTTAACAATAATATACACTAAGATAAATGATCAGTTTTTCCAAATTTTCATTTTATATGTATTAGTATAAAAACAATTTAAATCATAAATACACTATTATTGCTAATAATTGTTAAAATCAACAAACTAGTATATAAGTTATATTTTTTATCTGGTCTGTAACCATTTAGTTCCTAATAAATTCAATCCATATTTTCATGTTGTTGAAAATTTTGTGATCAAATAATTTCATTGTAAAACAGGTGACAGAGTGATTTTTCATATTTATTGTTACTTTCCTCTTCAGTACTCAACTCACCCAGGTTTTTGCACTACTTCCCTTAACACCCTAACTGCTTCATCATTTGACATATTCTCAAAATTAACATCATTTACTTGTAATATCATATCACCAGGTTCTATTCTACCATCTAGCGCTACTGCTCCACTGAAAAAATAAAACAAGAAAAAAATTTACATTTCTTCAATTCCACCATTTCATCATTACCCTTTCATAATGGACCCAACATAAATGCCACCATCTCCTCCTTTATTACTCTGTCCTACTATAGATATTCCTAAAAAGTTGACCGTATCCATATTCAAAGTAACCGTTATAATATTGAGAGACATAGTCGAATCAGTAATACTTGAATAAGAACTTGTTCTTGACATGGCCTGAAAAAGGTTTTATTTTAGGACCAACAAAAGTTATCTACATAACACATGAAAGCTTTTATCCTGACTTACTGATACAGAATCGACATAGAGCAAAAACCAATGGAGATTAAAATGCTAAAATTTGAATAAATATTCTAATGCAGTGATGTATG
Source organism: Cynegetis impunctata (assembly GCA_030704885.1). Lineage (NCBI taxonomy): Eukaryota > Metazoa > Arthropoda > Insecta > Coleoptera > Coccinellidae > Cynegetis > Cynegetis impunctata. The sequence goes on along the minus strand of JARQZK010000066.1, from coordinate 203,364 downwards.
CTCACTGAGAAAGGATTTTGCCAAATTTGGACTTTAAAGAGTAAAAAGGCGAACATTATTGGAATGACAATATCGCGGAAACATAAATACTTTACACAAGTATTGTTGTTTACCTATTTGTCTCTATCGACTCTGCCAGCTTTTCTATAAAAAATAGTTTTTTTTTTTTAATTTATTTAAAAACCCAAATTAGACCAAATAGGGTCCATAACGTTCAATTGAAAAATATAATACAACTTTTGCAAAATGTTTGTTTTATGCTTTTCTCAGTTTATACAAACATATTTCTCAAATCAGCCCGTTACAAGTACTTTCTAAGGATAAGCTATGAGAAGGGTACACCGTCAACATTGAAAATAGAAGTTTCGCAGGCAGAGACGCGACGGTTACGGTACTCAATTTAAATTGAATTTCAAACATTCACAACTCTTTGTCACACCATAAATTCGTATAGAAGGTATGGGATATTATAAAAATATAATAGATTGCACCTTTAAACTCAACTAATAGAGTTACATACCTGAAGCCTCTGTTTTCTTCTTCTTTGAGGTCTTTTGCGGCCCGCAACATGCAATCGACTCACACTTGAACATTCTGATAGTGCTGTATGTCTGCCTGTTGTCTCAGACTGAAAGCTGGTTGTTTCCAAATCAGAACTTACAATAGAGGCAGTCTCGTATACTCTGAAAAAACAAACATGAAACTTGAATATTTATTTATTTATTTATCAACGGGAAGCCCATTTACAAAAAAAATACAAAAAATAAAAATCTTAAATCTAGATTAATAAAGCATTTACCTCACAGCGAAACTGCTTTAGTGAGGTACAAAAACATAAGTCGGCGTTTAAATAGCTATTACCATAACCCAACATTCTATTAATGGCAAATTTGGCCAAGTAAATCATTAGAGTCAACAAGATTATTCAGATACTCAAAGAGAAACACCAAATCAGATATAATTCTTCTTACTGATAAATGCTGTATACCCAACTGAGTGCGAATAAATGTTACGGAAAAATTGATTTGAGGAATTGACCTCCTGAAGGAAATGTAAAGCAAAAATTTGTTCTTCACCCGTTCAATATATTTCGAATCAGCCTCGTAATGAGGTTACCAAACAATTGACCCGTACTCAACAATAGATCTACAAAAAGCCAAATAAAGCAATTTCAAAGTAGCCTCATCAGAGAATTCAGCTGAATTCCGACAAATGAATTCCAACACTCTCAATGAGCGGTTAGTCATTATTCTGAAGTGTTACTTGAACTCAAGTTGACTATCCAAATTTATGCCAAGATCACTAATGATATTAACACGCTCAAGACTTGCACCATCAACCGAGTATAGATAAAATACTGGGTTACTGGTTCGACGGAAGATAATACATTTACATTTCAGAAAGTTCATATTCAGCAGAAGTCCCGAAAGCCATTCCACCACAGCTAACACGTCCGATTGAAGATCAGCAGCATCGGCAATTGAGGAGATGGATTTATAGACCTTCAAGTCATCAGCAAATAACAAAACTTTAGAATGCTTAATAACTAGAGATAGATCATTAACAAAAAGTGAAAACAAAAAAGGGCCGAGGTAACTACCCTGCGGAATACCTGACGTAACCAGGATTGTTTTAGATTTGAAATTTTTAACTTTTACAACTTGAGATCTATTTATGTAATAGCTCCTTATCCACTTCAAAAGACTACCTGTAAAACCTACTGACTCAACAACATATTGACCAAAAACATCCCGAAAAATATATTTGTACTCAAGCCACACAAAGTTCGAATATACTTTTGTTGCTATAAGTAAAAATAGAAATGAATAACTTAACTAATGTAATTAAATATTAAATAGGTAAATGACAAGACAAAATAAATAAAACACTAAATAAATAAGTAATGTTAATGTAAAAATGAAATTTGAGCATTGTCTTGACAAATGTTATTCATATTTGAGGTATTCTCTACTACTTTAATCAACGCAGTTGCACATCCATGCTCCTTTCTGAAACCTTATTGAACATCTTGCAGAATATTATTTTCCTCCAGGTAGTCTTTAAGCTGCAAACCTACCAACTTCTCGAAGAACTTTGAGACATCACGAATTTTCAAAACAAAATTTTTTAACTTCATTGAAAATAGGCAAGTAACTCACTGATTAAATTCTTTCATGTTTCTGTTGTTGTATGTTGTTAGAAGTAAAAAAGCCCTTTCTCTGGTATTTAAACATAACTGCTTTGTAAATATTCAATAAAAGAAGGGTAAGTATGAATTTCAACAAATTGTGTCACATCAAATTATTCTATCAAGGCCAAAAATATAATGATAATAAAATCAATATATATAAAAAGAAAGTGTTTGTAGGTTTGTCCAGCCATTTCTATACAACCACTTTCTGCCACCCACTCAGGGTTGTAGCAGTCGATAGCCCTTGGTCCGCATTTGTAAGTAAGGGAGTTTTGGTGGGTGGAAGTGGGTTGTGTATTCTAGAATGATGTAAAACTAGAAATTTAGATGGTTGAAGGTATATAAGCCGAAATTCATTGATTGTTTTGTCAGTCAAGTCTCAGCTATGGTCAACAGATTATTAATAAGCACAGTACTAAACTGATTCTATTACTTTTAGGGTACATGTATTTTATTACTAGTGCTTTATAATAATGGAGTTAAAAAATTTAGATCATTATATTTCACTCATATGTGACTGAATGTACATATCGATCTGAAAAATAAATAAATACCCATCTCTGTAATCTTTGTTTTGAATGAATATGGCGAAATTTCTCAGATGTCCAGGATCTTACTCATAGAATGAGGACACTGCATCTCACGCCCACAAACTTTAAAAACTGGTGGAAAGGTATTGTGAAAGTATCTTGTCTCCAATAAGTACTTTTTTTCAGCAGATCTCATTAAACATTTGTACAAATTTCGTGGAATTCTTGATGGTAGCAGTTTATATAGAAACATATACCTAATAAAGATATAAAACCTGATAAAGAAATAAAAAACTAACTTTTCACAGGTTGAAATAAAAATCTATAGAGTAAACGCGTTTCGTCATAACATTGACTTCATCTCGTACTAAACTATGGTATTACAAAACAGTCTATTTATACGAAAATTGAATATAACAGAGGGGTTCCTAGAGAAACTAAATAACAATAAGCAATTCATTCAGAACTATTAGTAGGTACCTATATTGAACAGATTAAGGAGAGGAGAAGGGTTTACTTCAATCTGGTCGTTAACTAAATTTCCGGAATTTTTATATTTATTGATGTATAGGGATTCCCAACAGTTGGTTTTATGGAGACTATTTTCAAATTGTAATATATTATAATTGTGATTAAAGGTATGGTTTTCTTGAATAAGATGGCACGCATAATTAGAATCAGTTTTCTGCTTAATATAGCTACGTTGGTGTTCGTGTATTCGAGTTTTGAAATTTCTAATTGTACGTCCTATATAGAATTTTTCACAATCGTTACAGTCGAGTTTATAAACACCCGTACGTTCATCTCTATGAATTTTTGATTTGTTGTTTTTAATCAATTTTCCAATGCTATTATTGGTTTTATATGAAATTTTGAAATTTTGTTTTTGTAAAAACAATTTCAGGTTTTTTGCCCAAGTTTTGCCCAAGTACGTTAAACTGTTAAATACTCTTTTTATTTAATAACAATTATAATATATTTCAATTTGAAAATAGTCTCCATAAAACCAACTGTTTGGAATCCCTATACATCAATAAATATAAAAATTCCGGAAATTTAGTTAACGACCAGATTGAAGTAAACCCTTCTCCTCTCCTTAATCTGTTCAATATAGGTACCTACTAATAGTTCTGAATGAATTGCTTATTGTTATTTAGTTTCTCTAGGAACCCCTCTGTTATATTCAATTTTCGTATAAATAGACTGTTTTGTAATACCATAGTTTAGTACGAGATGAAGTCAATGTTTTGACGAAACGCGTTTACTCTATAGATTTTTATTTCAACCTGTGAAAAGTTATTTTTTTATTTCTTTATAAAGTTATGAATATGAACTTTCACCAAGTAAATGCCAATTCCATTCAATATAAAACCTGATTATCTATTTTCAAAACTGAAAGTTGTTTGTAATGAGGTGTCATTCGATCTCTCCTATTAATACAGTATGAAAACCTAATACAACTATATATTCTGTAGTTTATTTTTGCCCAAATTAGGTAAGTGATGGAAAGATAATGAATCACAATAATCAGTTTTGGGCATAATTGGTCCCAAACTTTTTGATTCTGTATTGAACTCAATAATTTTGCCATTTAGGATCAAAGTTTTTTTAACTGGTTCTTCAAGTAACATTTTCAAGCCTATTACTATAGCTACACTTTTTTAAGAATTTATTGTGAATCCATAATAAGTACACCATTTGCTGAGTTGCCCCAGGTCATCGTTTATTTCATCATATGTATCCGAACATTTGTTCACATGCAAACTATGCCACAGTTGAATACTATCACAGTACAGATGACTTGAACATGAATGCCCTACCCTGGTCAACTAAAAACTGTAGAAGAGAATGTTGAAACCGATATGGGTATCACAAATAAAGTTAGGTTTCTAGGGGTGGTACTTGATCTGAGACTCATATTTGCTGATCATGTAGACAGCATTGCCGCTAAAATCTTGAAGGCAATATACTTTCTTAAAAAACTTAAAACTTTTACAGAGAAAGGAGTTGTCTTGATAGCTTATCATTCTTTTGCGCAGTCAGTACGTGGATATGCTATTTTATCATGGGGACACACTTCTTAGGCTAGTCGCATTTTACAATTACAAAGAAGAGAACGGAAGAAGAACTTGGAGAATTAGGACATCATGAGCATAATACGAGGTGGAATAGGGTCATTAATATTAAATTTGCTAGATTAAATACTCGTCAATACAGACCCTCTTTTATAATAAGCTTCCTGACACCATGAAAGATAACAATGAAAAAACTTTTATAAACGTGATATAAGTTTATATGGCTGGACAACTCTTTTTATGTTTCCTGGCATTATATAAATTTATATTCTAAAATAAACAATTTTTTCATATCAAGTACTGAAGAAATTTCATTGACATCATGTAAGACAGTTTAAGTACTAAGCGATCTATAAAATCGTGACTAGTTTAGGGGAAGTATATCATGATTCTCTAATCTGAATAACTGACCAGCCTAGACAACACATAAATAATTGTAGACATAACAATTGAAATATTGATAGGTCTAAAATGTGATAATTCCTCCACAACAGGAATCTTCAGCAAAGGTATTATCACAGACTTTTCCATATGCTACGGACTACTGCATTAGTCCAGGTATCATTGATAATATCCCTTAATGCCTGAATAAAATATGGCAGTGTTAACCTCAGATTTTCAGACTGATACCATCAACACCTATTACATTTGATTTGATAGCTTCAACATGTTTAGCTATTTATATGATGTGTCACCTACAAAAAGTATAGTCCCCTCTCCAAAAAAGTGTAAATGAGATTTTCAGAATAGACCATCTAGGTATCCCTGTCAAAATCCACTTCAACTCCACCAAATCCTCATCTATGTCAACTCTAATAAGCAATGCTTCTTATAGACATGCTTCCCATATTAAAATGTTATTGTTTGAATATAAGACCAAGCTGTCACATGTCTACAAAATCAATCATATTTAATCTCTATATATATTCATAGAATTCAGAAGGGAGCTCTGTATGAGGCTACTGTAATAAAACATTTTTTTCTAAGAACATTCTTAGCCTCATTTATGTCTCATATCATTTTTCATAAAACACTCTTAAAATTTTTTCTTTAGTTCAGTATAGCAAGTAGGTTATACTTCTGAATGCAGAGTATATTTTTAAATTAGGTACTTACCTTGGAAGATGTCCATTTATCCTTGACGAATATTTGTGATGTCTTCTACCCTGTCTTGAACTAACTATGCTTTCAGTATCTGTACATACTGATTCGGGGGCTGGTTGAGGCAATCTCTGTTCTGATGATTGATGTGTTATACTGTCAGTACATTGAGAACCACCATCTGACTGATTTGAACCTTCAGCTGACACCAACTAAAAATAAAATTGCTGATCAAAATTCACTAAGCCAAAAATGAATAGCTCCAAAGAATGCTACAATATAATTAATTCAGAAACCAGAGTCTTTTATGAAAAAAAAATAACTTTTGATGATAATTAAATATTTCAACAGCAACTGGTTCTACTAGACTATTATCTATTTTTTATTCAACTTTCAGGAATTAAAACTTACCCAACTCACTACTCTGCCATTAAAACATGGCAAATGTGCTGTATCATCAATAATTTCTTCTTTTACAACCCTGAAAAAAAATATTTGATATTAAAATGTCATTTCTAAGAAACCATTGTTATTGTTTATATTACGATTCTGAACATTTACATGTCAGAAACAGTTTCAAGATCTCTATTACAGTGATCTGGAAATAATTTTAATGTAAAAATAAATCACCCACACGATTGTTAAAAGTTAAATGCACGAATATTCAAAACATTTACTTACCCAAAATCATCGTCCATGGACTTGAAGAAAAATTTGTAGTTGGGCCTGTTCAACACATTTTTGAAATCTGCTAAGGTCACTTTCTCAGGTGATATGGGAATTTTGACTAAATACGGGGTTTCCTCATCGTCTATGTGATAAATAACTTTTGTTTCGTCCATATTTTATAATTAAAAACGAGAATTTTCAATCATTTGACAGAATCAAAACACTTCCTACAACATGGCGGCCGAATAAAATTTTCATCTTCCCCACTCCCGAGAAAATGATAAGGCGAGAGAACTGACAGTGGTCCCAGACGTCAAAATGCGAAACCGGTAGATTGCGCCCCCTAAAATCGGTAGATTTGTACCAAAATCGGTGGATGTTTTTGAAGTTATGAAAATGAACATTTTATCATTAATTATTATTCAAATATGAACTAATTATAACCTTAATCCGTACATTGTAGTAGTGTATAGTAGTAATGATTGGATTATGGTAACTAGAGTAGGACACATATGTTTTATAAGTGTCTCAAAAAAACTGGATAGGTAGTAGTTTTGTATCGTGTAGACTTCGCTGGATCAAATTAATTATTAAATTCATCAAAAATGAATGAATTGTCTCTCTGAGTTTTCATCAGAGAAGTTGATTTCAGTCTTGTCAGACGCGAGTCAGTCGTGTAAATCGTGTAACGCGAAAACGAACAACGTTCTAAAAATACAAATTTCAATGTTATTACGATTCATTATTTCTTTTAATAAAAAAGACACAACAAAATCAATTGTATGTCTTTCGTCAGATTTTAATGAATTGAAATTTTACCAGAATGATTCCGTGTCATCAAGAAATTTCATTATTTACTGACAAGTTTTAGGACATCACTGATTAAATAATTACCTACTGAAAAAACAAAAAGTCTACAAATGGAAATTATAGAAGCCAATTTGGATGCTGCACCGCCTAGTCCGTAAATATTGTTTTTAAAATCAATATTCTCGATAGAGGTACTCCAATATTATATTTTCAAAAAACAATCAAAGATTGTTCTTAATATTTGGCTGGCGACTTTCTTGTAAAATATGAATTTTTGCTTCTTCTGGCATTATTTATTTCTTTTAATCATTGAATAATATTCAAAATATTCTAAAAATTGTGAAAAATAGTACTGGTACCGGATCTGAAGCTGTTTTGAAATATTTTCGACTGCAAAGATGTTCATTGCCTATTCAATAATTGGTCTTTGAAAAAGAGTTTTAAGGTAAAATATTGTTCCAAGACTTTTTTATTGTTGCATATGCAGATAACCCACGCGACAGGGAGGGATTGATTATTTTATGTACTTTTAAGTCGAAAAAATCCTTAAGAAGCTCGGCAGTTGTACACAAAAAAACTCAAAAAACTACTTAATTGATAAGGTTATTTGTTTGGAAATCAAGTTATCAATATTTTCAAAACATCAGTGCTTAGGGATAAATAATAAATTATATAAATAATAAAATAGTAAAAAGTAAACACATGTTGAAGTAATCAAACCATAGAGCCTCTATTAATGTTCCACAAATTGTCCATTTGGTCAAGAAGCCAAAGACAGTTGAGGAGGAAGTAGAAGAAAAATGTACTACAAATCACAGAAAAGATATTAGTTCTAAAGAATTCTCTTTAAAGAAATTATCAGTCAATCTTGATTCTTGAAAAAAGTAAGTCAGGAAGTAGGTCATTCATTTTACCACTTTTCACTGCTCTACGTGTTTTCAACAGTTTTCAAGTTTTCGAGTCATATGTTACGGATCTGTCGGTTGTTCATTCATTTTAGTGTCCTGAACGGTTATACAAATTTGAGATGTAGTAAAAGTGAATTTCTTAAATTTATCAAAGTGTAGAAACTAAAATCTGAAATATCTTGCAGATTCACTTATCTAACCAAAACCTGATGGAGTAGGATCAAAATATGGCAGAAAAATTGGGCTTGACTATAGGAAACGAAGTGAGAGAATTGAAGATTGGCCAGAGTTTCACAAACCCGAAATCATCTGCATTTCATTCTATAAAATGTAATCCTAATTTTCTATTTTACTCGCGATTTTTACGATTAAAAAAAAATTTACAGTTCTAAAAATAATTCATTTTCAGATGATTTCAAGCCTGCCTCGGTAGACAAGAATAAAATTGCAACCGTCGATGTAGGAAATAACCATCAGGTTACAGTGACCGTTCCTCATTTAGGTATGTATATAAAGAACCACTATTTCCTTTCAATCATATATTTTTGAAATGCTTTGGGAGAAATTATTGGTTATGTTTATACGACTTAAAATTTCGTCTTAGGATATTTCGTACGCCTTCCAATTCTTGCCATATATATAAATTTTCAAATTTGTATTAAAAAGTTATATTTATAAATAAGGAGCTTATTTGATATAGCTCTTGATCTTCCAGTTGGATTATCTATTCTTCATAGATGCTATGCAGTTCATCTTTCAAATTTGTATTCTTAGATATTTTATTTACCTAATTATCAACTCTGAAGTATACTTATATACTTTGCCAAAATTTAAGGCAATTTATTTTTTTATCAGAATTGAATTACCTTTTTAATACAAGATAATCGATACTTGTCTAACAATGAAGCATTCTATCAGAAAGTTCCTAATGCACTATTATTTATCGGTCTCTTGAAATTTTATAAAAAATTATTCTGAACCGTTATTTTCTGAATCTCCAAAAGAAAAACCTTCTACCTACAAGAAGCTGATCTAAGTCTTGAATATACTTCCTCAGCTTATAAACATCATAAAAAGGATTATTTGAACAAAACAAGATATTGGCATATGCTATATCTATCCTTTACAGTTCAATATACTTATCCACAACATTTAGTTAGTGAATTTTTATCCAATTACAAATACTAATACTAAAATCCATCTTCATTATCTTATAAATAGTCCCTTCTATAGATGTCCAAATTTATATTAAAATAAAGGATACAAATAGCTTCGATACATTAACTTACAGAAATATAAAAATGCTGTTTATAATTGCTTAAATTTGTTGTAAGAGTAGAGTGAAAGTAGTAGTACTAATTTTTGGTAGATGTATGCTAAAAGAATATCTTGGGGACAAAAATAACAATAAATAAGTAATTGTGTTAGCTATGTTTGTGAACAATTTAAGGAAGTCTGTCATTACTTGTGACATATGCTTAGAGTACCATGACTTGTTTTCACTTTAATATAAACTTGCAATTAAATTCATCTTGTTTTCTGTTAGTGATGTATAATCATAGTTTTGTTTCTCTAATGTTTAAGATGGTGCTGGAGTTCCACAAACAGTATTTAAAGGTTCTCAAAGGCCATATCAAAAGGAATGCGTTTTAGTCATAGATAAAATCACTGGTGAAATAACCCTAGAAAAATTAGCCTGTAATATACAAGTAAAGAAAACTAGGAGTGAATTTACTAAAGTGCCTATTCCACCAGGTAAGTTAATTTTCCTTATGGTAATGTTGCTATGTAGAGTAAGTGGATTTCCTTTTTATAATATCAGTTAACCTTTTCATTGTAAGATGTAAAAATATTTCAAAATAATACAGGCTTTCAAAAATGCAATATTTAATGCTTTAAAAATTTCCAGAAATAATTGAGACTAGTATTAATTATTAAGAGATGATAATATATAGATCATCAGAATTCAAACAGCAAAAGATGAAATGCTTCATTATGATAATCTGTTATGTACTAGAAAAATTCAAATCATAATAAATTTATACCAAATATCAGAAAACATTAAACGTGGATGGGTAATTTCTTTTATATTCCCATATACATGTATATAAAAAATCATATTAATAATTATAAATAATCATGATAAAATTTTGTCAAATTAGATAAATAAATAATTAAATATTATATATGATGAATTAAAATCATATTTAAAAAAATTGTAAAGCATTTTTAAAGATGGTCTCCCGTTATACTTTTTGGTATTTTTCTAATAGATAATAAAGATGCATTTATCATTGTAAATTTATTATACTTCCAATGAAGATCAAAGACGTTATTCATCTTATCTTTTTTTAACTAGTATATTTCTTCTGTTGTAAGTCATATTTAAATTTAAAACATTTGAATATATAAACGAGTATAACTGAAATATCAATTTCTTAGTAGTAGTAATAAACTTTGTTGAAACTCAGGGCGTTAGGGATGTTGACTTTGCCGTGTTGTTACATTCTGTAGTGTCTCGCCTATTTTCACGAACACAGGGAAAAATTGCTCCAACACACATCTTTCTACGAACATCATACAAGGAAACATGACAACTATATCCTTCCAAAACATCGCTTGGAAAAAACACAAAATTATTTGAATTATTTCGCCATTAAATTAAACTACCTTCCAACTACAAGAATCTAAACAATGCAAAGTTCAAGACAACGCTAGAGGAAGTTTTATTGAAAGGCTGTTTCTATAGTGTTGAGGAATTTTTGTCAAGTGACTTTTTAGCGTCTGTTATAGCTGAATTTCCAGTGATTTCTATGTGTATTTAAATTTGCTTGTTTGTAATGTTTATGAGATTTTAAACTCCATTATTCAGATTAAGTTGAGTTTTGATTGTGTTGACTTACTATGTAATCATTGATAGTGAATATATTTCTATTTATTATGTATAACTTAATGCAATGTAATTTTATGTTAACAGACAGGTTGAGCCAAGGGTCCAACGATCGAAGTAGCTCGTCTAGTCTAGCAGCCAGATCTTTGACGCCTCCTGTAGGCCATCGAGTGTCGAACAAGACCAAAGTCACGAGCGGAAGTCGCAGGCCAGATAGACCGATCACGAACTTGGTGCCCAAACATTCACCTCTTCATGCCAGTCCTAGTTACCCTTCACCGAATCATCATAACAAAAGTCCTAAGAATGATTTACGTAATACAAACCATGAGTAAGTTTCTTATATTCATATACAAACATGTTTCAGAACGAGCTACTCTAAAACAATGCATAAATTAATTTTCATGTTTGAATTATTTTGGAGAACAAAGTTTTTCAGATTTCAATTCAAGATGTTACAACAATTTTTACTTCAAAATACTGAATTTTTGTGGTGAAACTAAATCGGAAAACAAATTTGACTATTATCTTTCATCTCATATATAATTATTACTCTATAAGTTTTGATACATCTGTTGAAACTTTTTGTTTGTAATTTCAGAGATAATATTTATTGTCACATACACTTTAATCTCTGTGGGCTGGAGCCTTTTGTTTGTATTTTGATGAAGAGAATTTTATTGATAAATAATTTATAATCTGAGTTACTTATTAATTAATGATTACAATATTTGAAAAATTAAGATTTCAGGTTATTGCAATTGAATCAGATAATGAGTACATTATTATGCTTTGTATCTTTCATGTTATTTAGCCCATATTATATGATACCAACTAATTCTGATATTTAAAGTAGTTCATTGTCTCATCCTCAAGTGACCTCTTCTATAACTCAATGTATGACTACCTAGATGGCCCAAGGCCACACAATACACAAAGAACTTTCATTCCGCATCTTTTGATTTATTTTTTTTTGAAAAATTCAAATTCACTCAACTTCTTGGGAATTTCAATCTGAATAACAATTTACATAGTCACGAATATAGTTATTCAACTATCAATAGTTTTTTCAGGTGAAGCATAGTTGTCCCAATAAGAAATTGTTGGTAGAACTACTTTTGGTTGAATTACTACGCTCGTGACTTAATGTAGAAAGTTAAGTAACATGTATCTAAACCAGTTAGGGAGTCAGTGAATTTTTGACATTTCCTTTTTGCAGCACGAATCCCAGCGCATTGGCCAGTTTGCCGATGATCGGAATGGACGAATTCACGGAACCACGTCCACCGACTGCCAATTCACACCACAACTCTTCCCACCATCCAAATAACTCCACCCATCATCCCAATAACTCTTCCCTCCACAGCACGCCCGCGTCTCACCACACTAACTCGTCGGCCCCGCCTGCAGAGAAACCTTCCATCTTCCAGATAACCCCCGACGAGATCGGAGAGATTAGCGATAGCTCGTCGTCGAGTAGTGACGGAGATAGCGATTCGGATGCGAATTCGACAGCGATCGAGAAAAATCTGACGAGCGACAGTAGAACCAACGGTCACTCGAACGGGATACAGAATTCGGCTCCGCCCAAATTCAACTCTGTGCCAAGTCACTTACTCAACGAAGATCTGTGCCTGTCGGAGTCGGGATCCGATTCGGACTGACGAATCGGTATGTCTTTTGTTATCTTTGTCATACTATAGATTTAAGGTATTGTTGTATATTTGGTTGGAATTGTTGTTTACTGCCATAGTAATATTATAGAATTTGATTATAACACGATGTTAGTTTGATTGTTATTTTATTATCTGGATTTGTTATTTACAGTAATTGACAGTGAGATCTGTTACTTATTTTGGTTTAGATTTTTTTCTCTAGATATATCTACAAAAACAATTCACATGTTGTATATAATACTAAACAGATAATTGGTTTGCCGTTTTGGACCTTGGGAACGCAGGCGGGCAAACTTATGAAGCCGAGATAAGGAGAATCGATGCCCGAAGGGCCCTATCGATCGCCGCGAACCTTTTTGTACTTAGACTACGTCCGGTTTCCACCCGCGACGACAATTTTCGATATCGAACGTTTAAAGTTTGACGTTTCGCCGAAAATGAGGAGAATGGCCACATTCCAGACCCTTAAGAATTATTTTTGACTTTCTTTCGAACCGATCATTCGACAAGTCTAACAAATTCTTTTTATAGTTTGAGACGTGATAAAATAATTGATCAAATAAACTATTCTATTTCTACTTTAATGAAAGTAAAATCAGTATAAATCTGTGTGAAATAAAATAACAAATATTAGACAAAATATGTTTTTCAGTGCCAAAATATGAAGTGTTCTTTTCAGATATATATGTTATTTTAATTACTCTGATATGCAGTATCTTCCTAAAAACTATTGAACTGTCATGTGTTTGTTTTAAGACTTTTTTTTTGTTTCAGATATGTTGAACTGTGCTTTATGTCAGAAAAGGTGGTAAATTTTTTACGATTATAATAAACTTAAGATTATTTGTATATGAAATATATAACTATGTATGATAATGAGTGAATACATACTGCAAGCAGCAATTTAACATCTTATTACTTTTAATTTATCATCTCTTTGTGTAACATTTAAATATATTTTTGAACTAATAACGGAATGGAATGGAAGGAAATTAAGAAGCAAGTGGAAATTAAAATATTTATTTATAAAATATAATACCATAAATTCACAAAAGCTTATTACAACCATATATTTAATGTCATTTTGTAAGGCACTAGAATGGCAGAAAATGCAATTTTTCTGTAACTATCACATGAGGGTACATAATTAGAAGACAATCTAATTTCATGTCTGCTTGAAATAGTCATCACGTAATTTCTTGATTGTTGTCTTAATTTGCGAAATTGAGAACGTTCAATTTAAAATTTCTAGATATAAACTACTAAATACATCAATTTTGAAGAGGTATATTTTCATCAGACTAATTGGCAGTGTGATGACTTCTTTATAGTTTTTTACATTTATTGCACTTACATTTTAATTGCTGTACATATTTCACATTAACCTTGATTCAAACTTAGGAACTATTAATAAACAGATAATACTAACATAAGTTTCATAAATTTGATCTCTCAGTTGAATTAACAAAAAAAAACGAAAACTAACAAAAGTGCAAGATATTTAAATTGAGCAAAAATAGTTAACATTCAATCTCAAACTTGACTAAATGCCATACATTGTTGCCATTTAAAAAAAAAAAGAAAGTTGATAGTCAATAGTTTTCTGATTTAATGTAAAGATTTATTTTTTATCAGCAACTGTATGACAATAATTTAATTAATTTTCTGTTTCTCACTGTACATTTCACAACCTACTCTTAACAATGGACTAGACACTAAAAATTAAATCGCGTCATGGCAAGACTATGTATATTATGAAATTTCAACCTCATTCCAACAGTATAGATATAAATATAAAATATTAGAACAGTAAGACTTAAGAATCACAACAAATTTCGAGGAAAGGTGAATAACAGGGAATTTTAGATATAAATAAATTCCATATGAATTCACAGGATGGGAAATAGTTCGAATATGAAACTAATTCATTTTCTATTCTACATCATCTGAGTTTCCGGTAAGATGAATATAGTGAATTTTCACTTAACTGAAAAAGCAGCTACAGTTGAAGTATACAGATTTTCAAGATAGAACAATAAATTGCAAGTTTGTGCTTAGAAACTAATCAGTTTATAAAATGATTTTAGTTAGTATTGTATTGTTTTCATTGAATTCATACAATTGTTAAAAAAAATTACTCATTAGCTGAAATCCTAAAACAAGATATTGAATGTTGTGAAACACTACAATCGAATTTACATCTAAAATAGCCTGTGAACAAAATATCTTAGATATTAAATACTTTGCTTATAGCAATTCGATTTTTTTAAATAGGATTTGTTATGGTTATTTAGAAATTCAAAAGAGCCCAATAACAAAATAACATAATAATAGAACATAAGAAACAAGAAATCTATTTCTCATTCGTGCACTAGAAGAACTGATTAATGCAAATTTTATTACGGAATTAAAAGAGATCAATAAGGCAGTAATTATATAATTTTAAAGGAAGAACAAAGATTCACAAAATACTACCAAAACTCGTAGAATTTTTCTTTCCATGATAAATTCATATAGGCCTAAACATTTGATCAGTGTAGTTTTTCTGTAGCAATTGAAAAATCAAAAAAACAAAAGGCTTAATATATTATTTGTTTTGAAGATTTCAAAATAAAATGTATATTACAAGAAAATGGTAGTTAATACCAATAATATAGAGAAAAAAATTTAGCGGTGTAAATTATTAAGTTTATAGGATTTTGAATTTCAAACATCCAATAATTTCTACAAAAAATATTTTAGATTTCCCATCATAGAGAGCATTCTGAATCATTATTAATTTCACTGAAGTACAGGAATTTGAGATCTTTTACTCAGCAGCAATGTGGCGAGTTGATTTTTATTGCCTATGAATTTATTGCTCCTTCCTTGGTCCAGTTCTTCGTGAAACTTCACCAAAAAGCTATTATCAGTCGCTCTCATATGACGTAACTCATATAGAGTTTCTACAAACATTTGAAAAATATTACCTGTCCTCTTGAATGGTTCCTTGAGTACAGTCGCTATATCACTGTCCGCTTTAATAATTGGCATTTTATTTTCATACTTTTTTCTTGCTGCAAATTATATAGAAAAATTTATTGAAAATAAATCCGTTAAAGATCTAGTTGCCATATCTGCTCCAATATATAATTTTCTGAAATATAATATTTCTTACCTTGCACATAGTCTCTGCCAAAAAAAGATATGTATTTGTATTCTTCCCTGTCAAAATGTCCAGCATTTTTGTTTATTTCTAATTTTGAAGACCCACTAACTTTGGGATCATATTGTCTAAACGGAACTGCATTAAACACTTGAAAGTTTTCTATCGTATTCATTCTAACCTGGAAATTGAAATTTTCAAGTTAAAGATACAATATTATCCAAGTGTTCTGATCATTACATTATTGGACCAAATTCAAGATTTTATTATAACATAAAGTTTCGAAATCAAAAACGATATTTCATATTAGATCATCAGATTAGATTTTGCCTTGACAATTGTGAAGCACGTGAATTATAAGCAAATTTTATACACATCACGACATTATAATACTTTGACCAATTTTTATATACTAAGAAAGTCTAGATATTATTGCAGTAATATGCTTTCCTTATCAAAACATTTCATTAATGTGAAATATGACCAGACCCTAGTTTGGTGAGTTTGGTCATAATAATACTTTTATGTAAATAGGTTCTGAAATGCATCAAACAAGGATTTACACCATTTTATGAAAAACACATTGAATAACTGAAACGAGGAGATATTCTTAATTTATTTGTGAGAACAGAAATAATTAATTAATAGGAATAAAAAGACAAAATATGAAATTTTTCACGAGTACAATGATATTCTCATAATCGAGATAAACAAAATATTTATTCAAACCATACAATTTACATAAAATAAATTCTACAATTGAATATACAGATATAATATGAGTTACTTACAGTTCCTTTCAATTCAAATTAAGTCAACATAAAATGAAGGGGGTACTTACTGATAGATTTTGAAACTTACATAACTTTAATGTGCATACATGGAAATTATTGATAAAATAACCTTCATTATAATAAGGAAAAATATCATATTTAACTCACCCTGTTGAGAAAATCTTTTGAAATAACACAATAAGAATCTAAAATCAATATAAGATTGTTCACTCCAACTTTCTTCAATGCAAGATCCACACTAGCAAAATTCAGAGACTTGGCCTCAATATTTGTTACAAATGTATTACTCGGAATCCTTATAGATACCCAGGCTACCTTCACTTCTTCTTTGAACATGGTGGAAGTTTTCTTAGCGAAATTTTTTATTTCAAGATAAACGTCGTGTTTACCTTGGCTTGCTGAGTTATTCTGATAAAGAAGGACCAACATTAGGAAGTTCTGATCTTTTTTATCCGTTAGTATATTCAAATAGCTGTTCAAAAATGTTTTTGCTTCCTTAACTTCATGCTCTTGAATTATTAAAAACACGGTCACTTTTCTATTTTCGGTGACATAAGGCACAGGGATAAATTCAACTTTACTCAGTGGTTTACATACTTCAAATCTGTAAGAAATAATAATTAATTATATCTCTCTCTATTATGAGTGTCAAAAGTAACTACAATTTCTCATAGTTCATCTTAAACAGAGCAAATGTGCAATAATGCTAAAGATTTCCAGCAACCTGAATGCTTTCCAACTGTCCTCTCTCACAGTTGGACAGCATTTCCATAAATACGAAATGCTGGATATGCATCGCTAGCCTGTATCCATGTTTGTCAAATGTGAAATGTAAGGCCACACAACACAAGTTCTCTTAAAAGACACCAGATATCACCAAACTTAAATACTTCTATTTACTTAGCTTAGTTTATAGATCAAACTTGCTCTAGACGTAATACAGAAGTTATCACCAGAAAATGTTATTATTTCAGGAGACTTCAACATAAATTTCAAAAAAGTAAGCAATAAAAGTCAAAATTTTAGAGAACTTTTAAGGTCATATGGCATGCATGCTATGTTCACGGAAGTTACTAGTCACATCCCATTCCAGTATTTGCATCGATAATGTGTTTATGGATCTAGACCCTAATCAAATCATCGGAGAACCCTCACATATCTGATCATCGAACACAACTTCTGGAGTTTCCAAAGAGAACAACACCTGAACTCAATAAAACCAAAATCATAAGGATTGTACATGAAAACAATACTCATCGGGTTTGTTGAACATTAATATTGGAAAAATGCGATCTCTCGTCTGAGGCAGATGCTGAAAAAATTTTCAAACATTTTCATAGAAGACTGGTTCAGATATTCAATGAGAACTTTCCCATAAAAAAAATCAGATCAAAACTAAAACCCAATCGACAAATTTGGTATCGTCCTGAGTTAGCATTAATTAAAAAACAAACCGAAGCAGCTTTAACGATGGCACGAGTAAAAAACGACGAGGACTCGACGAACTCTAAATTCAAGCAAACACTAAAAGAACATTTAGAGGCAGTGACAAGAGAACATGACAGAAGTATAATAGATTTGGCCGAAAATAAGAGTAAGGCGATTTGGAAGGTGATAAATGGCAAAGTTAATCCAAGGAACCTCCAAAACTGAAGAAAGCAGGCTCAACTCGGAGGAGTTTAATGAATTTTTTGTAAATATTGTTGTACCGATGTTCTCTGACATGATAGTGGTGAATCAGGGGGTGCCACAGGGGTCGGTCCTGGGACCACTGTTATACTAAATTTAATATATACAAATGGATTGCCGGGTGCAATTGAATTGCCCACTATTCTCTTTGCCGATTATACATCTGTGATACTGTCAAGTGCAGGAACATTGGAGGAACCATTGGAGAAAACACTTGGACAGGCCTATGCCTGGTTTATGGAACACAATTTAAGGATAAAAGAAGGGAAACCCCAGCTGCTTCAGTTTTGCTACTATAACAGTGTCGGCTGGTGAGGGAGGACTCTGGGACTCCGCTCTCCCAAGAATTCTAGAAAGAGTCGTATCTTTCTAATTTTAACACATAAATATATTATCATATATAATTTTGAACAAACTAGTTACTTAAGCAATATTCTAAAAATCTAAAGTCTAAATAAATCCATACGCTCCACCGTAGTTTACGAAACTATACCAGTATTTCAATCCAACTGCAACCAACATTACATTTGTTCGATGAGCACGGGTGTTTGAGCCACAAGTCCACATATCCCCCAATAACGGCAAGGTGTGATTACGTAATCCGGGATCAGCCAACAACGTCTTATCTCAAGACGTTGTTGGATCAGCGGACTCAACGTGTCTGGGACCGCAACCCGCATGAAGATTGCCTGCTGTGTTGGCGGATAGTTGTGAGGGCTGTGTTGTTTTTTTCTTTTGCCGATTTTATAAATATAATGAGGGTGCGTGAGTAAGAAGAAGTTGTTTTTAGCAAATTCAGTTTGTAGGAAAAAATGGATTTGAAAGATAATGGACGTCCGATGCCAGTTTTGAATATAATTCAGGAACAGAAAGGGTATAAAAATCGGCCGGCTGGTCGGCAGGGTTTTAGGCGAAAATTTGATGAAAACATTTACAACAAGACTCCGTGGTTGTGTGTATATGATGAAAGTAATGCTTTTTTTTGTTTTGTTTGTTTAATATTTGGAGGTGATGAAAATTGGACAAAGGTAGGAGTTCGTGATCTCAAAAATTTGGTAGACAAGATTAAAAAACATGAAAATTCTCCAAAAAAAAAATGAAAATTCAGACATTTCGGGCTGCTTAAAAACATTACATGGAAAATATTGGGAGGCAAGTAAATATCATCTCTCGATTAATATCATATAAAATTAAGGGAAATCAATTGCCTTGGTATGACCATGAAGTTGTTAAACTAAGCAAATCGAGGGACAGATCTTATAAAGCATTTAGAAGTGGTGATGATGTAAACCTTAAACAGATAAACTGGATCACATATAAGAGTTGTAGAAATGAAGTTGTTAATCTTCTCAAAATAAAGAAAAAAGAATATTTTGAAACAAAAATTGATAATTGTTCACAGAACCCAAAAAAAATGTGAGAAACACTAAAAACTCTAATAAAACCAAAAAATTCCTCTATCCCAAATCAAATCATTTTTCAAACCGGACAGCGAACAACAAAAGCTGTAACAGACCATGATAAAACTGAAATGTTCAATTCATTTTTTGAAGTATTGAAAGTATTGTTTCAATCAGGGATGGAATTCCATCTTCTCTCCCGTGGTCTCATATCAATTTACCCAGAATTCAATGCAAATTCTCATCATTTAGATCACTGACTCTAAAAGAACTGAAAATCGTAATAAGTAACTTGGACAATAAATGCAATTCGGATATTATCAACAACAAAATTTTAAAAAATGCGTTTGATGTTATTGGTCCCGATATTTTGAACTTTGTTAATACCTCTCTGGAAACCGGAGTTTTTCCTCAAGAATAGCACAGTTGTCCCAGTGCCTAAAATTACGAATACTAATGAAGCTATTAATTTTCCACCAATCAATACACTGCCATGCATGGAAAAAGTACTTGAACTAACCGCATACAGACAACTTTTAGACTATATTAATGTAAATAAACTCCTAATGGAATATCAATCTGGTTTCCGATCTAGATATTTATGTGAAACTGCCCTACGAGTAACTTTGTCAAAATGGAAAATAGATATTGATTCAAACAAATATGTGGTGGCAGTGTTTCTGGACTTCAAGAGAGCTTTTAAAACAATAGACATTTCTATTCTACTTTTGAAACTTCAATATTATGGATTAACCGACATACCCTACAGCTAGTTCAGAAGCTATTTGGAAAATAGACCTTATGTACTAAAATAAATAACACTTTTTCAACCAATAAAGACATCGATACTGATGTTCCGCAAGGGAGTGTATTGGGACCACTGTTGATCATTTTATACTTGAATGATATCAATTATATTCAGGAATGTGAGTTCATTAACCTTTTTGCAGATGACACCTTACTAACAACAAGTTATGTTGATCTACCAAATGCTATTCAAAGAATGAATCGTACACTTGGCAAAATATCAGAATTTCTCACAATTAATAAAGTAAAACTCAACATAAAGAAAACAAAATCAATGATCATAACCACTCAATATAGAAACAATTTGTTGAATAAAAACTTGATAAACATAGAAATCTATGGTGAAACAATTGAGTTTGTTGAAGAGTTTAAATATCTTGGATTTATGATAGACAACTCACTGAACCTAAAAAAACACTCCCAATATATAAACAAAAAAATTACAAAAAAAATATTTTTTTTCGCACGCATCAGCAGATATCTGTCATCAATAGAGGAATGAGAATACTGTTGAAATGTAACAGGTACACTCCCATATTAAATATGCTGCAGGTTCTTGATTGGCTATCAGTTAAGGACCGATTTTTTTATTGTTCTATGATTCAAGGGGAAACATGAATTTTTATGTGACAAGAACAAACTACACAAGATCAATGAATTCACTATTCCACCGAGGACTCATTGAATACAACAAGCTTCCAAAAGACATTATAAGTTGCAGTTCTCTCATAGATTTAAAAAAAATTACTTATAGATTACCTTATATCAAAATATATCAGCTTCGGCTTTATTTACACAACTGCACCATTTCACTTGTTTGGGACTTATAAAATATGTGAAATAATATAATTTTCATTTGTTTTCGTTTTTTGTTTTTCTTTGTCATTTTGTTCTTTCTTAGTAAATTTTTCTACTAAAATGTTATTATTGTTAAAATGTAACATTTATATATTGTATATTAGGATACCTTTATTAATAAACTTACTTTATTTTACTTTACTTACTACATTTTTTCCTGTCGTTAGGTTTAGATACTGCTTTTAAGAAATTACTAAAACTTTGCGAATATTAGTGATTATACCAATGACAACAGCAGAACCAATTTTTCAAACAATAGGTGAATAAAATTTAAAAAACCATTTCTATGCAGCTTCCAATAATAAAAACGGATCATTAAAATTATTTTTAAAAAAGTTTTGCAACATCGTAAATAACTTATAAAAAACTGAAAAATTAAAATTTCTAATTTTGTTCAGCAGACATCTATTGTGAAGTCTTTCGGAAATATCTCCAAGAAAGGAAAAAAATCTAAGATCAATAGTTTAACAGTTATCACACTAGCAATGTTCAAGTTCGAGCAGGAAAAATTTATTAATTAACTATTGCATAAATAATTGAAAAATCGCGATAAAAATTTTTTGCCACCGAATTATTATTCATTCAACTATTCCGTAAGTATGTGAATTCTGTTATTCCTTAATTTTCGTATTTAGTATGGTAAAATAATGTTTATTTTTAAAGTGTCCCAAATGGGCGTGACCTGCGCAGGCTACATTACCCGTTTTTGGCTGTATTTTCACCCCTCTGGGAAAATTATAAATATTGATCCTACAGTTCCAGGAGTTAGGAATATCTGTCAGGAAATTTTCTCCTCTTTTTGATTTTTTTTATAGATATCAAAAATCTCACTTAGTTTTCGAGATATTAACAAAAAACCAAACCCCACTTTTTTCTTTCAGTAAATTGTTCATAACTTTTACAATTTTTGCGAGCCGAATTTAATTTTTTTTCAAAAAACATCTGCATTCTATTCCGAATCGAATGACACCTTGCTCATAATTTTCCGAAACTGCTGAAAAAAGTTGAACAAAGAAGCACTTATTGACTAGGCTCTTAAGAAAAGACTTAATATATACATCAGGAAAAAACTCTATCACAGCATGAAAGTACTTTGATGCCAAACTGACAGACCTGTGATTGGTGTTCGTGATCAATGGATTTTTGGTTATCGTGCAATTAATGTATTTGTTTGTTTATTGATTATAATTTTCGTATACACATGACACGTTCTACAACTAAGTGTTACCATGGAACTAATAAACGATGTAATTATTTATTTATCTATTGCCTTTGTCAACGGAAGTGTTTCCACAGAAGGGGAATTCCTCGACATGATCGGAAAGAAAAGAGATGGATATTCTGAATCGATGTTGCTTTTACCAACAACACCCTATGAAATAATTGAAGTAGCAAAAAGGATGTCGAATAAATCCTATCAAATGTCTATGGACTGTCAGTGAACTTACTAAAAAAGTCTATCGAAATTCTGTGAGAGGCACTAAGCTTCATAATAAATCAATGCTTCAAGCAAGGGTATTTTTCCATGGAATTGAAAATAGTCAGAATGATACCCATTCATATGAAAGTGTGGTAGTCGCAGGCCTATATAGATGTTACCTACTGTGTCGAAGGTTTTCGAGGCCATCCTAGAATACAAATGTCTTCTGAACAAAAATCAACACGAAGTCCTACGATGTAGATCAACAACATCGGCTATGATTGAAATCGTGGAATTAATTTTGGAAGCCTTTGATAACATAGAAATTGCATGACCTCTGCAAAGCTTTTGACTGTGTGGACCATAACAAACTTTTAAAAAAATAGAATACTGTGTCATAAGAGGTCCGATACAAAAATTATTAGATTCTTATCTCTAGGATCGATACCAGCAGGTGGACGGGAAGGGAAAAAATTCTCATTAAGAAAAAATCACATGTGGCGTGACGCAGGTATCCATCTTGGGACCAATTCTGTTTAAATTATATATGGATGACCTTGGGTACAATGTATAGAACTACACAGCAGTACCATTCGCTGACGACAAAACTTTAGTTAGTAAAGTAAAGTCTAGGAAGGAGTTGATAAGAGCGACAGAGAAAGCCATCAAATATGCTGAAACAATCTATCCCTTAACATCAGAAAGACCCAAATACTAACATTTTCAACAAAAATAATGAAAGAACCAGAACAGATTGAATTATTGGGTTTTACACAGGACAGTTCGTTGATCTGGAAAGCACACGTTGGAATCCTTTGCTGAAAGCTCAGTGCGGCTATCTTCAGCATCTGCAGGATCGAACACATATGGGAATAAGACAAGCTTTGGCTACCTTTTATGCCGATTTCCACAGCTTGGCTACATATGGTATCATGCTTTGGGGAGTCTCGCACGCGAGTGTTAGGATATTCCTAAAGCAGAAGGAAGCAGTACAAGCGTTGTTTGGAGTGTTTCGGGTAACGAGAAGAAGAGAACTTTATGCGCTATGGATGTTGACCTTGCGGTGTTGTTACATTCCGCAGTTTTTCACCTATTTCCATTACACATCTTTTCATGAACATCATACAAAGAAACGTGACAACTATATCCTTCCTAAACATCACTTGGAAAAAACACAAAATTATTTTAATTAAATCGCCATTAAATTATATAATAAACTACCTTCTAACTACAAGAATCTGAACAATGCAAAGTTCAAGAGAATGCTAAAGGAACTTTTATTGGAAGGCTGATTCTATGGGCGTATGTTACAGCTGAATTTGATAAAGCACCAGTGATTTCTATGTATATTTAAATATGCTTGTTATCTATAATGTTGTGAGATTTTACACCATTATTTTTACACTCTATTATCTAGCTTCAGTTGAGTTTTGATTGTGTTGACTTACTATGTAATTATTGATAGTGAATATATTTCTATTCTATTCATACAGGACCCTGGACCTAGGTGTACACACTAGTATAGTTAATTTTAGAAAATACTCACCTGTTTAAATGTTATGATTGTACTATATATAAAATGAAATTATGCTATAAATTATTTCGACTTACCTCTTCCTCACTGACTTTGAAGAAAAAACATCATAAAATTCCATATCTAAAATATAATCAATTCCCCTACTTGCATCGAATGTTTTATATCCACTTACGAGTCCTTTATAAATTAGATCTTTGTTACCTTTTGTTACAGTCGTTAGAACTTTGTTTAATACATTCTGAAAATCGCAAAAATAAAAAAGCTGATTTTCATACCACAACTTTACTTTTTTTTTCTCTTACTTGTATATCCAACAACTCATCTCTATTATGTTTTCTAACAGTTGTGAAATCATCTGGGAAAAACACATGAGTCATATTGAAAAATAATTGACGAGGTAGATCAAACCTTGTTGCTGGTTTAATTTTTGGTTTATGTCCACGAGGCCAAGATTCTGTCAATTCTACTGCCAATTTTTTCTCTTTGGTTTCCAATTCTGTTAGTCTTTGCTGTGAACAAAATTCTATAATTATTCAACATAATTTAGCAAGAACTCTCGGAAACATTAAAAAGTAAAGGAATCATATAGTTTCAAATTGTTATTTGAGATTATAAGAAAAACTAATTTAAAGGCAAATTACTGATAAGAAACTATTTCTGTGAACAAAATCCTATAATTATTCAACATAATTTTGCAAAAACTAGGAAACATTAAAAAGAAAAGGAATCATATAGTTTCAAATTGTTATTTGAAATTATAAGAAAAACTAATTTAAAGGCAAATTACTGATAAGAAACTATTTCTCTGAAACCAACTAAGTAGGTTTGGTACTGAGTTATTGAATCACACTTGCCTACCACTTAGCTTATGTATCTTAAATCAATACTGATAAATAATAGAATAGAAATATATTTGCTTATCTCGATTATTGCAAACAAAATAACAATGTAAAATTACAAAATTAACAATTAATAGAGAAAACGTCAAAACAAAAACTAAAACTCAACCTATACCAGCCCAGTATCTCGTACTCTGTAATACTATACGGCTCCAAGTTCAAAAGAAGCCTGTAGATTTCTTTCTTAAAAGTAGTGTATTCATCTGAACAAATCTGGGAAGCTGGTTGAATAACGCCATGTAACATGTCGACTTATTGGTTATCGTTAGCCTATGCTTGGGATAAAAAAGTTATACATCTGTCTAGTGTTGTTTCAATTTAAGTACTCATCAAAATAACGTTTATTTCTATGCAAAAATATTAGAGCTCTTTAAAAAAACAGGCGGGCTAAAGTAAGCTTATTATTTTTCTTGAATACTCCACGACAGGATCCTCTGTAACTAACCTCAAACATAATTCTCATCTCAGGGCAAATTTCTGAGCACTAGAATTTTTAATTTTTTTTTTCAAAGGGGATCATCATCCCCTTTGTGTCCCATCGGACACAGGCGAGTATCCGCCTGTGTTCCATCATCTACCCTCATGGGCTCATAATCTAGTACATTACACAGCAGATTATTTTACATGTAGATATGTAAGTTGAAATTGCAATTATTGGACAATCACAACACCCATATCTTATCTGGGATTCGAACCTGGTACCGTCTGTGCCCTAGACAATTTCCCAACCATCTGGACCACAGACAGTTGATCTGAGCACTAGATATTATCTTTGCATAAGAGCCACCAACCCAAAAACTAACACCATAACTCAGCAGTGACTAAAAATTGGCAAAATACACCATTTTAATTACATCAACATCAGCATGAGATCTCATGACATTGAGTGTATAGACAACTGTTTTGCCTGAAACTACAATACATTACGGCTGCAATTTATTGAATCCGGATACTCCAAAATAGACCTACTTGTTGAGAAAATTATACTCAATTTTGCGTATATTCAACGATAAATAATTTTCAAGGCCCCTAACGTTTTACATTGCCTCGCATACATTCCCACTCAATGAATGCAAACTTGGAGATGATATTTGAACGTTGGTGTCATCTGCATACAGTACCGGTCCAGCAGATGCATCTGAAAAAACCTATGGAAGATCATATTAATATAGAGAATGAAAAGGAGGGGCCCTGAGGTATTATTTTCAGAAACTGTTGATGATGAGCAATCGTTTTCTTCTGTTAGTCAAGTAGCTTTTTATCAGATTGTGTTTTTTACTCTGATACCATATAATGACAACTTCCACAGTAGTTTATCGTGGTCCACAGAATCGAAGGCTTTGGACAGATCCAAAAACAGATCGACAGGTATCTCACTCCTCCCCAAAGCTACAATTATCGACTGAGTTAGTTAGAATATCGCAGTTTCCGTATTCTTGTTCGCAGAAAACCTTGCTGAAATTTACTGATAATCTCTAACTTTATGAAAAATTTCAACTATTTCGAATATATTGGAAAAAGAAGTAAGCAAGCTGTTAGGCTGGTAGTTACTCTTGTCATTCCCATCTCTCTTCTAATATTTATTATTTATTTATTTATTTAAGAATACAACTAATATTCAACAATTTGTTGTTACTATAGTTGACTTACAATTAAATTTTTAAAATTATGAAATTTACATTTTATTGAACTTCTTATATGGTATGGCATGCTATTGAAAGTTATCAGACTGGCATAGATAGGACTCTTCCTACGACATTCTGTTTTCGTTCTATGTAGGTAATGTAAATTGTTTTGCCTTGTTTCGCGGTTGGTAATGCTTTGAACTCTTTTTAATAGATTCTGACTCTTTAAATGGTTGTTTTCTAATTTGAAAATTAATTTACACTGTTGAAACTTAACTAGTTTTGCTATCTTCATATATTGATATCTTTCATATAATTCCTTCGTTGGATAATCATATGAAAGATTATGGAGTCGTTTTATTACCTTATTTTGTAATCTCTGTAGCCTATTAAGATTGAATTTTGTTGTGTTGGTCCAGATTACCGACAAATAACTGAACACCGATTGGAAGTAGGCATAGTATATATTTTTGCTTGACTTTTTATCAAGATATGGCTTTATATGCCGAAGCTTTGCCACCAATGGTGAGAGTTTTTCCATAATCATGTCCACATGTGAATTCCACGTTAATGAGTCTTCTATGATTAATCCCAAGTATTTTGTTTTTTTCACCTGCCTAAGCGTTCTACCATTAATAACCAATTGTGGATGGATGTTACTATTTCTGGTAGTTCTATTTCTGAATAGGATGTATACTGTTTTTTCTTCATTTATTACTAGTTTATTAGAAATCAGCCAATCACTAAATTTCTGCATGTCCTCATTGACCATTTCCTCCAAAGATTTTAAATTGTCTGCATTATATATAATTACTGTATAGTCCGCAAACATGAAGAATTTTCCCAGCAATCCTGATTTGGTTATATATAATACTAAATAAATAATTGGTTTGCCATTTTGGACATCCTAAAATGCAGGCGGCCGAAGGCCGCATTATGGCAAACTTATAAAGCCGAGATAAGGAGATCGGCCCCGTCGATCGCCGCCGACCTTTTTGTAGTGCTTAGGCTATGTCTCGTTCCCGACCGCGACGCCTTTCTTCGATATCGAACGTTTAAAGTTTGACGTTTCTCCGAAATTCGCGAAAACGGCTGCATTCCCGACGCTTAAGAACTATTTTCGCGTCACATGGACTCGAATTCACGTGACCGCTTCTGGAGCCGATAGTTGGACGGGTTGAATTCTATCGAGAAGTTTCGGCACGGCGAGTCCCAATGAGGTCGTAGCATCTAGCCGATACCGCACGAAATCGAAATTGACAGAGAGCAGATGGCGCGCCCGTTCGACAGAGGCAGGGACGGGCTCAGCACTCGACGTGTCGCGTACCGTTCGAAAGAGGCAGGTTCATCGATCTATAGTTTTCACGGATCTATTTAATAGGCGGGGGAGCCTCTCACTAGTATTTTCTACATATATTAGGTAAAGTAGTGGTCCAAGTACTGTGCCCTGAGGACTCCAGTTCTGATTTTTTGTTGGTTACTTTTTGTACCCTCAATAACCACATGTTGTCTTCTATCAGTTAGGAAGGACTGAAACAGTTTGAAAGCATTTCCTTGTATTCCTATTTTCTTTAATTTTCTTAGTGGTATAGAGGTGTTGATTGTATCGAATGCTTTCTGTAGAAATCTACGAAATCTATAAAATTTTTTTTCTTCCAGTTTTTGTAGTATATGTTCGATGACGTCAATCGCTGCACCCTCGGTTGAGCTTTTTTCCTGGAATCCATACTGATTTTTTGATATCTCTAAGAATTTTACTAACCTTTTTTTCATTATTGTTTCAATTATTTTAGCAAATATTGAAGTATTTGATATTGGCCTATAGTAAGCTGGTTCCTCCATGCTTCCCTTTTTAAATACTGGTGTTATTTTTGCGATTTTACATAGACTTGGAAAGACTCCACTCTTGATACTCTTATTTATGAGAAGCAACATTAGCTTTTTGATAATAGGATACAGAATTATAAGATCTCTTTTACTTATATTGTCTGGACCTGGCGAGATATTTCTCTTCAAGGACATCACTATGCTAGTGAGTTCTTTTTCACTACATCCTCCTACTACTGGTCTTTTTTGATTTCTTCAAATTTTGTTGTATTTTTGTTTATTATTATCTTTTTTATTTGTTCAGCTGCATGGGTGAAATATCTGTTGAGAAAATTAGCTTTTTGTTTTGTTTTGGTGTATGTTTTCTCTTTGTATACTAATTGTGTCAATTTAGTTTTTGTTTTACTTCTTATTGGTAGCATGGTATTTATTATTGACCATAATTTTTTTGTATTATTTCCAACTCCATTTAATTTTTCACTAAAATATTTTTTATTCTGTTCTCTTATTAGATTATTCACTTTTTTTCTTTGTATTTCATAGTTTGTCTGAATTGCGAGGTTATACGAATACTTTTTCATTTTTTTATATAGATTATCTCTTCTCAATATGTTTTTGTGAATGTTAAAATTATACCACCAGTTATTGTTTTTAATTATCAATTTTTTTTTGCTTGTGCATGCTGTTTTAGCTTCAGTTAAAAGTCTTATCATATCGTCAATACTTTTCGGTGGTTTATCATGTAGCTGTGTCCGAACAGTTTCTTTTAGCTTTTCAATATCAGTTTTATAAGTGATTTTATTTGATTTCACAATGTCAGTGTTTGTTGACAGGTTAATATTTATATGTAAATTTTTGTGGTCAGATATTGCTGTTGAATTGGTGACTACTTTACATGACATATCCGTGGGCGTTATGACATGATCAATTAATGTACCAGTACCATTATTTAGTCTGGTTAAACGTTTATTCTTTATTTCATATGAATTAGAGATCAATATGTCCTTATATAGCTTGGTATTTTTATTGCTACTTTTGATGTTAATGTCCATATCACCAATTATCATAACTCTTTCTTGGCTTTCCAATATTTTCCCTAGATTTACTAGGAATTTTGGTATGATATTTGGTTTCGGAGCACGATAGATCGCATATGTCGGTATACCGAGTCCAGGCAACTCAATGCACACCATGTTTGTATTTTTAATTTTTGGAACTTTAACAGCTATATATTGTAGGTCTGCTCTTATAAATATTGAAACACCCCCACCTCGGGTCGATCTACAATCAAGTACTCCACAGTAGCCTTGTATTTTATATAAATTTTTGTCATTGTCACTCAGCCATGTTTCAGTTAAGATAACTAGATGGAGATAATGGTGCTGAAGTATATAATGATGTAAGTTATCTATTTTATATTTAGCCTTAATATAATGGCTTAACTATAGCTACTTTTAATAGGTCTGGAAATATATCATTAATGAAAGAGCTGTTTATAATGTAGCATAGTGGCCTTACAATTCAATTGATGCTTTGTTTTCTAATCCTCATAAGGATATGATCATGGCCAGAAGAACTTTTGCTTTTGAAATTTTCTCATGGTAATTAAAATTTCTTCTTCTGTTACCTCAAACATGTTTCAACTTTTAAAAATCATCAGAACACTTCACCCCTGAATATCCATCTTTCATACCAGAAGGAACACTAACAAAATACTCATTGAAATCATTAGCAACTTGAGACAGATCACCCTCAAATTTTGGCTTTCTCATGGCTTTTTTAGAATCGCCTCTTATACCTTTTAGAGCTCTCCAAACCATTTTTGATTTATTTTTAGCTTTGAAGATCAAATTGCCAAAATTAGCCCTCTTGGCTAACTTTATGGCAGTATCATATCTTCTTTTGTTCTCTTTATAAAGGTCATTAAATCAGGCCTCATGCGAGATAATGTTTATATTTTGTCAATTTAATTGCATCCGTTTCCAGAAAATAAACTGCAGATACTGTGCCAGAACTAACAATCACCTCTGGGAAATTTTCATTAAAAACAGAACAAAATCTACTTGAAAAAAGATTAACCATAGTGTCCACCTCCTCAGATGCAATTGACAAAACATCATTCCAAGTTTGTTGAGATAATGCATTTAAAAATTCATCATATTATCGTTATTAAATTTTCTGATCTGTATTCTTTGTGGCTTCATGTAGGGAAGTGAAATTGAAATCAATTCTTTGTGCCAAATTATCTTACAAATGGTATTAAATAATAGATGCATGTGATACATTTATGTTTGTTAATATGTTATCCAGACATGTTGAGCAATTGGATGTGACTCTTGTAGGTTTTCTGATCTGAACATATAACATTAAAACTTATTTAACATATTTAAAAATCTTCTAGACTCTTTAGCACTAACTAAAATATCTATAGTAAAATCTCCAAGAATAATAAATTTACAGTTCTCTGAGACACAGTGCTGAAGAATGCTCAGAAATTTCTCGAAAAAGATATCAACATTTGCTACAGGTGGATTATCTGGCCTATGAATACAAACAATAATAAGCTTAGAAGAATTTACACCCAGCTGTGTGCTTGAACATTCAAAAACTCGAGAAAAACTTATCAATATGTATATCTTAACCTACATAAAATTTGTATTATTCATTGTTGAAAGTATTTCCCCTCTCTGAAACTTTTATTTTCAAGAAGAACTCTTGGTTTACACACCAACAGAAAAGTCTTGTTTTTTTTTAATAAAAATTTGCAACCTAAATTTATTCTATAGTAACATTTTCTCAATATTTTATCTGATACTCTGCACTGTCATATAAATTTATTAATTTCATTTCGATAGCTAAATTCACCATGTTTTGATTATTATTATAAAGGAATTAATAATTAATACCATCATAACAAACCTGTATGAAGTAAGCATTCAAATGGTAAAAGTCCTTTTCTTGTAAAATGGGATAAACAGTAGTAGCCTTCTCAAATTCTTCCTTCTGAGACAAATTGTAGAGAGTTTTGCCCAAATCAAATTGTTTTATTCTGAATGTTGCCAATTTCTGACCCTGAAAAAATATTTCAAAAATTGAATGCTTTATCCAGACATCATATTTATAATACTATAAATAAAATTTCAACTTAATATGTATATCATATTAATTATCGCATAAAATATATACGAAAGGTATAAAGACAATACAATTTTTTATAAAGATAAATATTATACAAACTATAAGAAAATTAATGAATATATATATATATATATATATATATATATATATATATATATATATATATATATATATATATATATATATATATATTTAATTATTTTGAATAGAATAGAAATAACGTATATTCTCAGAAAACTAAAAGTACAAAAAAAAGCAATAACCAGTTAAAGAAATATGAAGTCCAAAAAAAAATAACAATATCATTCCCAGAAGTCTAATACCATTACAGAACCAATAATGATATACAGACACATGTAAAATATGATCTTAAGTTTACCAAGATAAAATTAAAGTTAATCATTATATTGTGCATATTATGTTCTCATGTATGATTTATTTATTCAAACCATAAAACTTACATCAAGTAAATTCCATAGAGAAAAACAAGGTCCCTGTACATAGACATGGCATAACTTGATTACTAAATAATAATAACTTACAAATGAAAAAATTATAACTACAAAATCAATCTACATATCAGAAGAACAAACTCAGAAATTCATACAAAATTAAGATTCATAACTCCCAAAACTAATAATTGTTCCTTGCCCAATTTTTAAGCTTATATCTTAAAACAGACTTTCCATGATTTAGAGTTTTCAACACATTAGGCAGTCTATTAAATGCACAAATAGCTTTCACATAACTTATTGCTAATAATTTTTTTAGGCATTAGTGAACTATTTCTTGTTCAACTGTCAGATGTCTTAGAATGGGATAGTGGTATTCTAATGGTTCATAAATGAACATTTGCTTCAAATTCAAAGGATATTTGATCCAAAAAGTATTTTCATTTTAATTAATAACTCTTATTATGCAATGTTTGCAATAAATTAAGTTGTTATAGGCTCCCATGAAATAATCCCATAATCAATAACACTATGGCAAAACGCATAATATATCAATCTGAGAGTTTCTGATCTCAAGTCCAACACCAAGTTACAGTGAAAAATTATGCCCAACTATTTAGAACATAGAACTCTTCTTAGTTCAATTCCACTAATTTTTATTTTAAAATCTTTTTTGGTGTTCTCACAATAATTGTCATATGTACTATACACTGTGTTTCCAATATTCAGCTATAATATATTCAATGCTAAATATGTAGCAACCCTATCAAGATAATAATAATATTTATTTCAAATGATTATAGATCCTAAAAATATCTCTTGAAATATACTATGGGTTCAGTGAACCTGTGTGTGCATTATTTATCATAAATGAAAACAATTTCTAACTAACTCTAATTGATAAAATAGAAGCAAAAAAATAAAATAATCATCTATACTACAACACATCATAAGTTCAAACAATTAAATGACCATAGTTATATTCATACTTTATCATGTATCTAGTGCAAAATAACTATCTAAAAGCCACTCATTAAGAAGCCTAGCTTCATTTTTATCACATGGCAATGATCTAATATGGGAAGGCAACACAGTATAAATTTTTGGGCCACTAAAGCTGATGTGAAACTGTACAGCGTTAAAACTCACATAAGGTGTTAACAAATGACTCATTCATTTTATCCTATGTTTCAATCCAAGTATCCTTGGAGTAAATAACTGCACTGTCAGCATATGATATAATTACATCCTTTTGCATTCCATCAAGAAGATCATTAAAATTTGTTGATTCGGATGTCTACCCTTGAGAAAAATGTTTAAAAGTTCATGTATTGTACCTGTCAATCCATAGTGATAAAGTTTATCTAATAAAATATCATGATCAACTGTGTCAAACGATTTAATCAGATCAAAAAAAGTTATACATATCTCTGTACTCTTATATATATATATATATATATATATATATATATATATATATATATATATATAAAGGTATATATTTTTTTTACCTGTACAAACTCCTGGCAGTTGAGCCCTATACTATTGTAAACACATCTACCAATATTTTCACTGTGACTATCTGAAACTGCATTCAGGACACACCAATCAAGTCGTTCTCTAACTGCTTTCAAAACAGAATTACTAATAATTATACCAGCATCTGGAATACAAAAGTTCCAATGAATAATTCCATACAAAATTGCATGTACAGTAGACTAATTACCAACCCAAATTACAGTAGCTACTATCAGTTTCTTTAGTTCCTAAATAAACATCCATACTGACACTGATCTTGTTCACTATATCATTTAAGCGATGTATATTCAAGTAGGTATAATCATTTGCTAATAAATAGTAATCATATTCTTGACCAAAATTGTCCCCTATATACTTAAAAATTTGGAATGGTCTATACTTGAATCTGGCATCAGTAAAACCCACTAAACCAGTAAGATTAAACTTTGTCTTCAATTTATATTGTGCTGTAATGAAAAACTTTATCTTATTTACTAAGTGCCCTATAGTTTTATTTATGTGAATGGCTTGTGTGTTAACTTTTTCCTCCGATGTATAAATACCGACAAATAATTTTTCTCGTATTCCTAGTTCTGTTGAATAATATCTAGGTCGAATTAATTTTTTTTTCTTCTTAGGTTCTGAGGTAATTTTTTTGGGAGTAATAGGAACAGGTGGTTCCACAACAATTTTTTCTTCTTTGGGAGCTGTTGCTGTTTCAATTGGACTATTCATTTCATTTTCACAACCAAGATCGATATTGATAAATGTCTGTTGCATATAAATGCCTATCAAAAATCCAGTAATTAAATAAATGTTATTTGAAATCAGTCTTCTTAGTACTTTAAACATCTTTGTTCATATTGTTTTAGGAGAATAATTCTTTGTTCAGTATTTGCTCTGGTGTCTTATGCAATAACTTAATGAATTTACTCAAGAAATCAAAAGATCATAAAATTCGTATGAAAATAAACAACATATAAAATTATACATCTCAAGACTCAAATAACTAATATAACCTTGCTTTTAGTTGCAGCTAGATACGAAACTAAGGTACTTATTATCTACTCTAGGAGAGTACGTCATAAAACCTACAGAAATATCAAATATTTGATCGACTTGATTTCTTAGTAGGTCCTTTATATCATGAACGATAACTTTAAACAAGGGGTATATTATCTCTATGGTGCATTCGCGTTGGGCGCTTGAAGCACGACTTCTCTGGGTGGTGCTGACTGCTGAGTCAGCACCACCCACCTTAGGGTTCGGAACCGTACGATAATTATCGTACATGTACGATAATTTCATGTCTACGTACGATGTACGATAGCACATTATTATCGTACGCAGATTGTACGATAATCTGACCACAGAAAACAACGATTGAGCGCGCTTGAAGCGTGTGAGCGCCCAACGCGAATGCACCGCAAACGGTATGTTTAATTTTCTTGGATCAGCATTCTAGTTTCTCCTAGTGACTTTGATCTTGATCTGTTGGTGATATTATTCTTTCTTCATTGTTACTTGCTGAGGTATATCTTTTAATTTCTTTTTGTTAAAATTAGGAAGTGATTGGACTATACGGAAATCATTTGAGATAATAACCCCGGGTTATAAACTGTCTTTCTCCTAACGCTAAGATAATTTATGGGTATAGAGTTTTAGGATCGGACGTAGATTATATTATAGAATTAAATGACTCATATTGAAGCTCAGACAGCATAAGATGGCGATTCTGAATTAATTAGTAAGATAAATTCGTTATAGGAAACGGTATTAAGTACTAAAATAAAATTTTAAAAAATTCCTTCGGAAACCTTCGGTTAAAGAAAGGTCCATTTATTGTTGTAATTGAATATTCAGATAAAAACTTTGGTAATCTGAATCCATTAAATTTTGTAAAAT
>JARQZK010000066.1:127500-162500 GCA_030704885.1 Cynegetis impunctata | reverse complement strand
CACCATTTACCACAATCTCTTTTCCATTATTATGTGGTACTGAGACAAACTGCTTTCGCTTTTTAAGGTAAGCAGCAACCCACATGAGTGGCTCTCCCCTAATACCAACAGCCTCAAGCTTCTCCAAAAGCCTATCATGTGATACGCAGTCGAAAGCCTTGGTAAGATCTAGATAAATACCCACAGGGCACTCACCATTCTCCATTGACTCAGTTATCCTTTCAACAACACGACCAATTGCCATGGCAGTTGAACAATCTTCACGAAAAGCATATTGGCTTCTAGTCAGTATATTGTTTTGTTTGAGGAAACTTTCCAGCGTAGACAAGCAGGAATACTCAAATATTTCAGAGAAACATGGAGTAAGCGCTATCGGATGATAATTTTCCTTCAGCTGCCTATCATTCTTCTTGAACACCGCCACAATTTTGCTCAGTTTGAGAGCTTCAGGAAATTATCCACTCGTAAAAGATAAATTTAAGAGGTAACTTAGTGGCGAAGATATTGTATCAACCACCCTTTTGAGCAGTAAACTAGGCACCTCATCAGCCCCCGATGACTTCTTGAATTAAATTGTTTTTAGAATTCACTTCCTGTGGTATAAAAGGCGAAAGAAATAAGGACCCTGTTATGGTTCTGTTTGAGAGGTAAAGAGGTTTGAGTTCCGGGAAAGCTCTGCTCAGTTGCAAAAGATACCGTAACCGAGTACCCGATTCGTTGACCTGCTGGGAAACCCAGCAATGAGATTTCTTTACTTTAATTTTTTTTAAGAAGGTGAGTTTTGAAGTGGACACTAAACACGTTCCGAAAACTTGAATAAGCTTTATGCAAATTTCTTTCTCTGGTTACCCCATTCCAGTCTTCATTCAAGAGAGAACTATAGAAATCTTGTATTTTATCATCTGAAAATATTCTCTTTCTCACTACCATATTTGAATTTTTATTCAAACAATTACTTAAAAACCTGGACAATATGATATCATGTTCAGAAATACCCTTAGGGACCACCTCTGTCGTGATATCCTCAGGATTGATATTTGTGTATAGATGGTCCAGTAGGGGTGCATTCCCGTTGGACGCTTACACGCTTTAAGCGCTTATAAGCTTTGTTTTCTGTGGTCGACTCGCGCTCACAAACGCTTAACACTAAGCGTAAGCTAACCTAACATTTGTTGTCGATAATTAATAAATTTGTAGGGAAATGTTAAAGCATAGTATTTGCGTGAACTATTGGGCTTTTTTGCCTACCTAAGCGTAAAAATAAGATCTGACATTCACCTTTAATGCTCAAAGCCAAAGCGTGAGCGTCTCTAAGCGCTAGTAGGCCAACACGAACGCCAATAATCTGTGCTTCTAAGCGTGAGCGCTTAAAGCGTGTAAGCGCCCAACGCGAATACACCCTAGGTCACCCACCACACAGTATACGTTCAGGTATGCGGATTGCATGCATGTGGGTACCAATGGATAGCAGGATATGATAAGTGCTGGACCGCAGGATCTTTGGTCGCAATACACTATAGAATTAGAGAAAACATGGAAAATAATTTTCAAAGAAAATAAAGGAAACGAAGGATAACTCTACTGATTGCAAAATATGGTTTAAAAAACTAAGGTGCTCTTGAGCATTTTTAATTAATACGTTAAGGTTGAGAAATAGGCACTGTATCTGAACATCAATTTAGAATCGGTGAAAAAACTACTCCCCTTTGACAGTGCGGAGAATTAGGTGACCTCATTCATATATTTTTTACTTGTAAGGACAACGTTCATATTGTTAGATTATTGTAGGACAAACTTAGCCAATTAAATTTGCCTTGCCTTCAAATATGTATGATATTTTATTATATGAGTCTCTAGAGGTGATAAAACTTAGAAATCATTTTCTCTTATCAGTAAGTTGAAATTATCTCTGCTTTAGCATATGACAGCAAGTTTAAAAACCTAACTCCCTTTATTGAACGTTGAGCTTCCGTTAGTAATCTTGCCTACCTAAGACAATGTATAAAAGTTAAACGAAAATATTAAAATGAAAATAATACTCTTACGTTTAAACGCCTGGACTGGAGACCTGGAACCCCTAGAATCCTTCCCAGAAACTATATTATATAGATACACTGAGTGCGAGTGCATAGCTTTACTGCCGAGATTGGTAAGGTCTACCCTTATAGTAGGGGCTTTCTACGTAGGGTGTGATTCCTTATAGAAGAAGAAGAACGTACACTATCTGAGATAGGTTGTTATCATAGAATGTACTCATATATGATATATGTCTTTAATTTGCCAGATTGTTTATTTTTTAGACTATTTACTTAGTAGGAAGTAAGTAAACAGAAATAGCAGAATTCAGAATTAGTACAAATTTTGAGCTTAGTAGTATCAGAGATTTCGGCATCTCATAAAGTCAAAATGTTTTGCTCAATAGAGCGTACATCGTTAAGCTATTATATAAATATTCTTTGGTAGCTCTAGATAGCTGAACACTTTATTATATTAGCTCGAATACGTTGTTTAATCTTGTCCAGGAAAATGAGCAATAGAAAAGTAACGTCTAATTCAATTAGCAGTGGTTTCAACTATAACGAAGAAATTTGTCGTATACTTCTGGGTGAGCTCAATCTAATTGAAAAGTTTTTCCTAAAATTTCTGTCTATTATTTTCCCTCAGAACTATCAGAGTATGAGAAAAATACCAATCGTAATATATACAAATATGAAGCATACAAAAAAGCTGCGGCTGTACTTGCTTCTCAACAAAAAAAAATTACTTCTGGAATAGAGGCTGCAAAATTGAAAGGCATTGGCCAAAAAATCGCCAAAAAAATTGACGAAATTAACAAAACTGGGAAGTTGGAAAAACTGGAAAATGTAAGTAATAATTTTATTTTTGAATGCCATGTATTGTTCCCCCTTATGTACACTATTTCATTTTAGATTCATAAAGATGATAGAAGTAAGGCAATCAATTTATTGGCAAGTGTATCAGGAATTGGTCCAGCTAAAGCCCAATTATTAGTTGATGAAAATATAACAAGTATAGAAGAACTGAGACAAAATATTGATAAACTTAATCATCATCAGCAAATTGGTTTAAAGTTAGAATTTTATATATGCATCTCATTTATATTTTAAGTGATATTGCTGCAGGTATTTCGAAGATTTCCAGAAGAAAATACCTAGAACCGAAATCCAGAAAATTG
Organism: Cynegetis impunctata; assembly: GCA_030704885.1. Classification (NCBI taxonomy): domain Eukaryota; kingdom Metazoa; phylum Arthropoda; class Insecta; order Coleoptera; family Coccinellidae; genus Cynegetis; species Cynegetis impunctata. The sequence goes on along the minus strand of JARQZK010000066.1, from coordinate 159,304 downwards.
AAGCAGTTGTCAAGAAACATATTTTAGAATTGGATAAAGAGTTTATGATAACAATTTGTGGCAGTTATAGGTAGGATTTTCAACAATATATCAAATATACTGAGAATTTTTCATTTCAGGAGAGGAAGACCTGAAAGTGGTGATATAGATGTTCTTATTACTCATCCCTCCTATAATTATAGTAAGAAAAGAAAAAAATCCACAGATTCTCCTAGTCTCTTGAAAAAAATAGTCCATACATTGGAAGGTGTTCATCTTATTACAGACACTTTATCTCTGGGAGATACAAAATTTATGGTAATCAAAATAATTCATTAATCTGTATATTAAAAATTAAATAATAAGAAAACAACTTGTCTAAAAACCACAAAATGAAAATAACTTTTTATTCGACTAGTTTCGCCTGTTACAGCATTATCAAGACTGAATAATGCTGTAACAGGCGAAACTAGTTGAATAAAAAGTTATTTTCATTTTGTGGTTTTTAGACAAGTTGTTTTCTTATTATTTAATTTTTAATTTAAATATGAACTACCACAGAGTTGATTCATCGTCCATCGAATTTATCATTAATCTGTAATCCACAATGATGTAATTTTAAATTACCAAAAAGATCATCAATTAAATCAAATGTGACATGCCTGATTTAAGTAGATTAAAATAAACTACAAGAAACAAGTTTTTAATATCATTTATAATTTGGTGGGTACAAAATTAGATGTTATTTGAATAATCTAAATATCAAATTAATTAAGAGAATTTAATCTAAACAACATTTTAATAGTTATATTCTATCTTACTATAATATAATTTTTTTAGGGTGCTTGTAGACTAACCCATGATTCAGTAACACGAAGACTTGATATAAGATTATTACCCCAAGAGCAGTACTACTGTGGTGTTTTATATTTCACAGGATCTGATATGTTCAATAAAGCTATGAGAGCGCATGCATTGGAGCATGGTCATACAATTAATGAATATTGCGTCAGACCAATAGGAAGCCTAGGTTAGTTTGAACTTTATAAGAAAATAATTATAACTTATGGTTTAAATATATAAATTAAAAGGAAAATGTGTGAAAATAACGATGGTGTAATATGTTTTTGTTTACATTTCGACTTTGATATTGAATAACTATTCTTGAGATTTTCTTCCCTCAAATAATTTTGAATAGGGCAGAAAAGTTTTCTCAAGAACCCTTGAATTATTTTGTACATTGGCTATACAATAAAATAGATTTATTTCTTCAAATTAATGTACATATGTATAACAAAATACCAATTAATAGAGAAGACATCAACAAGAACAAAAATATTAGCTTGAAGCACTAACAAAATATTAATCATGAGTAAAAACTAATCGACAGCACATTATTAATAATCAGTTATTGTTTGTATCTTCACAGAATTTTATGAGACTATAATCATATCTTATTCGATTTATAGTATCATTTATTTGATACTAGATTAAGTCACCATCGATGAATTGTTTTGTAAAACAGCACTAGGTTGTCTATTTATTTCATGTCAAGTAATTGATAATTCAATTCAGATAAACATATAGATTTTCAAAATGAAATATTGAAGCTAATAGATGATTAATAAAATTATTAGGGAAATACTTGAAAGATACCAATTGAATTTAGATAAATATATAAAAATATTTCAACATAATAAAAATTTTTTTATCTGCATTACCATTCATATTGAATTTGAGGAGTACTTTTATAATTTTCAGGAATACCAGGTGAGCCAGTTCCAATTTCATCGGAAGAAGAAATTTTCGAATATGTACAGTATCCATACAAAAAACCAGAAGAAAGAAATTATTAAGTGAAAGGAAATGTTTATTCTTATATTTTTTTCTGGAATTTCAACTGATGTTCTTATCTAAATTTTTACTGTGTTGAGAAATAAATTGAATTTCATTCTTTTCGTGATTATTTGCTGCAACAAATGTTCCATGAATTCTGTTAGTTGTGTTATAATATGCAGAGGTAATGTTAACTTTCTTTATGTTATATGAATAGACGTGTGGAAGATGAGGTAAGATTATTCAGGGCTCCTAGTGATCTAGATTCTAGATCATTTGAAAATGTCAGAAATTTAATAGATTAAAAAGCAGGAATTGACTCTACCCTCTTCAGTACAATTTGAACTTTTAGTCTTCTAATATTGGCAATTTTTGATCTTTTAAAAAAAGTTTATAATAAATACCCATTTATTTTCAACAAAAGTAAAATAAATTAAATACTAAACCTGTCAAGCTTAAAATTATATATTAATTACAGGCTTATTATTGGCATGTGTATTTTTGATATGATTGGCTAAGTAATTTTTATCAATGAAACTTTTTTCACAAACATAGCAGCTAAAAGGTTTTTCACCAGTATGAGTATATAAATGCCTAGTTAATTTACTCTTATCATAATAAGCTTTTGGGCAAATATGACAAATATATTTTTTAGTTCTCACTGGTATTACAACATCTCCAATTCCATGTATTTTAGCCATATGGATTTCCATTACTCGCCTTTCTCGGTATTCTTTTCCACATTCACTGCACCTATTATTTCTCACATTTGAATGTGTAAGAATATGCTTTTTCAATGTACCATTCTCGCAAAATTTTTTAGTACACAAGTGACATTCAAATAATTTTTCCCCTTTATGTCTTCTTACGTGGGCAGTCATATTAGACTTCTGCGGGAATCTTTTACTACAGAAACTGCATACATAGTTCCATAAACTAGGATCAGTATGTACAATTAGTTTATGGGTACCTAAATTCTTGTGGGTATTAAAACTTTTATGACACAATTCACATGAATAAGTTTTTTGATTGAAATGAATTTTTTCATGTACAAATAAATCAGGTTTTGTAATAAACCCTTTACCACAATATGTGCAAATTTCTGAGCGTGTGCCTTTATGATATTTTAAATGTTGTTTCAAGTTTGTTGATGTTTTAAATCTTTTCTCACATTTGGTACACGAATATGGTTTTATATCTTTTTTAGTCATATCATGAACATCCTCACTATGTTTTATCAGCTTGGTAGTACTATTACACATAAATGTACATTTTTGACACGTATATGAAGTTGTTCTCACCCTAGTATTTTTGTTTTTTTCTTTTTTAGGGTTGTGCTTAACCTCTACTTCATTTTGAGCTATAAAGTCTCCATCTTCATAATTATTCTCTTCATCTGTTACTGGGGATGGGGGGTTAGCATTGTAATCAGAATCTAAACTCTGCTCTTCTTTAGGATCTTCATCTGCCTCTACTTTACTTTCAGTAGAAGTACTTGCTAAAATTTTTTGATGGGACTGCAAGCATTTTTCTCGAAAATTAAAGGCAGTATCTAATTCTGTTGAGCACTCAGTACAGATATGAAACGTCTCCAACCATTGCTGGAAGATTAATGTGTTTTAATAAAATTTCAGGTATTGAAAATTGAGTTTTCTTTCCTACCAGCTCTGGGATAATTGCTTTTAGCTTTGGGATCAGTTTATTCCCCTCATATTCCAAAGGAACAAGAGTTTCAGAGTGTTCCAAGCAGATGCGACAATGAATTTCCATAATACTTAAATTTCTTGTAAACTTTTATATTTGATTCTTATGGTTTTCACATCTGCAACCATAAATATACGACGTCCAATGTAAACATAAACAACAAAGCAAACCAGGCACATATATTTATGTCAATAAAAGTTGAGTACGATATCTACTTTATCTACTCATTTTTAACTTATGTGGCGTAGGTTTATACGAGGTACGAGCTAGAGCAACACCTCCTACACTAGTGTAGCAGGTGTTGGCTAGAGGATGCACGTAACACTAAATGAAATTTATTTTTCACTTGTATATAATATTTTTATTTCACCTTGGATACGGTTGCTATAAGCACACTCATTTTGCCCTAGGTCATTATGCCCGCATTTGCGGGCATAATGAATTCAAAACGCCCGCTTATTGTACAAGGAGAAATGAAGCAAATTTCATTGATTAAATACCTCATAATCCTTGTCGTATACGACTCTGGATTTCTCCGGCAATTAATTATTCACAGCTTTGGCTGCATTTTCTATGATATTCTTGGGTAAATTCATTTTCATTTCCATTATTTCTATAAGACTACACAAAGAAAGCAGCAATGACATTCACTGAATATGATGACAAATATATTCACAAACTTCAAAATATCAACCAATGGCATGCCTACTATGAGAAGGAAAATGGATAGGAGCAATGAAACGATTTTAAAATCGCTTTTTCATCATAATATAATAATTTTTTCGTGAAAAATAAAATCTTGTATGCACCGCGTGCGTTACATTCATCCCTCGGGCCAGAGGCCCTCGGGCCGAATGTTTCCCTCAGGGCATAATGATCTATATAACGCACTTGGTACATAAATAACTAATCTGCACTCTTCACACAGAGGGCGTTAACTAATATTCATAGATATATACGCTAATATTTCATAGGTTATCTATTTTTCTACTCCGTGTATAAAGTGACCTGACCTTATTTTAATATTTTTGAGCACGAGAACCAGTGGCAACACTATCATATACTTTGTGAAGTTAGTTTTAGTAGTGCCACCTACTTTGTGGTCAGAGAAAAAATATTTTAATGAAGAGAAAATTACGCATGAACTACCAACACCGGAACGAAATGATCGAATACATTTCTAATGAACGATAATCTATAAAATATGTAGAATTTAAATGATAATTGAAATAAGTAATAATCCCTTAAAGTTCAAAGGTATGTTTCACTTTCAATCTGCCTATAGTGGTAGGAGGCCAATGCCTTTTTCATTCGCTGTAGTGAATAGTGAAGTCTTATATAACGGATCAGACCCCTGGAAGTCACCGAAAATGTTAAGGCGAGTTTTCCTCCACTTTCGCCAACGACTGCGACTGGTAGTAGCTGCGACCTATTCATTCAGGCGCGTTTTCCTCCACCTTCGCCAGTCGCCGACGACTGCGACTCGCTAGCCTGCGTCAATCAGTATTTGTCCCTCCTTCTGGTCTGTTCAGCACAAGAAAAATGAATATTTCAAAGAAATCATTAATTGCAATGTTATTAAATTATCAAGTGCAGGAGGAAAATCTGCTTCTCATGTTAACGTTAGAATCTGAGAAACAGAGAAGCGAAGAATTAGCAATGTTCCGAAATAGACGATTGGAAGGATTTCAGGCAATATTAATCCAGAACCACCTGACAGATAACGAAACAAAATTTAAAGAGTTTTTCCGAATTTCCCGGCATCAATATAACTACGCAAACTAACTTTCGTCGACGAATTATCGCGGCACCCCTTCCGAATATGAGCAGCTACTCGCGACTGGACGAACGGCGACCGGACGCTGGTAGTCGCGACTGAGTAGCGGCTAGGAAAACAGGATGATTTAAAATGCATTGGAGATGTCTTGACGAATTGGTCGACGCTACTCAGTCGCAGTCGTCGGCGACTGGCGAAAGTGGAGGAAAACGCGCCTTTAGTGATATGTGATATCATGTAATAAATGGCCCTACGTCTCGAAGCGACGCAACGAACTCAGACGAACGAGACCAGAATATACTCTTACTGAGAGAATCTCAGCAAGAAAAAGGTTGCTCATGTACGTGGTGGTTGCTAATTACTCGCAATCACTGCGAGTAGCAACATGTGGTAAAACATAAAAACTAACATTTTTGGGAGTCGTGCCATTCGAACCCACGGTTCTCAACCTTTAAGGATTCGCAGCCCAATTTTCAATCATAATTTTCAGCGCGCCCTACACATACATTAATAATGTATTTTGAGTTTTTGGCTCTAAACCTACACTACGACCAAGGAAATTCATTGACATTTGGCAACAATTATTGAATATTATTTTATTTTGGATATACTCGGCCTCACAGGTTGAGAATCACTACCTTGTATGTATAATTGATGAAACAAAATAAATATATGTTAACTAACACATAACTCAATAGCCTATGTCTGTTTCTTCGGTTATACAATCATGTTACACATTTATTTCTTAAAATAACCTCATTCAATTGTAGTAGAGTTTAATATTTTAAAATTTTGTTTGGAAAGAAACGGAAATCAGCTTTAACAAATGCTTGAAATAAAAGAATCATAATTAAAATTTGCTTATCAAAATTCTGAATTTAGATGAAAAGAACCAGAACGTGACACCACTGCTCATACAAGACAGCAAAAAGAAATACGCAGCAGTCGTAGCACAGCTCCCCATCGTAAGCATCGGCCAGATCCTAAGATCAAAACAGCTGTACGGGTATCAGAAACAACGTTGTCGTTTGTCATAATTATCGAATTGTAACATAATTTCCCCTCCAAATGTTTATCAAAAATAATCGTAACATAATCGATATAATTTTAACCTAGAGATATTTCGACTATAACAATGTAATACTAAAAATAAGGTCTTTTGTTGTGATTGTATGTGCAGATCATCGCTACCCAATACCTAATACAATATGTAATACTAAAAAAAGTTTTTGTTTTGTGCGTGAAGATCAAAAAAATTGTTGTAACATAATTTTGAAGAAAAATTGATAATTATAGCAACGCTGTACCAAGAAGTCAAGAACACAACACACGGAGCTTTCCAACAAGGAAGCACTGGGTCACAATACAGAACACAGTGTACTGGTGCTTGTTGGAAAACCTTTTTGATTTTTATGTAAAACAGCGGAGAGCGCAGACATCGTTATTTTTAACCACGATGGACAAGTGATTAGAGAGATATCGGTAAAAAGAATAGCGCTCCAGCGGTATTGGTTTTACGTCAAGCGGTATTTTAGTTTTATTTAACAGTTATCGGCCACGGTTTGTATTATTATTCTACAAACCGTGGTTATCGGCAGCCATGTTTTACCGTGCCCTAATTCACAGAACCCGCGCTATTCGAAAATTTGACTCAACCTTTTAACCCATACTTTTAACCTAGCTTTATGCTTCATTTTTATTCTTATTAAAATGGGTGCGATTAGCAAAGTTGGACCTAGGACCAAGATAGTTTTTCGTTTCATGAGTTTTTATGATGCTTGGCACCAAAAACTCAATTTCATATATCTCTAGATATATATATATATATATATATATATATTGTTACGAAAATGTCTAAAGCCGACTCTGTGTTCTCTGGAATATTCGATGAACGTTGAAGTAACCGCCCTCTTAATTCGAAGACTGGAACATTCTGGAAGCTTCTCGAAGAAATGACAAGACATATAAAAGCGACCATAGAAGAGACGAGAGAGTCTACAATTAGTCTACAGTGAATTACCGTGTTATTAAAGAAGAACGAAGCTTGTGTTTTGAAGTAGTGACAGTTATTGAAAAGTGTGGTTATTTTGAAATTATTGTTTTGTAAATAAATACCGATTTGCTTATTAAGTAAATTTAGTTATTGGAAATCATCCTAGCGAACCCGAATTCGTAACAACTGGTGTCAGAAGTGTGGGATGCCAATAACCAGAAAAATGGAATCGATGATGGAAAAAATAATGCAAAAACTCGCCGAACAAGAGGAACAACGTCAACGGGAGCAGAAATGTCGAGAACAGGAGAAATTGGAAGAGCAGAAACGTCGAGAACAGGAGAAATTGGAAGAGCAGAAACGTCGAGAACAGGAGAAATGGGAAGAGCAGAAACGTCGAGAACAGGAGAAATTGGAAGAGCAGAAAAGTCGAGAACGGGAAGAAATTAGAAAACAAAAAACGTCGAGAGCAAGAAAAATTAGATGAATTACAAAGATTACAGAAAATCCTGGAAGACCTCGACAAAACGTAGGAAGGAGGATAATGAGAAATTGAGAGGTGAAAATAACTGAAGAAATAGTTCATGTGAAGGAAGACCTGGAGGAGCAATTGCATAATTTAGAAGAACGTGAATCACAGGTATTGAAAGATTTAGAAAAGCGAATATCTACAGTGGAAAGAAATGAATCAAAAGTAAATGTCAAATCCAGTCCCCAGACAGAAAGTTTCGAAGCCACCTACTTTTGATGGAGATTCTTCCTGGCCAATATTCAAAACGACAGTTTGGAAGCAGCAGCCCAAGCTAATGGTTGGACAGATGAAATGAAAGCAGTAGAACTGGTTTTGTCCCTCAGAGGTAAAGCTGCAGAACTGTTACAAAAATTGTCAGTAAAAGAGCAGGAAGATTACATAACTCTAATAAAATCCCTAGAGTTGAGATATGGTGATGATCATAAGGAAATGTTGTATCAGGCCCAATTAGAAGGTAGGCATCAATTGGCAAATGAATCACTACAAGAATTTCAGGCCGAAGTAGAAAAGTTGACTCGGTTAGCCTACCCAATGGCTCCAGATGATATCCTTGAGCAATTGAGTGTCAAATCTTTTGTGAATGGGTTAAAAGACACTGACCTGATTCAAACATCTGAAAATTTTGAGACCAAGAACAGGAAATGATGCTTTAGTGAGGGCTCTGGAATTTGAAACAGCAAAACTAACATCTTGTAATAACGAGCAACACACAGAGCTCGAAAAGTGGAAGTAGAGGAAAATAAAACACTTGGAGTGGATATATTAGAACGGTTAGACAAACTCATTTCTTCCTTTGAAAAGAACCGAGTATCTTTTAAGGGTGAATGTTACTCGTGTGGAAAATATGGACACACTAGTAGAGAATGTCGTTCCAGAATGAACAGAGGCAGAGATGATAACCGAAAACAGAGGAAGATCATCCTCACCAGCACCTAGGAGGAATCAGGAAAACTACCACCAGTCAGAGTAAAGGGGCAAACTCTGACTGGGGAAGTGACAGCCCCCAGGACCGTTTTCATTAGAAGCATTGCAGGTGGAAGCTTATCAGTTAATGGCTCAATCTCAGGACAACCTGTGAAGGTAATTGTGTTGATACTGCGCTGAAGTATCATTAGTTAGGCCTGATATATTACCAACTTCTAAAATTACTCCAATGAGGTACAATATAACTCTGAAGACAGCAACTGGTCAAAGGAGCTATTTTCGTGGAGAAGCTGATATTTTATTGGAAATTGGGGGGAGATTGCAGATCCCACATTAAGTTCTTGTAGCAGACGTTACTGATGTGTTTTTTTTGGGAATGGACGTTGTGAACAAATATGGATTAGTTTACGAGAGGAATACTGGAATTTTAAAGATTGGAAATGAGGAATTCATTCCAAAAACTATGGCTCCAATGAAAATCAAGAAAGTCTGAAAACAATTCAAGCCTATAAGAGACCTGCTTGCTCAGAGCCTTATATCTATGTAAGACCAGAACACGATCCTGGGTGGTGTGATGGACTCATTGAAACTAAAATAGACTGTACATTTTTAACGGCTAGGGCGTTAGCTCTGACAAAACGAAACGACCCTGTAAGAGTAGCTAAGTTTAGTAACGAACAGCTATATATTGAAAAAGGAAAAAACAGTGGCTACATTGGAACGCAGTGTCGTGGATAGCTCGATGTGAGGAACCAGCTGATATACAGGAAACTAAGAAAAAAGTATGTTGATTTCACTAAATTGGAGAGTTCATGGAAACATTTATCATCAGAACAGTTAAAATTGGCTCGAAAATTTTATCCACGAAAGAAAGCGACCTCTTTGAAGACCAAGAACTCGAAGGAACTGGTTTAGTTGCCTCACCGGATCGACACAGGGAATGCCCACCCTATACGACAAGCTCCTCGAAGACTTCCATTAGCTAAACAATCAGAAGTAAGCTGAATTAATCAAATCCATGAAGGAGAAGGGAGTCATAGAAGAGTCATCAAGTCCATGGTCAGCACCTGTTGTTCTAGTTAAGAAGAAGGATGGGACAACAAGATTTTGTGTCGATTATCGGAAACTTAATGATGTTACCAAGAAAGATAGCTATCCACTACCCAGAATAGATGACACGTTAACAACACTGTCGGGGTCGAAGTGGTTTTCGACATTAGATCTAAAAGAGTGGATACTGGCAAGTAAAGATCCACCCTGATGATAAAGAGAAAACTGCATTCCTCAACTGGAAGTGGATTGTACCAATTCAATGTTATGCCTTTTGGGTATGCAATGCACCGGCAACGTTTGAACGACTGATGGAATTGGTTCTGAAAGGATTAACTTGGAAAACCTGTTTAGTATACCTAGATGATGTGATGGTTATGGGAGCATCCTTCGAAGACCACTTGAAAAATTTGAAAGAAATTTTCAGCAGATTTAGGAATGCTCATTTGAAATTGAACTATAAAAAGTGTTGCCTATTTCAAAAATCAGGTACATTTTCTAGGACATACGATATCATCTAGCGGAATAACATACATCAGAGGATAAGGTCGAAGCAGTAAGAGAATGGCCAAGACCGAAAGACAAACATGAGGTTAGAAGTTTTCTAGGACTATGTACCTATTATCGGAGATTTGTAGATAAGTTTGCTGATATAGCTAAACCATTACATAAACTGACTGAAAAATAAAGCCACCTTCAACTGGACAAGAGAGTGCGAGGCAGCATTTCGACAACTTAAAGCTGCACTTTGCCTCAAGCCCTATTTTTGTCGTATCCACAGACTACGGGACTATTTTATTCTAGATACGGATGCTAGCAATATGGGCATTGGGTCTGTTTTGTCACAAGTACAAAGGAGGCGAAGAAAGAGTCATCGAATATTACAGCAAAACTTTCAACAAATCAGAAAGAAACTATTGCGTTACTCGAAAGGAATTGTTAGCTCTGATAAAAATCCATAGAGCATTTTCACAAGTACCTTTATGGAAGAAGATTTTTGGTTCGGACTGACCATGCAGCACTCAAATGGTTATTGCAGATGAAGATTCCAGAGGGCCAAATCGCAGATGGATAGAAAGGACTGCAACAATATGACTGCAAAGTAGAACATCGACGAGGAAAAATCCATAATAATGCTGATGCTTTATCCAGACGACCATGCAAAGAAGAATGTCGACACTGCAAGAAAAATTGAAATGAAAGAAGGAATAATCGATTTAAGGAGAACTACCATCGATTTGAAACAGGGATGGACGACAGAAGAGATTAATTGAGGCACAGGAACAAGATCCTGAAATAAAGCAATCTCAGAGATTGGAAAAGACTCGACCGTAGACCCACCTGGAAAGATATTTCAACAATGAGCGCTAAAACGAAGGCACTGTGGGCGCAATGGGATTCCTTAATTCTTGAAAAATGGGGTTACTCAAGAGGAAATGGGAAAGTCCGGATGGTAAAGAAATCAAAAACCCTCTTAGTGGTACCAACCAGCAAAGTGCAAGAACTTCTACAGGAAATCCACGGTGGAAAGCTCAGGGGCCCATTTTGGCGTGAATAAGACAATTGCAAGGATAAGGGAAAGATTTTATTGGGTCTACTGCCGTGATGACGTAGAAGCTTGGTGCAGAAAGTGTCCAACATGTGCAGCCACTAAGGGACCCTCAAAGGAGAACTCATGAAAAATGGAGAAATACAACGTAGGGCTTCCATTTGAGAGAATTGCTATTGATGTTGCCGGGCCTTTTCCAACTTCTAACGATGGAAATAAATAACATTCTGGTTGTCAATGGATTACTTTAGCAAGTGGCCTGGAAGCCTATGCTCTTCCGAACCAAGAGACTGAGACTGTGGCACGTGTACTGGTAGATCAGTTCATATCCCGATACGGAGTTCCACTGGAATTACACTCAGACCGAGGGACGAAACTTCGAAAGCGAAGTTTTTAAAAAAAGTGATGGAGAGTATTGAACATCCGAAAGACCAGAACCACACTCCATTACATCCACAGTCTGATGGAAATGGTGGAAAGATTCAATCGCACCATGGAACAATATCTGTCGAAGGTTGTGGCTGATCACCAAAAGGATTGGGACAGGCATTGCCAGTACTGCTGATGGCTTATCGAGGATCGGTTCATGATTCCACAGGTCATACTCCAGGCAAAGATACTCTTTGGTAGAGGAATTAACGTTTGCCATGTGATTTGCTATTCGGTAACTCCCGAAGATACACCAGTGGAAGTAAAGACTTATGCAGATGAATTGAGACTGCACCTAAAGAAAAGATCATGAGCACGTCGGGATAAGATAAGATGCTAGTACTGACAGAATGAAGACCAGGTATGATTTGAGGGCGAACTCAGCCGGATTCAAAGAAGGAGATTTAGTATGGTGTACAATCCCCAGCGAAAGAAAGGGTTATCACCTAAATTGAGCCAGAATTGGGAAGGAGCCTATAAAGTCACAAAGAGGATAAATGATGTTGTTGTCTACCGAATCCAACGCACTCCTAGGACGAAGCCTAGAGTTGTACATTTAGATAGGCTAGCAAAGTATCACGGTGGAGGTGTATCAGAAGATTTTGATCGGGACGATCAAACTTAAGAGGGGGGGCAGTGTTACGAAAATGTCTAAAGCCGACTCTGTGTTCTCTGGAATATTCGATGAACGTTGAGGTACCCGCCCTCTTAATTCGAAGACTGGAACATTCTGGAAGCTTCTCGAAGAAATGACAAGACATATAAAAGCGACCATAGCAGAGACGAGAGAGTCTACAATTAGTCTACAGTGAATTACCGTGTTATTAAAGAAGAACGAAGCTTGTGTTTTGAAGTAGTGACAGTTATTGAAAAGTGTGGTTATTTTGAAATTATTGTTTTGTAAATAAATACCGATTTGCTTATTAAGTAAATTTAGTTATTGGAAATCATCCTAGCGAACCCGAATTCGTAACAATATATATATATATATATATATATAAATATATAAATATATAAATATAAATATAATTATATATATATATATATATATATATATATGTATCAGGGGCTGCTATTCAAAGGCGGCTAAGCCTCCTCCTCAATAATATTCCGTGTATCACTAATATATTATATTGAATAGTCAGCATTCAGCATATTCATATTAATCAAAATCATATTATTTTATGCATCTACCTTCCTTTCAACCTACATTATATAATGGTGTATAAACAGCTTGTTTACTTATATTGCTCGCGTATTGTTTTAAAATGAGTTTGGTTACTGAAGTTAATTTCAAAAATTTCAATGGTGACTTAGTGGAATATTTGTTATCCCATAACTTTAGTGCACTAAGTTATGAGGATAAAGTTTTGATAAAAACATTGCGACCTACCCCTGAATTAAACAATTTGGTGCAGCGTACCAGACAACAAAACCGCGGTTTTAATACAAGAAATTATGAGAGACATCCTTGCCTAACCGGATCACAGGTAAAAAGTGAGGAATTTTTCACCGATAAAGTAACTTTAAATACCGCACGCGGATTAATATCTTACAAGATAAGGAATTTATATATTTTTTAAACATCTTTAAATTAATTTTTGAACAAACAGAAATAGTTTTTCAAATCTTACAGCACAAGTTTTCAGATGTAATTTACTCACGAAATCGGCTCAAGTTTCTTTTGGAAGAAGTTTCAGAATTTCGTGCAGAAGTTTATTTTAAAAAACTATTTTCTGTATTTCAAACTACTGATGATACGACTCAATTAAGCCCAAAATGAAAGAAATTCAGTTACGCAGATATGGAGCTTCACTATAAGCAAATATTTTATGAAATTTTGGATACTATTAGGGGTCAAATAGAAATAAGGTTCTCTGATTTGAAAGAACTGCATTTCTTCGAATTACTCAATAAAAATTTGTTTACCGGATTTTCGGCTAATTTTCCAGATAACCTTTTGGAAAATTTATGTCAAAAATACACTTTTTTTGATAAGGTGGCCATAAAAAGTGAACTGTGTGTTGTTTATAATGACAATGAAATTTTGGGGCAAAATGAAAATCATGTGAGGACTATTAAATACCTACCTTTTTGATAATGATTTGAATCAAGATTTACCCCAAGTTTATAAACTCTTATGTCTAATTGTTTCTATCCCGGTGACATCGGCTTCCGTAGAGCGCTCGTTTTCCACTCTTAAGAGAATTGAAACTTATTTACGAAATTCAATGAGGCAGGATCGTTTGAAAAATATTAATTTGTTGTCTATTGGAAAGGAATTGGTAAAACTTTTGGCGAAAGACAAAAAATTTTATGAGGATATTATAGATCATTTTGCTAACGTTAAAGATCGCAGAATCCCGCTAATCTTCAAAAATATATAATAACTTTTTATTTGCTCTCACCAGCTGTTAACAAATTCGTTAAGTAGGTAGGTAGGTACCTATTTTGTGAAAGAAAAAAAAATTTGATGAATAGATGAATTGATTAATTGGCCGAGAAGAGTTTTTGTGAATATTGTAAATAGTAGTTGTAGGTCTCAAGGTAAACACTCGAAAGTGAAAACAAATTAACAGCTTAGGGTGCTTGTTTTACTTTGATTTTCGCTAAATTATAAGGCGGTTGACCTTGAAATCCTAAAAATTTTCGCCTATGGTGTATTTTTTAACACCTCTTGTAGCTTCCTTAAACCAAAACCTCACAAGCCGCCACTGATATATATATATATATATATATATATATATATATATATATATATTATATATATAAATATATTATATATATATATATATATATATATATATATATATATATATATATATATATATATATATATATATATATATATATGTGTGTGTGTGTGTGTGTGTGTGTGCGTGTGTGTGTGTGTGTATATGTGTTTTAGCGTTGTTTACACGATAACGGGCGCAATTTTGAAGCAATAGGGTAGAAAGTTCGTAAATAGGTAGTTTCGTATGATATCTTGAATGGGATTGATTTTGGTTTCAATCGGTTGGGGGGTTGACCCCCCTGGGGGAAAAATAAATCTTGTTTACACGATAACTGTCGCAATTTTGAAGCAATAGGGTTGAAAGTTTAAAAGTAGGTAGTTTCGTATGTTATCTTGAACGGGTTTGTTTTTGGTTCGAATTGGATGAGGGGTTGACCCCCCTGAGGAGGAAATAAATCTTGTTTACACGACAGAAGGCGCAATTTTGTAGCAATAGGGTTGAAAGTTTGTATCCAGGTAGTTTTGTATGATATCTTGGATGAGATTGTTTTTGGTTCGAATTGGTTGAGGGGCTGATCCCCCTGGGGGGAAAATAAATCTTGTTTACACGATAACGGTCGCAATTTTGAAGCAATAGGGTTGAAATCTTGGATGGTATTAGTTTTGGTTCGAATTGGTTGGGGGGGGGTTGGCCCCCTGGGGGAAGAAATCAATCTTGTTTACAGGATAAAAGTCGCAATTTTGGAGTAATAGGTTTAAACGTTTGTATGTAGGTATTTTCGAAAGATATCTTGGATGGAATTGGTTTTGGTTCGAATTGGTTGAGGGGTTGACCCCCCTGGGGGAAGAAATAAATTTTGTTTAGATGATAAAGAGCGAAATTTTGGAGCAATAGGATCGAAAATTTGTGAGTAGGTAGTTTCGTATGATATATTGAATGGTATAGGTTTTAATGCGAATTGGATGGGGGCTTGACCCCCCAGGAAAAAAAATCACAATTTATTGAATATATTTTTCCAATAACTCTCTAAATTAGGGCTGGCGGTAACGTTATTTAGGGACGTTGCGTTAAGAATCGAATCGCGCATAGGTTAAATGTCAAAATACTTATGCTCTTATACTGCTGACGCTATTTGGGTTACCGATATCTCTCTATTAGCCATTTTTGTATCACGTTAAAAGCGTTAAATAATGAAAACTGTAAGTGCAATATTAATTTGATATAATACAATGATAATCATTCTAAAAAAACTATTGCCAACTGTAATACAATAAATCGATTATAAAGGTCATATCATAATGAATTTGATTTCCATTATTTGTTTAATTTATTACCACCTTTTGATAAAGTATGAAACTATAAACTACGAAAAGGCTGTAGATTTACCGTTTTCAAATTAATGTTTAACAGTTTTTGCTAAGCATGTAGGTATGTAATATAGCTTTTCACTACTAAGTTGGGGTTAGCGTTGGTAACACTCAACACTGATCTCTAACCAGTAGGGGGCTAGGTAGGTGCTAGGGGGCTGCACTCCGGTTCGAATTGAATAATCCCATCTTGAGCTGGTTCACACACAGTCCGCAATGATTGTTACTACAGGGTGTCTACTCTAGTCAGGATCTAAAATTCCCTGAGAATTCGATTTTATTATTTTTCCAGGTGCATAGCGATACGATTTCCCTCTCGTGGAGCACTCTTGTCATATGTTTTTGTCTTCTATCAATGTCTTAGACACATGAGTTTAATAAATCTTTTTACAAGATAGTTTCTGAAAGAACTTGCCTAATGTGCAAATGTTGTCAGACAATTTGCCTACATAAGAATTCATGAGTAATTATAATTATTTCTGGAAATATACTTGACAATTTTCATTCTCTTGCAATTTAATACTGGTTTCACATTTGCAGAAAGCAAATTGGGAAAAAACTGATCACTTAAAAACATTCCCTGAGTGAACCCAGAATTCCAGGATATTTCAGGAGAAAAAAAATCCCTGAGTTTTCCAGGTCTTCTAAAATTGTAGAAACCCTGTACTACAGGTCAATTTCTGCAAGCTTCATGTAAGCTTGTAGGGAATGAAAGATTCAAAGTCATTTTTACTGATCCTAAACATCTGATTATTTTCAACATTGGTACACGTAATAAGACTGATTATAAGACAATAATTTCATCACTTTATCTTAATTTCCTGACCATAATCATCAGGATAAAATGCTTTTAATAGTTTGACCTGTATGTTACGGAATCAATTTTGTTTATATTCGAAAATGGACAAAATTGGAGCTCAGCTAGTTTTGTAAATTCTTGTCATACGGTGTCTTATATTTTGATATATTATAGAAAAAAATGAAAAATATAGTAGTTTTTTTTGTCTAAAAATTGCATAAAATTCTAGGGATGTGGGTGAGCATGAAGGTGATGAATTGTGCAAGTAAGGTGTCATACTTTTTTTTTATTATTTGCCTAAAACGAGTACCTAGTGTCAGAGATAAAAGCGATATTTGCAAATGGTATTGGATTGGTAATTTCTGCCCATAAGATACAAATTCTTTGATCTATAACTATAATTTATTCCGTTAGAATCGCATCTCGACCTGTTTCGCTATCAATACGCGATACACTTTGCAAAAAATACGACCAGTGATAGAGCTCTGCTGTTCACACGTTTATTAAGGAATAAAGCTATATATTTTCTCAAATAAATTATTGAATAAATCTTTAATAAACATCCCATACCATTTGTCAAGTCGGACTATAAACCTCACCATATTAAAGTTGAAGAAATTCTGATGACCATCTTAGGAGAACAAACGAATTAATGATTTTTAACTAGAAGTAGAAGAAATTATCCCAAGAAGGTTGTGACTTGAAGAAACATATGCAGTCCTTTTAGCCATTTTTTATGTATATATATATATATATATATATATATATATATATATATATATATATATATATATATATATATATATATATATATATATATATATATATACAAATATAGTCAATTTTAATAAAAAAAGGAATGTTTTAGAAATGATCGCAATTCAGAAAGAAGAAATGACAACTATTAATTCAAGAGTGGACATCGAAAATTTTGGAAGAATTTACCATAATATCATTCATCAAAACCACAGAGGCCATATAACTTAGACGAGAAGAAGATAAACTTGCATAGATGTTATTGTATTTGAGGGTTATGTTAATTATTATTTGAAAACGACATAAGTCGAAACGCGTAATTTTAATTTAATTTGTGATATTTAGAAGTGAAAAATTATTAAAATTGACTATATTTGTGACCTTAACCTAGTAAAACTATACTCCTACTATATAATAAAAGTGGTCAGTAAAATTTGAAGAAAATATATATATATATATATATATATATATATATATATATATATATATATATATATATATAGTATATATATATATATATATATATATATATATATATATATATATATATATATATATATATATATATATATATATATATATGTATATATATGTATATATATATATATATATATATATATATATATATATATATATATATATATATTTATTCATTTCATGCAAGAAAGAGATACATCAATATCATATACCATATGGTTCCATAATATATTTGACAAAAAACTTTGCAGTAGAGCAAACGCTGTGTTTGATTCTCTCTATTATTATATTTCACAGATAAAGAATATACTAATAATAAGAAATTTACTATAAAGTTAATGAATTAAATCTTCTTTATAGCACATCTATAAATATAATTGGGATATTATAAATAAGTAGTATTTGAGCAAATTGGGGATTTCTATTTACCGTTCATTTCAATACAATGAAACTGAGTACCTAGGTAAATGAATACATGTTCTTCCTATGCCTGAAAAAATTATTAGGTATTGAATATGATACCTAATTAATTACCTGACAAACAATCTTTCAATCACTAAAAACTTCCTCAGAAGAATACGATTAGAACTAATTCATTCTCTTATAATAATTAACCCAAGAGAGTCAAAAATAGGTCCAAAGAAGTACAAGGATTTTCAATTTATCTTCACTGAAGCAAATTCTTTTAATAATAATAACATACTACTAATTAAATTTATAAAACATATTTATTCCTCATATTTGTGTTTGATGTGCTTCCAAAGTTTCTGAAAACAAACAGAAAATTTAATGTAAACCACATCAAGCTAAGATAACAGGTAGAGAAAAAGAATGTAAAAAAAAGTAAATTATGTAACTTACTCCTTCGTTAACCTTATCGAATATGCGTTCTGCAGCAAGGTCGAAGGTTCTTTCGAAGAAAAATACAGATACCCCACAAGCTAGTGCAAAGGTTGATGTTCTTTTGAAGATATTGTTATAAATTGTAGTGCTCAAACCCATCTTGAACTCGTTTAAATTTATGTACAGTAGTTTTATCAGATTATACTGAGCTTCTCAAAACGAAGTATAATTATAAATATACTACTGTCACTGTCAGTTGTCACCGTCATCGTCAGACTGTCATACTACTGTTGACAGCATGCTGTTGACTAGTGTTGACATTTAGATGCACCAAAAAGCATTTATATAAAACCTAGAGGGTGCACTGCCTGCATAGCAATAATTGTGGATTTATTTTTCAAGAGCTGACCTCTTTGGAACTCTTGACCTTAACTTTTGATACTATTATTTTACATGAAAAATACCTTATTACTTATGAATCACGTATCCAACACAATCATGTAATTGTCTGAATGGAAATAATAAACATTATTCTTATTATATAATTCCTTCATAACATAATCCAACACCGGGAGAGGAGACTTTCTTGCACCGTATATTATTAAACTAAGTTTAGTTTAAACAGCTGTGAACAGGTGTTTCGTTAAATGTGACAAAATTATTTTGAGCGGTGATTTTAATGTTGATATGAAGTCGTACTCGTTGAATAAGAATGTTTTACTTGATGTTATTGAGGGATTTGGTCTGCGTGTGTGTACAGATGCTTTCACGTGTGTATTTACGAATAGACATGGTGCAACCAATAGAACCATTTAAGCCCTAATTTTTCTGACTTTATATATATATATATATATATATATATATATATATATATATATATATATATATATATATAAATATATATTTATATTAATATATAAATATATATATATATATATATATATAAATATATATATATATATATATATATATATAAATATATATATATATATATATATATATATATATATATATATATATATATATATATATATATATATACAGATATTGACGAGGTAGATTATTCTGAAGTTTGTGATTCAAATGTCTCTGACCACTATGCTATTTCATTGAAATTTTTCCTTTCGGAGGGCAGGAGGATGGGCCAAGAATCGCGGCCAGGATCTTCGACGAGCATAGTTTATCTCAGCTAGGTGTATTTCTGAGTGAACAGGTTGACTGGGCTCCCATTGATGGCGAAGGTGATTTGAATCGTGCTTTCAGCTACCTTATGGAAAGAATCAATTTTGCTGTTAAAGCTAAGTGCCCGGTTAAGTTGTCTACATGTCGTAAGACACCCATTACCGTGCGAAAACCATGGATTACCAGCGATATAGTTCTTCTGGTAAGCAGTTTCGGGAATTTCACGAGCTGGTAAATGCAACAGGTATTACCTTCCTCAACGTCGCCACAAGCTTCATAAAGCCTCTATAAGAAGCGCTAAAAGAGGCTACTATCAAAAATTGATTGAACGAGACTCGGATAACAGGAGTGCAGCAGTCTGAAAAGTAGTTGATGAGCAACTGGGACGTAGAAAGAAGAGAGGTTCTATTGCCTTGGATATTGAGAGATCATCAACAGCCGTGGCATCGGAGGTGGCTGAAAAGTTTGCCGAATATTTTTCTACTTGTGGTGAGCGCATAGTTGCTCAGGAGTTTGGTTGTAACTTGTCCTTGCCGCATACTTATTCCTCCTCGGTAATGGAGTCCATATTTGTATTGGCTGTGCGTGAGGAGGATATACTTGGAGATATAGTGAGAATGAAATATACGAGTGCTGCGGGAGCTGATGGCTTTAGCCCGGCTACACTTAAGAATATTGTTGGTTCTATTATTGGGCCACTCACGAATTTGGCGAATCGCTCAATAACGGAGGGAGTTACATTGCATGTACAAAAACTGATTATTTTCAATACATTTTTATTATATTTACATTGACGAGTACACGCTGTATAAGCCATACGTACAATAAAGGTTATTATTGTTATTATTATTTTTTACTTCCGTATGAGGGGAAAAAAGGAAAAATCTTTTATAGACTATCCTGGGAGTATCCCGCACGCATTCTCAGGGTGTGTGAGACTCCGGATGTTGCTGGTTGCTCACTAAAAAACCTCTCACACATTCCTTTGAGTAGTTCTTCATCCTGCCCTTACAGCGTCCCTTAACAAAAAAGATGAGCTGCAAGCGGCCTCTATGACTCGAAGTGACGCGAGCAACACTGCTTTCTGCATTCTGCGCGTCAATATATCGGCCAGAGATCTGCATGCCGGAATAATTTTCAGTTCTGTCACATAGTTAGCTCTCATTCCGCCTTGACAACTTATGATTAGTACGACCATCCTAACTTTATGCCCTGGGTATAGTGTCCTCAGCTCGAACATAAAATCTCTGTATTTTTCTCTTTTATGTTATTCTTTCATCACCACATTATTTTCGGCAGGGGTCGAAAACTCGACAACAAACAATTCTCTGAGCTCTTTGTCTAGTAGGACTATATCTGGCTTTATTGCGTGGATCTGCCGAGTTGTTGGAAAAGCATAGTTCCAGTATATGCGAGCTCTATCGTTCTCAACAACCGCTTCAATTTCTAGTGGAACATATGATAGCACTGGTTCTTTGTCTACACCATAAACTTCTCTCAGATGGAAGTAGAGAATTCGGAGCGCCCCATTATGTCTTTCTATATACCCTGATGGAGCATGGACTCTGCAAGCAGACAGGATGTGCATAAGAGTTTCCTTATATTATTATTATTATTATTTGACATTTTCGATTGCACCAAAATATAAACGGCGTTTAAGCCGTCTTCGTGAGGCCTCGGTAGACCAGGCGGTAAGGTTTACCGCTTGTAAACCCAGGATTGTGGGTTCGAGTCCCACCTTGCTCTTGGGTGTTGTATATGTCAGGAATTTAGTGGTTATAGTTTTAAGAGAAATTGTTGGGTAATGTGCATCGTTCACAAGCCCATTGGCCGTTCGGAACCGGCGTTAAATTGTAGGTCCCTCAAGATAAAAAAAACCCCCGTCTTAAACCCCGCATAAACCAAGTTTAGTGAAACGACGTTTTATAATAAAACGGTACAAGAGCCTAATAGCAAAGAAAAGATTTATGCTTCGGATTTGCTACCGCTAAAACGTCCGCTTGGAGTACTTTTTGTTAGGTGATATATCTGTCAACGAATAGTGAATTTAATATTATTATGGCGTACATAAACAAATTATATCTTGGTACGATACTGAGCTGGTCCCTGGATGCTATCAGTGTTAAAAGTATATGGTAGTCAGTTGAAATGTCGCCCGCCGTGAGTTTATAACTCATCTGTTCCATTGCATCCTCTAGATTGATTAGATAGTACTTCTTATTTGCTGTCACCTGGCACCAGAAAGTCGTTTAGGTCGAATGAACTACAGGTAATATGAATGTTTTTGAAGCCATACATATTTTATATTTTAAAGAACGAATTAAATATAATTATATATATATATATATATATATATATATTATATATATATATATTATATATATATATATATATATATATATATATATATATATAATATATATATATATATATAAATATATATATATATATATATATATATATATATATATTATATATATATATATATATATATATATATATATATATATATATATATATATTATATATAATATATATATATATATATATATATATATATATATATATATATATATATATATATAATAGAATATTATTGTATGACTAACATTCTCTTATTTTTATTTATAGAGAATAGAGATATATATCTCTACAGACTTCTTTTTATTTAGTCTGTGGTGCGAAATATTAGCTTTAAATTAAAATTTGCTAATTTTTATGACATACGTCATTCTGAATTCTGAATGAAAAACGTCATTTCCCATCATACCATAATGAAAATTGTTTGGAATTGTGTTGTGAATTTTATTACGTTTACAGAACTGAGTTTTCAAGTGTAATTAACTAATAAAATGTCAACAAATATGAGAATTGTGTAAAATGGGTGCAAAGGATTCAAAAAGATTATGTTTAAGCTACGAAGATGCTGCAAAACGAAGTATGTACTATTATTTCATGATTTGTAAAGTAATTAATCTTTTGACACTTTTTCTATTATGTCATGTGATTATCCATACACGTAAATATTTTCTTTATAATTTAACTACTAATTACTTAATTGCCTGAGTCGGAAAGACTTAGCTCCTATGTGACTAAATAATTAATTTGGAAAGGATTGACTTCCTGATTGAATTAACTAATTGTTTTCGTAGGAATAATGAGTTAAACTTTTACAATTCTCGATTCGAATAACTAATAAATTCAATTTGATAACGAAAATTCGATTACAATCGAATTAAATGATTTTTCAACTAATTGTAATTTGTAGATCTTAACACCCATGTTCAACAATATAAATATTGTAATGTGTCAATTTATTAAACATTAATAGTTGTATAAACAAAGATGATAGATTTATATCTTTGGAATATTTCTAATGTTGATAAGGACAAAAATAGCTACACAATGAATATTTAGATTATTTTCACAGGGTAATGTTGAATAATTATGAATTTATAGTGTCTGATTCTGAATACAAGAGGATATGTGAAGCATTTAAAAGATTGACTGGTGGAAGTCAATATTTGAGTAAATCAGCATTCACACAGCATGTGCTAGGAGATGGAGTACCAACTACAATTGCAGAATGGCTGTATACAGCTTGTGGTGGTGGCCCCCGAGGCATTGCCTTGAAAGATTTGATTTGTGGATTGGTGCTCCTCACCAAGGGCACTCAAGATGAAAAAATTAAGTAAGTAATTTCTTATTTACGCTCTAAATTATAACCTCTTCATCAATATCAATTATTTGTTATGGAAAATTTTCTTTCATTCCTTTCTTGAGTGATTCCAATATCTACTTCCTATTGCTGATTTATCATTGCATTGTTTGATTGAATATATCAAGTTGAATGATTTTCTTCTGACATATATTGTAGAAAAGAGTTATGAGTAATATATCAATATATTGTTATCATCTCACCTTGAACAAAAAAATTGTTTGGTTATTTTGATTACTATTTTCTATGAATTTCATTTAAATTGATATGGCATAACTGAGATTGAATTCTCGCACATCACTTGGTGAAACATCATAAAGAATAAAGTATAAACTTTAAAATAAAAACACTTTTCTTATGTTTCACAATATAAAAAATATTTAGATACTGTATTTAGCAGTAATGAAAAGTCGACATGTTTCGAGTTATGAACTCATTATCAAGTCTTGATTTACAATTTCTATGCCAGTTAATTTCCAAAGATTCCCAGATACATTCATATTCTATTAATTATCCAGTTATAGAAATCTCTTATTTGTTCATTAATCACCTTGTGGTTTTGTTCAATAAAAGTGGCCATAATTAATAGTAACAAGAATTCACTATTGTTAAATCATTTAGAATATAGGTGTTAAAAATTTCTGTTATTTGTATAAGTAAAGAAAAAAGTTCGGGGAAAACATAAATTTTCAGTGATGATCTCAAAGTAACTCATCTTTTATTGTTTATGATTTTAATTACTCATAAATCTTTGAGGAAAGGTGTTTTATTAATCAATGGGTTTTTTATTATTTGTTTCATGATTTCAAAGAATCAACCTGCAAATAATAATTTGAATAAATGAATTAATTTAAACATGCGTATATTATGAATCCAAATTCCGATTTTTATGGGTATAGAAGATTCGCGAGATATATTTCTAGAAGAAATAGCTACATTTGATTAAATCTTCGAAATATAATTGTCCTATTTTAATATTGACTACTTCTTCGTCTTCTACAAGATCATATAATAATAATAATCATTTTTATTCTCAAAATCATTGAATATATGAAGAAAAGAGAAAACATCAAACAATAAATAATAAACATTACTCAAATGGAATCTTATGATTCACAAAACAATATTGCAAAAATTCATTCATTGAACAAGGTTTAACATCAATCTCATTTTATAGATTTCAAATTTTCTTTCGTTAAGAGCTAAGATATTAATAAAAAACTTAGGTATGGTGTCTGAAGCCCGATGCACTTATATTTTCTTGTCTTTTTCCATATATTTAATCTTAGATTCTCTATTTATCGGTGTTCAAGAGATTTTCTGTTTGTGCAGGTTTTTGTGGTCGCTCTACTGCAACGATTCTGGAACACACATTATCAGAAGCGAGTTTCAAACCGCTCTATTAACCGAAGGAACACTTCCGTGCGAACCATCTAACAAACCAAATCTGTCATTAGACCGTACTTTGGTATCCCTATTCGGTTTTGGACAGGACAGGGTGGGTTTTGATCACTTTCGTGCATGGATACAATATAATAAAGAAGCTACAATACTCTCAAAGTGGTGAGTACAAAATCTAAGAGGTTTTCTCAATTTTTGGTTAATGCAAAAACATTACAAAAAAGTTAAAGTTGCAAAATATATTTGATTGCTTTTATTTTGCAATATGTTAATTTATTCTTACATAGCGTCCATTTAATATTTCTGTATCAGTTATTCCGCGATAAATATATATTTTCAACTGTTTTTCTACTGCCAGGTTGTTGTCCAATCCTTGCGTATCTCTGAGTTCCGAGGTGGAAACTCCAACATTCTATCAGACTTTAGCTGGCGTAACCCACCTGGAAGAACGGGACATATGCGAGTTGGAAAAATGTTTCTGGGCGTTACAGAGCTCTTCTCCTTCCGGACACCTGGACATCAATTGTATCAGATCTTTGGTTTGTCCGTCCGTTCCACACACAGCCTGCGAGGGGTAAGCGATTGCGTTCATTTCTGTGGACGTTGTGATTGGACCGATTATTTTCAGGTTATTCTTGGCCTTAGATGTGAACAGAGACGGACATATCGATTTCAAGGAGCTCTGCTGCGGTATTTCAGCGGCATGCAGGGGACCTTTAGCAGAAAGAATGAAATGTAAGTTCTGTGGTTTAACGTTACTTTAAAAGTTTTGTTTTTTTAAAATTTTTCTAAAACACTGACGTAAAGAAATTTAGAATTACAATTTCTACCCACCGCACAGCGCAAGAAAATATAGACATAACAAAGTACGTATGCTTGGTTCTGCACCGGTTCCGAATTATGTTGATCTTATTTTAGATTTTAGAGAAATGTTAAGTTACGGTAGTTATTTATCAAATGTGACTTGGGAACCCACGATTGTTAGGTTATGTGATTTGCGCGGTTATGATTGTTTGGTTAAATTACCAAATAATCGTGAATGCGCAACTCTCAAACTAAAAAGCTAGCTCAATCCCTAGAAATGCTATAACCAATTGTGAACCGAGATTCGGAATCGGTTCGAGTTTATCCGCGAACGCAGAACTGGAATTTTGTGATCCGCGACCGCCGTACTGCGCATGCGATCAGTTCGGAATCGGTTCAGAATCCTTACCGCGAACGAAGCTATTAGTACGATCGTTATTTAAAAAATAAACTGAAATAAAACTGTATATGCAAAGTATTTCAAAAAAAGAACATCGCTGTAAAAGTTATCAAGGCCGTAATAAGGTTTTTCTCTCAATAATAATTAAACATACTTCTATAATATTGCTAGTGAACCAGACAATTTGATATTACACAGTAACTGATAAAAACTATTGTTTCTTTCGTATATTACATATTCCTGGTAAGCGTACTTGGAGGAATACGCAAGGGCAGCTTACTGTACTGTCTTGTGGCGCATCTCCAATCAGTTTGTTGCCTCTGAGTATTCCTATATATTTTTAAAATAAGAAAAACAAAATAAAAAGGCAAGTCATAGTTAACATTTTGTGTATCCTGAATAGTCTGCACGATTCCTGAGCCCTAATCCTACAAATATACCTTCAGGTCTTCATTTGTAGCACAAGACTTGAGTTAAAAAGGGATTACTTAACATTTCTCTCAAAAAAACCTGGAATAACTAGGAACCACCAGTGAAACGTGCAAACGCAACTCTGTTAACTAAACTTAACAAATTCTTCTAGTTTGCTTCAAAATATTCGACATGGACCGCGATTGTTACCTGAACGCCGACGAACTGAAACACATGATACAGACGCTGATATTCGTCGCGTGCGAGATCAATCACAAGTCGAGATCTTCGACGTCTTTGGACAAGTTGGGGCCGGAAACGCAACCCCCTGTCGACGCGAGTTCCAACGGTACGAGCAACTTCCACGAGAGGACGCTGGACGCGCTGAGCAAGCGACTGGACAAGGTGGGCGGGCTCAGCCAGGAAGAGTTCTTGGTGTGGAGCGTGGAAGATAACACGCTGGTGGCGCCGCTGCTCGAGCTGCTATTTCAGGTTTGTCACGTATCTTTGGGACTGAAGCCGCAATGTAGACACCACGAGAACGCTATCGGTAAGTGAGTCGTTATTATTATTCTTGAAAATAATGTATTAATTAAAAAAATTACTGATGGATTCTTAAAGTATTCGCGAATGATTTTTAATATCTAACCTCGGTATCGAGTAAAATTTCCGTGGAAAAAGTAGAGTCCAGTAATGGATATACAATCTAACTTGGAGTGTCATTGAAAATCTCTACCTTTATAAGCATTATTCGAGGTCAATGACAGGATGCCTATTTCTGACTTGAGTCCATCAGATGTTTAAGTGAAGAACTCCAAGCATGGGAGCAGTATTCTGATGCTAGACGAACTTGAGCCTTAAAAAGCAACAGTAACTGCTTAGGCGTAAAAATATTTTTAGCACGAAAAAAATAACAAGCTTCTGTGTAGCTGACTTAGCAATGGTGGAGACATATCCATGCATATCCTAACAGCTAGAATACAAATACTTTATTTCTCTACTCCCCATAAAATTTATTATTCGACTTAACTCTTCTTTCAGTTATGGGATGGTTGGAACGTGAAGCTAGACGGGGCTATCACGTCGGACAGTTCTGGTATCTGATATCATCGGAATGGTGGCAGAACTGGCTGATTTATACGACCAACCCCAAGGTGAACAACGACCAGTGTAACTGCCGTGTGGAAAATAGAATACCAATCGAGGAAGGTATAGTCTGCGACGAGAGTCTCATCAGCAATTATACAGATTATACGTCGAATTCTAACGAATTTAATTCGAACAGCATGGAATCGATGGGAGATCTATTGAGCAGAGGTGATAGGTGAGCAGTAAAAGTAATGATAATAATATTAACTCGAAATAGAGTGAAGTGAAATAGTTCTGTGAACAATTTTTATTCAAAATACCTTTTCTTCTAGTAAATATGAGTTAGTATTATTGTTTTATGTTTGTATAGTACCTGTGCACATATTTTGTTAATGTTATACCATTCAAAATATATTCAGACTTCTTCTCTGTATGAACTGATATATGCCATATCTCACATAAAGTGAACAAGGAAAACTCTTCAGTAATTGAGAATTATCAAACAATACTCCAAGAGAGTTGGTTATACGTATACGTATATATATACGTATATATATATATATATATATATATATATATATATATATATATATATATATATATATATATATATATATATATATATATATATATATATATATATATATATATATATATATATATATATATATATATATATATATATATATAGGTATATATATATCAGTGGCGGCTCGTGAGGTTTTGGTTTAAGGAGGCTACAAGAGGTGTTTAAAAATACACCATAGGCGAAAATTTTTAGGATTTCAAGGTCAACCGCCTTATAATTTAAAGAAAATCAAAGTAAAACAAGCACCCTAAGCTATTAATTTTTTTGGAAAAATTTTTTTTTCACTTTCGAGTGTACCTTGAGACCTACAACTCCTATTTACAATATTCACAAAAACTCTTCTCAGCCAATTAATCAATTCATCTATTCATCATATTTTTTTTTTATCACAAAATAGGTACCTACCTACCTACTTAACGAATTTGTTACTTATTCGAGGAATTAATCAATTGTTGCCCAGCAAGAACCAACGGGGAGGTGAGAGTTTTTTCTTGCCAAAAATAAAATAGGACCCTCCCAGAAATAGATTAAAATAAAATTCTTGTCATAAAAGTAAAACAAAATAAAAATAAAATAACAACAAAATAAAATAATAAAATATACATTTAGACCTAAAAAAAATTTAAATAAATTCTTTGGCATAGATATCTATTTTTTATAATTCCTGCATATATGCCAATGCCAAGGCAGAAGCCTTAAATAAAAATTAATGTTTAAATAAAATCAAACAAAAAATAAATTCTTTTAAGATTTTTACAAGGAACAACGAATTATTTGGTATAATACTAAGTAATAAAGTACCTAGTACCACAAACAAAACCTGTGAAAAATAAAATGTACAAAATATGTGTGGGACAGCAAATAAAAAGTTATATATTTTTGAAGATTAGCGGGATTCTGCGATCTTTAACGTTAGCAAAATGATCTATAATATCCTCATAAAACTTTTTGTCTTTCGCCAAAAGTTTTACCAATTCCTTTTCAATAGACAACAAAGTAATATTTTTCAAACGATCCTGGCTCATTCAATTTCGTAAATAAGTTTTAATTCTCTTAAGAGTGGAAAACGAGCGCTCTACGGAAGCCGATGTCACCGGGATAGAAACAATTAGACCTAAGAGTTTATAAACTTGGGGTAAATCTTGATTCAAATCATTATCAAAAAGGTATTTAATAGTCATCACATGATTTTCATTTTGCCCCAAAATTTCATTGTCACTATAAACAACACACATTTCACTTTTTAGGGCCACCTTATCAAAAAAAGTTTATTTTTGACATAAATTTTCCAAAAGGTTATCTGGAAAATTAGCCGAAAATCCGGTAAACAAATTTTGATTGAGTAATTCGAAGAAATGCAGTTCTTTCAAATCAGAGAACCTTATTTCTATTTGACCCTTAATAGCATCCAAAATTTCATAAAATATTTGCTTATAGTGAAGCTCCATATCTGCGAAACTGAATTTCTTTCGTTGTGGGCTAAATTGAGTCGTATCATCAGTGGTTTGAAATACAGAAAATAGTTTTTTAAAATAAACTTCTGCACGAAATTCTGAAATTTTCTCCAAAAGAAACTTGAGCCGATTTCGTGAGTAAATCACATCTGAAAACTTGTGCTGTATGGTTTGAAAAACTATTTCTGTTTGTTCAAAAATTAATCTAAAGATTTTTAAAAAATATATAAATTCCTTATCTTGTAAGTAAGATATTAATCCGCGTGCGGTATTTAAAGTTACTTTATCGGTGAAAAATTCCTCACTTTCAACTATAGAATTAAGAGCCTCTAAAATTTTATCCTTATTATTGTGTATAGTAAAGATAGCTCTTGAAGTAAAATTCCACCTAGTTGGTGCGTTACTTGGAATTCTGTTTTACCTACTATTACATTTAGAAATTTTGTGCGTGTTGTTGATTTTGAAAAAAATGTTGAAAATGCAGATAAATTTGAAAAAAAAACTCTAACTTGCCTAATAAAACCACAAGCGTTACTTAAAACCAAATTCATGTTATGTGCATAACAATGTGTAAAAATAGCTTGAGGAGCAACAGATTTAATTTTTGTTTGTAGACCGTTTAAATGGCCAGCCATAACCGCTGCGCCGTCATAGGTTTGTGCTATAAGTTTAGATTGAAAATTAAACTTCGAAAATTTCTCATTTAAAAAATCGAATAAATCGGTGGCAGACCTTCCAGAACTGACATCATGAAAATCTAAAAATCTCTCAAATAACGTTCCATCTTTTACGAACCTGCATATTATCGACAACTGCGATTTACAGCTAATGTCAGTCGTCTCATCTACTTGCCAGGAAAAAAAATTAACATGTTTAAGTTCATTTTCGATAAAAGTTT
Source organism: Cynegetis impunctata (assembly GCA_030704885.1). Lineage (NCBI taxonomy): Eukaryota > Metazoa > Arthropoda > Insecta > Coleoptera > Coccinellidae > Cynegetis > Cynegetis impunctata. The sequence goes on along the minus strand of JARQZK010000066.1, from coordinate 128,608 downwards.
CCAAAACATAGGTAGCAGAGTTTATAATTTCGTTTTGAGTTGTTTTTGAGGTTCCGGAGAAAACTGTAGCGTTGTTTATGAAATTATACAGCTTTTCGTCATATTTGCAAAATAGATCAATGAGTTCCTTAAAATTTCCCTTATTGCTAGATTCGTCTGTTTCATCGTGTCCCCTAATCGCTATATCTTGGCGACATAAGAATAATATAATGTCGACCAGTTTCTCCAATATTTCTCTGTTTTCCTTAACTTTTTCGTTGTATTTTTCTAACTCTTGAACACGTGCTGTATCAATAAAATTAATAATGTTTTTTTCCAAACATTTTAAATTTGATCCGCGACACGACATGTTCCTGGGATTTTTCGTGCCTTTCCAAAGAACGTGATACATTTTTTAAATCGTCAAATCCTAAGCGGCCCCAAAAAGAGACATTTTCACTGGTACAAAGTAAACACTGCCAACAAAATAATTTATTTTTTACCTGTGATCCGGTTAGGCAAGGATGTCTCTCATAATTATTTGTATTAAAACCGCGGTTTTGTTTTCTGTCACGCTGCACCAAATTGTTTTCAGGGGTAGGTCACAATGTTTTTATCAAAACTTTATCCTCATAACTTAGTGCACTAAAGTTATGGGATAACAAATATTCCACTAAGTCACCATTGAAATTTTTGAAATTAACTTCAGTAATCAAACTCATTTTAAAACAATACGCGAGCTGTTTTCGGCGGCCATTAGACACTATGAATTACGATCACACTACGATTCAATCAACGAATTCACTCGATGTCACGCGAAATTCTATAGTTGTGATTGGTCGACATTGTATGAGACTGGAATTTATCGATGTTGCCATTTACATGTGTTTTGCTTTTCTATTGCAATGAAGTATTCATTCGGAGTATTTGCACCATTGTTTGCTTTTCTGTGGCAGGCATAATGAACGTTGAGAATATACCTTTCTAAGTCTTCCGCAGCGTTGCCACAAATCTTGAAATGAATGAAATGCAGTAAATGTAAATACCTTCTATCTTAATTAATAAATTATATTATATAATGTAGGTTGAAACGAAGGTAGGTGCATAAAATAATATGATTTTTATTAAT
>JARQZK010000066.1:115000-125000 GCA_030704885.1 Cynegetis impunctata | reverse complement strand
TATATATATATATATATATATATATATATATATATATAAGTAAACTATAGGTTCTTGGGATGGCAGCAATAAAACACGTGAATTACTCTTTTTTCTTCAGCTCGAGCTTTCGAGATTGCTTTATCTCATAATCAGGAGCGCTGCAAGACATTGGTTAATAAGCTTATGAGTTTGATAAAGTATAGACGAATATAATCTAACTTTAACTTACAGGAGCTGAGTTTCTGTTTTAGCAAATTTAATAACATTTAGGTTTCAACGAAAAATGGTAATAAAGCCAGACTTCCACAATTTTGCAACAGTATTATATATAAGATTCGAAATTTTATCTATTAATTTATTAAATTGACGTATACGTCAAATGTCTTAAATGTGTGAAATGTCAATACTGCCAAGCTGGTTTTTTGTGGTGACATTTTAACCAACTGGTCAGACTCAACTCCAGTGTGATCAATTTATAATACAAAACATGTAAAAACAAAAGCAAACACAAACGAAAATCTGACTGTAGAACTTAGTCAGAACATACAAATAAAAGAAGAACAAAAATATATAAATAGGAAGTAGTCAACTTACAAGAATCACAAAACAAAAATTATAAATATTAAAAACATAAAAACATAAAAACAATGACCAGCAGAAGTCCAATCACAGCCTATTTAGAAGTACGCCCACCTCTCCAATTCATTAATATATATATATATATATATATATATATATATATATATATATATATATATATATATATATATATATATATATATACCTATATATATATATATATATATATATATATATATATATATATATATATATATATATAGTTTATATATATCTATATATATATATACATATATAATATATATATATATATATATATATAAGACAGAATATGCAGAGAGGCAAATTCAAGAAATGTTGATTTATTTTCATCATCTATATTTCAGATGAAAAATTATCTGCATCAAAATCAATCATAATGTAATAAATAATAGTTTATAGTTCCAATTATTATAATAATTTTTGTAAAATGGCAAGACCGTATAAATAAATAAATAAATAAATAAATATATATATATATATATATATATATATATATATATATATATATATATATATATATATATATATATATATATACTAGCTGGCCCGGCAAACGTTGTTCTGCCATATAAATTATTTTTATCTATTCATCTATCTGCCGATGTATATCTACCTATCTAACTATATATCTATCAATCTATCTGACCCGGCAAAAATGTTAATCATTGGGAGTATGAAAAATATATTACGACCTATTCTCTAACCGACTATTGTTATTTTTGATTGCCATCTTGCAGCCCTATCGCGTTGCAAATTTAGGGGTTGATCGTAGAAGGGTAAACAATTGAGAGTAATATGAATATTTCTATTCTAAGTCATGACAAAATAAAAATGACATAGATTAGAAATAATTTTATATGGTGGTTAAGTGTTCTCAAATTTACTAATTTCCCGCGCAATTTTCTTAATTTTTTCTTTCATAAGAACCTTCTTCTGACAATAAAAAACACAACAAAAAAAGAAATTGTGAAATCGGTCCAGCCGTTAAGCGTGATGGCGTGACCAAGGGAAATAAGGATTTATTTTTATATATAGATTTTCATATATATATATATACATATATATATATATATATATATATATATATATATATATATATATATATATATATATATATATATATATATATATATATATATATAATATATATATATATATATATATATATACATATATATATATATATATATATATATATATATATATATATATATATATATATATATATATATATTTATATCATTATATCAGATATGAATCGTGGTCTAGGAGGTCTAAAACGGATAAAAAAACTACTCCCACATCTGACTTCTTTCCTTCGATACACTGCAATAGTATGTATTTTCGGGGAAAATACGACTAAAAATCGTAGGTGTTCAATACTAGATGCTAGCTCATTCAAAAATAAAAAATATTTCATTAAAAACACTGTATGTGGCTGTTAAAAAATGATATAAATGATACTTAATCACTATTACAGCCAGTATTTATATTTATGTTTAAGTACTCAAACCAATTTTGAAGCATTCTTTTCCCAGCCATTTTTTAATTTGGCTTGAATTAAGCCAAATGAAGAGGAAAATCGTGAATGTCCTAAAGATGAAGCAGTTGCAGAATGAACCTGATGAACAAGATTTATTGTATCATCATTTAGGTTGTCGTTTAAACCATTCCACCAATGGTTAATGCGGGACTCACAGTTTACTGCGCAGCTAGCCAAATCTGACCCCAACTTTTTGTTATTTTTACCATACTAATATACTCGCGAACTTCTGGGATTTCCCGACTACTGTACGGCGATTTATTTACCGCTATAAGTTGCCTGGCCTATTTTTCTGGAAGTAGCTGCCACCTATTGGATTAACGAATAAAGATATCATCAATATACACACAACTTTTTTCCACAACGTAATATAGGTACGATACTTTTGAAAAAAAGTACAATAGTATACATGTCCGTTATTTTTTTGAACATGTTCATTTTATAAAGTATTTTAAACAGTTCAGATCAAATGAAAACATGTTTTTATGTTTGTTTTTCAAATAAAATATGTTTTTTTCCGATCCTTATCCATCAATGAGGTTATGAATAATATATTTTCAAATTTTCGATACATGTAGCCACAACTATCTCTGGTAATTTATTTTATTTTGAATCAGCTGTAGCTTGGCCTCTGTATCGAGCTCTGGTGTATCAAGTAGTTCAGGAACCGGATCCAAGAAGAGTCAGAGTAGTCCTGGGCCAATCGACAATTCCAATCTTGTGGGTGAACCGTCTGTAAAAGTGACAACTTTAACGGGGGAAGGTAAGCGGGGTTAATTGTTCCGAAGTGTCTTTCTTGTTTACCTCCCGAATTGCTTTTACCTCTCAATCTCGACAATCTAACCTTCAGGCGGAAGACTGAAAAGGGACACAACTTTGGTGCAGCACAGAGACTTCGAACTGGTGCCAGATTCGTTATGGAAAGCTTTGGCGCTGTGGTACGGGGGACCGTTGCCCTTGCCGAGACAGGTTATACGACCACCGGGAAGACACGAGGTGGAGATCGAGCTGTACCCACCTAATCTTCAAATCTTGAGACATCATACACAACTTATTAATAATCAATCTAATTGGACTTCCGTTGTAGGAGGGTAAGTGTGAGTTAATACTCAACAACCTATTCGATTATTTTCATCTTCACTTTTTCCTTGGAAGATATATGAAAAACCTGTGTGTTTCGGTATTGTAGGTTCAGATCCGAAATTGCATTTAATTATTAAGTTAGATATATTTTATAAGAATATTTATTAATCCATTAATCTTTCCTATTGGTTGAACTGGACAAAGTCAAGAACACAAAACGCAAGCACAAAAAAAGTTACGTTGTTACCTGTTTTCATTTTAATAACGTGCTGCGTTTCAAATACAATCTAAACAATACTAAACAGTTTGGCAATCGCAGTGTCTTTCCTTTGCTCTCTCACTTATTATGTGTATGTAAATGTGTGAGATAATAAAGTCATTATCATTATTATTATTACCAATAAAATTTTGAGTGACTACTGTGTTATAACAGTTCTTGAAGTACTCTTCAGAGGGAGTGTCGTTTAGCTTGAATCGCCAACCATGTCAAAACTTTGAAGCCATCTATGTATACTTCTCCTTCGCCGTCTATAAACCGCGGTATTAGTAATCGTCGAAATGGTTATAGGTACGGTGCGGCCGCATTGAGCACCGCAGGGATAACGTCGGGGCCCGTGTCGTCCCCCCGCAGATACTTGGCTCACACGGCCGCGTTCAGCAGGCTGGCCAATGTTCGTCAGGTGATGGAATTTCTGTGTTCCCGCCTCGCCCTGAAGATCGAGGACGTGAGAATTTGGCACGTCAAGGATTCGCAGACGATACTGTTGGAGGACGAGAACGCTACCTTGCAGGATTTGAGCATCGTCGATTGCGACCAGATACTTTTAGAGGTTAGGAATAAGGATCTGACGTGGCCCGAGGAACTGGGCGCTTTGGCAGCTGGAAACACCGAAAGGGCGTTGCTCAGTTCCGAGAGGAGGCCCACGATATGTTTACCTCCAGGTAAGAACCCTACAAAATCTTCGGACACAGAACGTGTCCTCAAGATTCGGCGATTATTATATTATTTCTGAATTTGGTGTATATTTCAGGTCAGTCTTCCGTTTATGGTGAAATTTTGTTCAGCATTATTGACAGTTATTGTTCAAATTGTAGAAAATCCATGTCTATCATCTTTGCAAAATGAATGGTTTGTACTAGTCAGATTAGTGCATACTATGTGTATAGAATATAAAGAAATTTAATCGGGTTGCTAATTATTTATCTGAAAATAAAACTGTTACATCATGACATCTCTCAAAACGATGGTAAAAGGATACTTATCTAATTTCTTTTTCCGAACACTTTCATATAATTGAATACTAATTTCGAACAGGTCCTTGTTATAGCGGTGGATCACCTTGTGAACAATTGTTAATTGATTATTCTGATTTCTTCAGTTATTGTAAACGCTGATTTTGATAACTTCTTCTTTATGTATTACAAACACTTCTCTGGTTTGTTATTTATGTCTAATTTGCAACTACTTGTAAAACTTTCTATCAAATTATTGAGTGTTTGAACAACTATATATATATATATATATATATATATATATATATATATATATATATATATATATATATATATATATATTTATATATATATATATATATATATATATATATATATATATATATATATATATATATATATATATATATATATGTACCACCAGAAGTGGTCGAGTATTTTCATTATGTATATATTTTTCAGGCGCGACAGGGCTCCATAACTTGGGAAACACTTGTTTCATGAACTCTGCCTTGCAGGCGGTATCCAACACGAGGCCATTGACGTTGTATTTTCAGAGGGACGCCCAGCTTTGTGAACTTAACAGCGCCAATCCTCTGGGCACCAAGGGTATGGTGGCGAGAAGGTACGCCGAACTGTGCAGAGAGTTATGGGCTGGGTCTACCAGGAGTGTGGCACCACTTAAGCTGCGCTATTGCGTAACCAAACACGCCCCTCATTTGGGTGGGGGAGGGCAACACGATTCGCAAGTAAGGAACCGATCGAAAAGGTCACGTAAGACTTTGGGTGCATTCGCGTTGGGCGCTCACACGCTTCAAGCGCGCTTAATTGTCGTTTTCTGTGGTCAGCACCACGTAAGTGGTGCTTCAAGCGGGCTTGAAGCGTGTAAGCGCCCAACGCGAATGCACCCTTAATTGATATTTAACTATGATACAGGGATGACCAATGAATATACGCAGTCTATTGGCCATATATACAAATAAAGTTCGAACTGTGTCTGTAGAATAGTCTGTTGAATAAACCTAATAATGTTTCAGAAGGAGGCAAAATTAGGATAGAAAATAAGAATTGTTTCAAATTTGTATCATATACTGATATTTTGAAAATATACGAGAAGACGAAAATCTCAAGAAACTTTTTGATCAGGCAGAAACTTTTATACAATCGTTGAAAAGTATATTTTTGATTTATATTTGATATGATAAATTGGTAGTATGATTAGTATAGGGTTTTCTTTACTCTTTTAATCAATTATATTTTCGAATTTATTCTTCCTGTCAGTAAAGAGCAGTCGATAAGCATTTTTATATTATTATGTGGGATGCATATACTAAAAATTTTCTTAAAGAATCATGGAGTAATCAGATAACTTTGGGCGAAGCCGCGTAGAAATTTCGAATGTATCGCTTCATCCTTCATCGGATATTTTTGTAGGAACTATTAGCTTGGCTGCTGGATTCTCTTCACGAGGACCTTAACCGAGTTCCTAAAAAACTTTATAGTGAATTGAAAGACTCCGCTGGTAGACCAGACGAAATAGTGGCGGAAGAGGCGTGGCAGCAACATTTAGCTAGAGACCATTCAATTATAACAGATTTATTCTATGGACAGCTAAAGAGTAAGGTAAGATATAAACTTGAAATTGAGGGGAAAAAATGAATTACCAGAAGGCATATTCACATAAGACATGAAAAATTTACTTACGTTAATAGACGTTTGTGTTCTTATATGACGTTTTAGTTACACTATTTGCATATGGATGAATGAAGTTATTCAACATAGCGCTAGGTGGCTTTAATTTGATTCGCTGAGAAATAAGTTTTACCATCTTTTTTAGGTTACCTGTCAGACATGTGGTCACGAATCTGTTCGATTCGATCCTTTCAACTTGTTAAGTTTACCGTTACCCATGGAGAGTTACACCTTGTGCGAAGTTCTTGGTAAGTATCTATCGAAATTGGCATATTTTCAGAGGATTGATTAAATTATTTTTCTACTTTTTCATTTCACTTTAGTTTAATAACTAATTTATTTTTGCTTTTTGTTATACTACTTTCATTAGTATGGCTTGTTTTTGTTACTTCAGGATTGTATGCAAAAATTTATTTAGAGCAGTGTATTACAGTGTGGTCATCTATTTTGTATGTTATTATAAATGTTTTTTGGTTTTTTGAAAGTGATAAATGATGACTCATCATCATATTGTAGATAAAACTCTTCATTTAGCACCAGCGGCTATACGAAATTACACACGACATAATGATTTCTGGCTTCAATGTCACCGAGTCAGAATACAACATTGTAATAAAATATCATATTAATATTTAACATACGAGTACGGGCCTATATTAATATATAGCTGTAGATCTATCCAGAAACGACTACCTTCAAACTAATTTTCATTTATTGCCGGAAAATTGACAGTCCTCATTACGCTTTCGCATAAGGAGAGTAGTAATCTCTAGAGTTCCTATACGCTTGATAGGAATTTCGCTCTTACCCGCGTGCGTACAAAAATCTTAAATCATTTATACGTTCAGTATTATTATTTTAAAAATAAACATCATCTTGATACTTGCAGTAATTCGTTTGTCTGGAGAAACGCCAATTAAATATGGTCTCAGGTTGAACTCGGAAGCGAAATATCTGGAATTGAAAGAACAACTGGCACAGCTCTGCGATATAGAAGCCGACAGATTACTTTTAGCCGAGGTGGCCTATTCTCAGATCAAGCAAGTGTTGAGCGACGAAACAAAAATCAATCATTCAACCGCTACAGAAATAAACGCTTACGAACTGCCACTTAGTAAAGAAGAATCAGAACCCGATAGCATAGATGCCAATTCAGGTAATATTTCGCGATGCCATATTTTGAATGAACTAATGTTACGTTGAAATAGGGATAACAGGGGTCGTACACTCTCGCAGCGGGCTCGAGGAAATTGATACTAAACAGTATCACCGTATTTTAGCACAGCTTTCCATATTGAGTATTGAACAATGAAGTTGATCGAAGTTTGTATTGTTTCTTCGCCACCCTGTAGGGTGGTTTTTAAAGCGCTACGTGGTTCGATCGTTGTGGACCCTAATTTGGTTCATTGCAATCGATCGATATGTGATTTTGATCAGTGTCAAAGTTACACAGCTGGGTATCACTTCAACCCTTCGCAGTGGCCATCTTAATATTTTCAACATCCTCCGGTATAAGGTGAAAACAATCGAGTTATCGCAACTTCGTAAGCTAGAATTATATGATGAATTTCTATTTTTCAGGTAATTGTTCTGGTTATATTTCGTTTTTTTTATATATATATATATATATATATATATATATATATATATATATATATATATATATAAGGTGAATTTTTTAAGTTGAATCAGTTGAAAATCTCGTGAAGGACACATCTTACGGAAAAATGTTTGGAATAAAAAAAAGTTGAAGGTTTTGGGTGGAAAGTCCACTTATGATAAAACCTCTTCCATTTCCTTCACTCTTGTGAAAGGAAAAGAGAATTTTTTTTTGCAGATTCGTATTTTACGGCAAAAAAGTTTTATACGTGATATTTTTCACGATTTCTCACAGATGGCTCTGTAATCCAGTTTGAATTTTCCGCCTGAGCGACCTCAACGTATCCGTTCTATTAATCATTCAAATGGAATTCTGACGTTTCTTGCTAGACTCATTTTTTTGTCAGCATAGACCAAGTTAACGTATGGTTGCAGAATTTCGATGCATGTACTGCCATTAAGCATTTTGAATATCGATTCCTGATCTGGCTGTTGTGAATACTTTTCATAAGTATTTGCACAAGTGCATCAAAATTACCGATAATTTTGTCAAAAAACTACTTCATTTTCATTTTTGGAGAAAGATCCCGACACCGAATGTGGAGGGAAAAAATCGAAAAGGTTCTTGTTCATGAACACATTTCGTCATTTGCAATTGCTCAATGACAGTACATGTACTGAAAATAAACGGTTCAGCAGGAAATATCAGAATTTCATTTGAATGATTAATGGAACGGATAAATTAAGGTCGTTCAGGCGGAAAATTCAAATTCTATTGCAGAGCCATCCGTGACGAATCGTAAAAAATTGTTCGAAAAAAATTTGTTGACGCAGAATACTAATCTGCATCTGCAATATAAAAATGGGTTCCCATTTCAAATTTCAACGTTGTCGCCTATCACCCCCCCCCCACAAGGGTGAAGGAAATGGATGAGGTTTTAGCTTAAGTAAACTTCCCCCTCAAAACCATAATCTTTTCATTCAAAATATTTTTCCGGAAGATGTTTCCTTTTCGAGAACTTCAACTTACTAGACTTGAAAAATTCACCCTGTGTATACGTGATGAGGTGTTTGCTTGTACATGAAATTATTTTTCTTCGATTCATGCCTGTTATTACCAAAAAACTGAAAAAAAAATTAAAAACGATTTTGAGATAGTTTAAAATAATTTCACTTTTGTATTGGAAAATGTTTATTTTCATTGTTCAATATTTCTGTTTCTTTTCATAATTCTACATGTCTTTATTATGAAAGTTTCACTTAATTTGTCAAAACATTAAAATTTTAAATATAGCTAAATATCTGATATAATTTTTTCTCGAAAAGCTCGTATTATTAATGGATTGATATCTCTTTTCTGAGGAATTACTTGAAAGCCAAAGATATTGCGTTAAAAGAAATTACTAACCTTTCGGTTGAATTTTAATTCTAAGTACCAAAATAAAAATATAAATTTAGGCCAGTCATATGAACGGAAAATTAATCAATCAACGCAATTAATCTTAAAAGATGTGAATTCTTTTGGTCAAACAATGTGATTGACACAAGTAGTGATTTCGTTGATACTAAGAATTTATATTCCAAAAATTTGAATAAGAATTGAAAAACACTGAAATTTCGAAATAAGGTATCTGAAAAAGCTCTATTATATTATTTATTCTTTATTCAATCCATTCAGTCCAATATCCTAACCTATGGATATGATTTTAAATATTTCTTTGATACAATTGTTCATTTTTATGGTTATTTTCCTTATCCGTGTTTCAGAGGCAGAATTGCCGGTTACCGAGCAACCATTGTCCCATAGTCCAGAGGTAAGAGGTGGTTCAGCCCTTTGCATGCCCAACATACTTTGCTTTAAGGTATGCACGCGCCCCAGAAGCCACCGCGTGTGCTTTCACGTGGTTTATTCGATTATTTGTTTTTTGTTGTTTTTTATGTCTTTATTCTGCCGCAAAATAGTCCAGTTATGCAGTTATGTGATGAGTAACAATGACGATAATATATATATATATATATATATATATAAATATATATATATATATATATATATATATATATATATATATATATATATATATATATATATATATATATATATATATATATATATATATATATATATATATATATATATATATATATATATATATATATATACAGGGCTATTCAAATTCGAGTATATGCATGGGGATATCGATAACGGTAAGAGATAGAGCGATGGTTAAATGGGGGCAAAGTAGCATA
>JARQZK010000066.1:30000-110000 GCA_030704885.1 Cynegetis impunctata | reverse complement strand
TTCAAATACTTTGAGTGGTTTTATAGTTGTTGATAAAAAATGGTTAATTTTCTGAAACTTGACCACCCTGTATATATATATATATATATATATATATATATATATATATATATATATATATATATATATATTACATGTATATAATGTAGTTGTTATTATTGTACATATTTGTGGTATGTGTATTGATTTGTTTTTTAAATGTCAAAGGTATTATTTGACTGAGATTATATCGGTATGTATGTTGCTCAAGGTCTAGCGTATTTTTCAGAATAAAGCGAAAGGCGAATTACGTAAAATACCTAATGGCTTAAGCTTCAAAAGTTCAACTGCTTCAATCCATTCCAACTCGTCGGCTACCACAGTTTCAGGTAAGTAACTTCGTCAATTAGAATCTCGAGAATATTTGAAGGCGTATTCTAATTTTCTAGTTCTAGTTGATTCTACTTGTACATTTAAAAATCTATACAAATATGTATACTGTTTAATCTTTTATTTTTCCAATCAATTTAGTTGTTACCTGATGCATTTTGATGAATGTATCTATTGGGTATTGATTTAGTATTCCTATATTATCAATTAAAATGTTAGTTGAATATTGGAGGTCGTTACTCGATGTAAATCTATTTAATGTAAAAACGAAGAATTAATGCAATAATTAATATATTGAATTAAATAATACATGCAATGGATGAAGGAAATTAAATTGTTGTATTATAGGCTTTTGACTCGTTGGAAAGAGTTTTTCAGAGAGATTGAATACCTAGTTGATGAGAGCCTACCTTACAAACCAATGTGCTTCCGTGTCAAATGAAAAATCGAGTTCTAGGCTGGTCAGTAATCGCAAGTTTCAATGCTTCGATAGTTTGTCCTTTTGATTTACCCCAAGGGTCTGTCTAATTGTTCTGTTGGCTGCTTGATATTCCAGTTTCCTTATTATATCAGGTTCTGAAAATCTTTAAAACTGAAGAAAAAAACCTGGTAAAATATTTGTTCCCATTTAATCAGGTCACCCTGGAAATGAAAGCCTCAATTATTATTATTATTATTATATTGCTCGCCGACTATGTCAAATTATGCAATTTTTTTCCTCGATAATCAAGTGATGAATCCTGATCCGTAGAGTAGACTATTCTTGTTGTGTTTAGGTAAATTCGGTTGTTTATTTCAATCGATATTTATATTTACTTCATTTCCCATAAGTGTGCCAGGGTAGAAATTTTAACTATTTCTTTCCTGTTGCAGAAGGATCTTCAACCTCTTCGAAATTTCCGAATTTTCTCATAGCCGTGCACAGAAAATGCGTCAGACAGGAGGCGTACTTTTTATCGCAGCAAAAGAGCAAGCCCAGCCTGTTCGGTTTGCCGCTCCTACTTGGGTGCGGCACACGAAGCACTTGTCAGAGTATGTACGAATCAGTTTGGGAACAAGTGACCAGGTTGCTGAGCCCACTGCCGCAGTCCGATCAAACAAACCACGCTACCGATTGGTGAGTTCGCAATAATTGTCCAATCAATTCATGTAAAATAAACTTGTTCACCATAGTCAATTCCATATGTCACATGAAGTGAACAAGGAAAATTCTTCAATAATTTAGAATTATCAAACAATCTTACAAGGGAGATGGTTATATATGTTCCGCGACGCGAAATCTGCATTCAAAACGTAACAGCGAGTTATATAAAATGTCAAGTCACCCCTACTCAAGATCTGCATACAGTTCTTTCGATCTTATTAGATCTCTTCAGTGCAGCTTACTTGACTTGGAGTGAATTGATATATTTCTTATTGTTCCGCAATACAAATCGCTGCCGAACTACTATATGGATAACAACCCATTGCGCCCTCCGTCAAAGATATTAGGAACCAAAATTCACTGTTTAGACCGAAAATTCTGAATCCCGTTGAGAGAAGGAAAACTTCTTACTGACATTTTCTGTAGTTCACTGTTGCGATTTGAATGCAGATTTCGTGTCGCAGAATACATATAACCAGCTCCTTAGGAAGATTGTTTGATAATTCCAAATAATTGAAGAATTTTCCTTGTTCACTAATATAAAAAATTGTCGTTTAATTGTTGAAGGATGAGGAATTCGAAATATGTTTAGTTGAATGGAGAGAAAAAAAAGAAAATTGATCAAATGAAGCTTCAATTTTTTTAAAACAATGTAGGAATCAATAAATCCACAAAGCTTATTAAATAATAATCCAACTCCAGTCAGATCTTCAGAACATCAAACCAACCGCCAAAAACTTTCACAACAATATTTTTTTCTGGAATAGGTATAATATGAATCATCATCGAAATTTTTAGGAATGTCTTCTTAAGGACAAATCTATAAATCATTTAATTAAGAACACTATTATGTAAATTATGTGGGTAGGGGTTTCTGTGTTTTCCCTTATCATCTAATATATATATATTTATATATATATATATATATATATATATATATATATATATATATATATATATATATATATATATATATATATATATATATATATATATATATATATATATATATATATATATATATATATATATATATATATATAATATGAGAACCTTGATAATTAAACACTATCGTCCATGTTGGCGAAAATTAGCATCTACTGTGTGAGAAAAATTGAATATTAAACTGGTCACTACGATATATATAAAAAATACTAAATAAAAGAAAATGTCAAACGTTATATTAATTAACAGTGGATTTCAAAAAATTAATGTGCCCGATTTACGATTGTCATCTAGCAAGAAAGGCGAAAATTCATTCAAGAGTAGTCATGTTGTAGTTGTTTTTCATTTTTAATAGAATTATATCCGTGAAATCCAGGCAATAAAATTGGCATATCAGGCCCACTACTCTTATTATTTTGTAATTATTCCGTACTTTAAATTATTAGTTGATGATGATATTGTTGTTTGAGTAGGAAAACTATTTAACTCACGATGTTACATGAAAAAACGGAATGATCATGTATTTGCTCAGTAGCGGATTTACCATTAGGGCGCAGGCCGTTGGGGGGGGGGGCGCACGGGGTTCCAAATATATATATATATATATATATATATAAATATATATATATATATATATATATATATATATATATATATATATATATATATTTTTTTTTTAAGGATGTACTTGCACTTAACACAGTAAAAACGGACATTGGGTTTGAGCACGGAAATTTTTAGCAGACTAGTTGAAAAAAAATGTAAGTTCGTAACACGACGGAGAGACTGTGGTGCAACATAGAAAAGTTTGCCTAGGGCCCCAACCTTTGTAAATCCACCACTGTATATGCTAATGATGCCGCTTGAATTGATTTGTGGAGTGATTTAATTATACTTGTTAACTGAATATCTTCACACAAATTAATTTCTAATTGTTGCTGATCACTACCAGTGGACGAATTTTCAGATATTAATTTTCTCTTTTTCCAACGATTAAAACGATCCAAACTATAACTTGTAGGCATTTTCGTTTATATTTATTTGGAAAAACTGTCGGAACGTATGCTGGATGACGTGGATCTTCAGATTTATTACCGCCAATAAAATGATAATATTCTGAAATTATTTGTAGGCTTCCATGGGGTACCATCTGATCTACAAAATTGATAAAGTTAAAATATTGAGTATACATTTATTATTAGCACATATAAACTTGATACGATTTACTGCTTTTATCCACATTCTTCGACGAGGCGCCACTAGAATTTACGCGGGTTCTATATAAACAGTTGCATTTGGGGTTTTCTCACTCTCGTTCTATTTTATATTTCATTTAATCCGTACGTTTATGTTTTTAATTCAGTTATATTTACAGCGACGATTCCTTAAAATACGAATTTCCTTTTACGTTGAAAGCTGTGTTGCAAGGCGGCCAAATCTGCGCGCTGTGTCATTGGACCCAGTTCTGTAGAGGATGCACTCTACCGTGTACAGACGAGCTCCTATTCGAGTACTGCAGGGGCGGACAAAACGTGATGAGAATAGCTGTAGACTGGGACCCCACAGCCCTTCATCTCAGGTAACGTAGCAAACAATATTTTAGAACGCAGCACTCAGTTCACAGATTGTGACACAGCCGATGGTGTGAGCTTGCGCCCGCATACTCTATAAACGCCGGTGCTCTTCAAGGTTCTCATCAGCGATACTTTTTCTGATAGATATTAATGGTTTCCTGAATTCGACTAGAACTGAAATTTTGAGCTGACAACTGTACCCTAATAGCATCCACCACCGACACAGGTGGCGATTGCATCTACATCATTTATAACTGGCGATCCGATTATTTTGTTGCTTTTAATGCCAACAAGACACAAGCAACCAGGTTTTCAAAAAAATCTTCCCTAATCGACCCTCAATTGATATTGGAAAACCAAACTATTGCCCAGTCAGACACACAGAAGCTTAGTTACCTTTTTCATGCTAAAAATCTGTTTACTCCAAAGCAGCTATTGATTTTGGTTTGTCCAGCATTGGAATACTGCTTTCGTGAGGTTAGTTGACGACTAGTCATTGAGTACTCACGTTAATTCACTTGAACATCGGATGAAAGTTGCCGAGCATCCATCAGAGGTCATTTCTTAACCGAACCACAAACCTATGGAACGCTCTACCCTTTGAAGTGTTTTCGGTTTGCTATGATTTGCAGCTTTTTTAATCAAGCATAAACCGCCATTTGTTGAAATCATCTCGGTGCGTTTGAAACTCCTTATAAGATTTCGCTTTGCGCGAGAGTTGTCCATAACAAAAAAAACCCTGGTTTAATATATAAAATGGACGTTTAATTACAGCCTATAGATTGAATTGTCATTTCATTAAATTTCGCGAAGAATATAATTTAATTGTGTTCACTATAATCAACTTTTGTATGTATGTATGTGGAAAACAATTCTTCCTTTATCACATTCGGTTTCCTGCTCTTATTAGTGAGTTAATATTGGCCGAATTTTTAAGTTTTTATGTTACATCAAATCATTGAAGAATATGCGAAACTGTAACAGCCCTATAAGGAAAAATTAACCTCCAAGATGCCACCATAACTTGTTTCGTTATTTTTCAATAAATATCACCATTAATGAAATCTAGTCGAATACTTCCTTCTCAATTATGATATTTATATGGAGCTTTCAAATCAAATCAAACTGTTTATTCTGCCAAATTACTTACATTACTTCAAAACAATTGTAATTACAATTTAACTTTATAACTATTTGACAAAAATGGACTTCCTCGCGATTATAAAAAACCGATAACATTTGTCCCACATAAAAGTAAGGCAAATGGGAGAAAGCCCAAAAAAAAAATTAATATTTAAACTTAGAAACTACAGTAAAAGAAAAAACAAAAGAAAAATAAACATGACAGGGGTTATCCAGGAGTACAGGGGTTCATCTAGCCCGCTAATGGAGTGAGGGGTAACAGCCGTAAACAAACCGTTCGGGGAAGGAGAATATTATAGGCACGAACCATTCCTGAACCATTCTGGCTAGCTAACCCGCGACTCCAAATGCAACCGGCGAAAAACAATTAAAATAAAAATCAAAAATTTCAAACAACAAATGAAAATCACACCCGAAGGTATTTAAGAAGAATGTTGTGTCTTACAGACTCTGCTGCTCTTGTAAAAGTTTTTGCTTAATTAACTTCGAGAAATGCCTCGGTCCCGAATCTTTCACATGGTTTGCCAATTTATTCCACATTCTAATTGCCACAAAGGTAAAGGACCTCTCATATGCCGCTGTTCGATGTCTAGGGTATCAAAAAATGCTGATTATTTGCTGTTCTTTGAGTTCATGTTAAAGATAGAAATTTAGTTTTCAATTATATTGATTAGTTGTATCACTTTGTAGTGTAAATGGAATCAATTTTGTTTAGTGGACATTTTTTTTTAAAATGATTTTATTAACATGTTCAATATGACAAAGTGAAAAACTTACAAATTAAAACAGTGCACATCTATACAAAATAGTAACAATAATACAACAAATGTTAATAAACAAACATCCCGAATCAGCTAGTGCTGGTCTTGGGATCAATATGTAACAGTACTCTATGACGAGATAGTAGGTATGCAATATTTACAATGAGAAATAAAATTTAGGATACACTAATGTGATTCATTCAAAAATACAGTTTGCAGCAGAAACATATTGAATAATTTCAATTCTTCATTTCCCTCAAAACAACAATATAATGAATATAGATTAATATTAATGGTATACTTCTTTGGCGTTTTTCTTAAAAATTACATAACTATGACCTAACTTGATTTCATCAGGAAGCCTATTACACTCTTGTAAAGCCCGACTAATAGGATTATTCAAAGCAACATTTGTTCTTACGTTCGGTAGTGCTACATGATTATGGTTTCTTGTATCGTGGTTGTGTATGCTATACCCATGTAGAATTCATTACATTTTTGTAATGAATTTACTATCTTGAATGCGTATTTGACCTGTTCAATCTTGAAAATACCATCCAACTGCATTAGATTTTCATTACTGTATAGGACCTCACTGGGAGTCCTTCTATCCAGATCAAATAGCACCTTCAAAACTTTGTTCTGCAAGATTTGCATTCTTTTGAACTGAGTTTGAGAACAGGTTCCCCGTATCGTGATTAGATCTAAATACACTGACAAAGTATGCATTCTAAATGTTGTATTTCATGTGTTGGTTCTTGAAATTTTTAAGTTTGTACAATGCTCCTACCATGGGTATTATTTTATTACTAATTTTGTCTATGTGCTCAACCCAATTCAATTTATTACTGATGCATAATCCCAGATATTTGGTGACTGCAACCCTAGTCAATATATAATCTCCCAGTTGGATACGAATGTTTTCCATTTTCATATTTTTTGTTGGAAACATGTGTATACAGTTTTTGTTTCATTAATTTTCAAGTTATTTGTTAAGACCCATTTTCTATATAGTTTTAAGTCCTTATTGATCAGATTTTCTAGCATATTAAGTGATGGACCCGTATAGACCAGTGCAGTATCATCTGCAAAGGTAAAAAAAATACCTTGCGTGAAGATTGCATTTTTTTAAACTAAGCACATGTAACAACTAAAGAAGTGGACCAAGTACCGAACCTTGTGGTATTCCACAGTTGATATATGAACTATCACTAAGTGTCTCGTTGACTGATACAACTTGTTTTCTATTTTGTAAGAAAGATTCTAAAATTGTATAACTTGACCCCCATATTCCCATTAAATATAATTTTCTCAATAGTGCCTGGTGATCAACGACATCAAAGGCTTTTTTCAGATCAATGAAAATTGCAACTACATATTGTTTTTCATCAAGATTTTGTGATATATAACCGAAAAAGTCCATGGTAGCACTTTGTGTATTGCTATTTTTCAGAAATCCAGCAACTTGTATGGTATGTATCCAGCAACTTGTTTTTTTCAATGAAATCTACTATTCTACTTTTGACTGATGTTTCAATAGTTTTTGATAATACACTTACAACGGTTATTGGTCTGCAGTTACCCAATTGATTTTTAGGCCCTGCTTTATGAATGGGTGTGACCCTGCCAATTTTCAAACACTCAGGAAATATCCCAGTCCTAAAAACATTATTTATTAGACATGTCAATCCTTGCAAAAAGTTCGTTTTTAGGGTTATTAGATCATTCATTGTTATTCCATCAAATCCTGGTGCTGATTCTTTATTTAGGTTATCTATTATAGTACTTACTTCCTCCTTCGTGACTTCCACCAAATATATACTGTTGTTTAGTGTGATTTCCTGAAAATTGCCCAGATCACCCTCATTTTGTTTCTACGTTTTTATAGTATTTATGATTATTTGACCTATTTCACAAAAATATTTGTTGAACTCAGTTACAATTACTTTACTGTCTGTAATTACTTGCTCCTCAACAGTTATGCAGTCAACGACAGTCTTACCCTCAGTCCCCTTTATGAATCTGTTTACTATATTCCATTGTTTCTTTATGTTACCACCTGCTTTTTCCCATTTTTCCTTAAAAAACCCCTGTTTCAATAATCTTCCCTGTTGCGAAACTTTATTTTTTGCTATTCTGAAATGTTCACAAGTTTCATTATTTAGTGGATTTTGTTTTTTTCTTTTATATAGCTCATCTCTCTTTTTTATTAAATTACGGTAGTTTGCATCAATCCAAGTATTCTTTTCTCTGCACTTTATAGTAGTTTTTGAGCTTGCTTCCAATTTAGATATTTGGATATGTTCTATTAATGTTTCAAAAGCATTTATTGGCTCCTGATTGTTATAATATGTGAATTTTTGTTTGAATATTTCTTTGTTAATGCTTACTTTATCTATATAGATCTTAGGTTTATATTCAGGTACATTTTCTTTGAGCAATACATACATTAATTGATGGTCCGATATGGAACTCTCACTTATCTCAACTTTACAAATTAAACCGCTTCTGTCGCACATAACATGGTCAATTATTATTCTGGTGGCACAGTCTTCACTGAGTCTATTATTAACTTGAAAACCACTTAACTGATAACATAATTAGTTATATTCAACAAACATCACCAAAACTATTTTTTCGGATTAATTTGATAAATGACACTTGAAATATCAAATATATACTTAGTAGTAACTATATAAATATCTGCTTCTGATGATCAGGTACTAATTTTTCCGATTTTTGTATCAACTGTTTTTCAAAATTTTAAAAATTATGCTTCACCTTTGTAAGTAAACGATCTTTCGACTCAAATTCGCTTTTCGTTTCAGATATCAGAGCAATAGGGAAAAAATGTGGCTTGAAGACGAATCGATTCAAACTTGCAGAAAGTTGCACACAGAACCAATAGACCTGGACTATTGTCTGAGGGCGTTCACATCCGAGGAGAGATTAGAGGCTAAATATCACTGTTCCAACTGTCAGGATAAGCAACCGGCTACCAAAAAATTACAAATTTGGAGGTTGCCTCCGATTCTGGTAAGAGTTCTCAATTATCAAACTGTATTTGTCGATATATAAGGATAACATGTCTTAAAAATTAGAATTGAAATTTAAAATTAAAAAGAGAAAACATACACACATATACAAGTAAAAGGCAGATAAAATTTGTAAATATAATATGGTCTCTGACATTTGTACTTTCAAATTACTGTTGCTAAAATGCCATGCGATAAATAAATAAATAAATTTGTCGATGAAGTTTCTACTTTTGGGAACATTTTTTTGTGAATTAATTAATTATATCTATCTTGTTTTCGAAATTAAATAAGTCACGTTGATTTACTGCAAATAGAATTAAGATTACAATGACAGCTTTTTGTAAATTTAAGTCTTATTTCATTATAAATTTGCCCCTAGATGAATCAAGTTCATTGTAGTATTTGTTGGTTGAATGGCTGTCATTGTCCTAAGAAATTTCCGATATCTCGAAATGAAAACGAACATCTTATTAAGTAAGTTGAAAAATTAAAACCTAAATATACAAGCTGTTCAAGGTGCAGTCACCTGCAAACTCACTCTCAAAATGAATATTAATTATATGATTCTCATCTTATTGATGATAATAAACTTGCACAAAAAATTGTTGCAAAATGTATTGTGTTAGAACCTATAGAGCCTTTGAAAAAATAATCAAATAACATACACAAAATTTCAAAAACAAAAAGGGATTATAATTATTTCATGATAACATGAGAATCATAAATTTAATGACGATTTCAATATTTTATATAGGTTGTAGAAGGTAGTAGAAGGTTGGAATTGAACTACTAGAAATCAACAGGCATACAAATACTGATTGCTTTTGCTAATCAAATGAACAAATAGGGTTAAATAATTTCCCCTGTACTTACCATTTTCAATATAATTTGATATATGCCGTGCAGGACCACTTTACCTCCTTATTTATTTCTTATTTTTACTTATAATAATAATAATTTATTTTCGTTTCAACAATTATTGCAGATTGTAGTCATAATCAAATGAAAACATTTAAAACATAATAATTGAGTTATTCAAATCTTATACCTGTAGAAGCATGTGAGCTTAGCTCCTTTCAGAGAATACTCGTTTATGGTATGAGTTCACAATTCAATAAACACTTCTGTACTTCTTTCATGAACTTCTTCATGTTATCTATAAGTATGAGTCCTTTGGGTAGAAAGGCACATATATTCTACATTGTTTAGCGAATTAGTTAGTGAAGTGGTTACGCTTGTTGGCTAGCATTCAGGGATCTCATGTTGAAACCCCGAGGTCGACGGTCTGCCATGAGTTTTTCTCATGGCGTAGGTGAGTCTCTGCCTATAAAGGCGAATACTGGACCAGTATTTATTCTCTGAACCCCACCTCAACTCTCTTCTATAAATTATCAAGTCTCCCCCATCCTTAATGCACTTATACATACAAGTGTATCTTATAATCTGGCTGAAGATGAATGAAACACGTAGTCTTTCCTTCCCTACATTATTTTATGCTGGGGACAGTTGTTTAGGATATATAAAAGAATGAGTCATTCTGTTATAATTTTTGTTCGCAAAATAATTACTATGTGTACGCAGGAACACACTTGAAAACATACATTCCTACAAAAGGGCCTATGCCATTTTCTCTGAATAATCCTCTACATGATTTTCTGTAATTAAAATGAAAAATTAATTTTCATTCCCCATAAAATTATTCCATATAAAAACAATGCCTGAAAGTTCGCAAAATATAAATTTTTCAATATATTCTTCTTTACATGTTCCATTAAATTCAACGTTGAATTCAGTTTTCGTTATTGCGTTTCAGTTCCATCTGATGAACGTGAAACGTGTCATAGATTCAATTATAATAATTTCGAAAATCGAACAAGAATAATTTATTTTTCCAGATCATCCACCTGAAGCGATTTGACTGCGTCAACAACAAATGGGTCAAGACGCAAAAAGTGGTCAACTTCCAGTTCAAGAATTTCGATCCCACCGCCTATTTGGCGTCCATACCTCAGGAGACGATCCTCAGGCACCTGCATCTGCGCGAGCAGCGTATAAACAGGGACCTGGAGGACGGCCAAAGTTCGGACGACGCGGACAAGATAGTGGAGGAGACAGCCGAGGAGACCAAAGACGAGCGCTCGAAGCTTCTGAACGACGAGTTCGCCGCGAGATCGGCTACGCTGCCCAGGGAGACGGACAGGACGGCCGTCGCGCCTACAACGACGACGACGACGACTACGCCCGGCGTGCACAAACCGAGGCCGCACGTGAACGCGAACAAGATCAGGGCACGACTGGAATCCACCAGTTTGTTGAAGACGCCGATAATTGACGAACACCTAAAGGACTACCATCAGCATAAACTTCTGCCCGGTCAGGACCCGTTCGATCTCAAATATCAGCTTTACGCGGTAGTGGTGAGTACTGCTTATTACATATAATAATAAAAATGAAGTTTATTTGAACCAAAAAGTAGTTAACAAAAATAAAGATTTAGGATGAACTTAAATTACTCCCAGAAGTATTATAATTGTGCGTGAGTGAAAAAATAATGTACTAATTTATATTAAAAATAAGTAGTCAAATTTATGAAGCCATTTCAGTAGAAAAATAAAGGATCATAATATGTGTACATTTCATTGTAGAATATAATAAATCTAGAATTATGTTACATTAGTAAAATATTGATGAACAAAATTATTGAATTTATACAAATTAAGTGAAATTAATCCTTAATATGGTTTACTCAATTGCACTTATATTGTAGCAATGAGAAAATATTACCAAGTAGTAAGCTAGTAAACTAACTTACTGTGCATGCTTTATATATATATATATATATATATATATATATATATATATATATATATATATATATATATACAGTGTGTCCACGGATGGGGTGCCCAAGGCAAACACTTTTTTATTTTAAGTTTTAGAGAAAAATGTTATTCTTGATAAAAAGTATTGCTTGTTCTGATACCTAAATAAAATTCAATTTTTGCTGCTTCATTTATATATACAATTTCATGTAAAACCTCATGAATTTATGCACTAATTTCGAAAATGTAATAATTAGCTTTGTTCGCGCTGAGGATCCTGAACCGATTCCGAACTGGTTCAGAACTAATTCGGGATTGACACAGTACGCATGCCCGGTTCGGAACCGGTTCCGAATTATTTTGATCCGCGTACTATTTAATAACTGTTTTAGGGAAATGTCGAGTCACAGAAGTTTTCACAATTACTCTATGTCTTAAGGTTTTCGCTTGAAAAAATGAAAATGAAATTCACAAATTTCCGTTTCCTTTCAATAATTCAAAAATTGAAAATTTTCTTTCAGTTAATTGTTCAGCATGGAAACACTCAACTTTGCCCAAATTCAACCGACCTCGTATATCTTATAACAACTGAGATCCCCATGATAGAGCTCGAAAAACGGGCACCCGGTATATATTCTATATTGAACTCCACCTGTCTCATAAAACAAGGAAAACCTGTAATGCGGCAATTGATGTCCCATCCCTATCTCAGCACCGATAAGTGAAGGGTAAACCCTAAATTACAGTTTCGGAAATACACTTCGAGATACTCTTATTTCTGGTGCCCATACGGTTGATATATAGCGCACGCCATAAATTTTATTTCAAAAAAGTAAAGTAAAGTAAGTTTATTAATATAGGTATCCTAATATACAATATATAAATAAATGTTACATCTTAACAACTTAAATTTTAGTAGAAAATCTGCTGAGAAAGAACATAAAATGACAACGAAAAACAAAACAAACGAAAACAAATGAAAATTATATTATTTTACTTATTTTATAAGTCCAAAACAAGTGAAACGGTGCAGACGTGGTAAATAAACCCCAAACTGATTTAGATATATTTTGATTTTAGGTAATCTATAAGTAATTTTTTGAAATGTATGATAGAACTGCAACTTATAATGTCTTTTGGAAGCTTGTTGTATTCAATAAGTCCTCGGTGGAATAGTGAATTCATTGTTCTCGTGTAGTTTGTTCTTGTCACATAAAAATTCATGTTTCCCCTTGTAGGATAATCATGAATTTCATTTTGATAAATGATGAATTGGTCGAAGTAGGTAGGGAGTATTCCTGCTATTATTTTGAAAATAAAAATCATAGAATAATAAAAAAATCTGTCCTTAACTGATAGCCATTAACCATTATTTGAAACGGTTATACAAAAGTAACAATAACAGATTAAACTGTTACTACGAAATAACGTTTATATCCATCGTTACTTACATCCGAGAAATAAATCGATACTGCTCATTTTCTGTTTCTCTTTTGTAGGTACCAAAATTTACCGGTAAAGCTTATAATGTTCCTACTTTGTGCATATAAGTATTGTAAACCAGCCCACAGAGTATCAAACCGACCCACCTACAATGTTGCCAAATCAGTCTGAGCACGGTATATCGGTATATCCAGTATATGTTGCGGAAATACTGATAATGAGGATTAATTCATATTTATTTCTTTGTTTAAGTTAGTCTATTCATCGACGTTTCTCTTACTTTTCCAGAGTCACTCCGGCAATTTGACCAGCGGTCACTACATCTCTTACGCGTGCAATCCCAACGGCAACTGGTACTGTTACAACGACAGTTCATGCAGAGAGGTTCTAGCCGACCCGGAAAACTCGAACAGGATCAGAGCGCTGCCGCAGGACAAGACCGGTTGCACCCCGCTCTCGCGACGTCGGAATCTACATTTGACAGAGAAGGACATCGACTCAATATCCGTTAAATCCGACAAGATAACGTTCGCGGACGCCGACAGTTCTGACGAGTACACCGTCAGGGTGACGGAAAGCGCGAACGCCGCATCCAGCTCGCAATCGAACAGGGTCACGCCCACCAGTTCCCAGTCGAACAGGGGTACGCCCACCGGCTCCGAGTCGGATCTGGCTAGAACGGAAACTGCCTCGCTCGCGTCATCGAACATGGACGGAAACGGCTCGAAGTCGTCGTTGCACGGGTCCAGATCGTCGATCAATGCGTACAAGTGCGCCTACAGCGACGCGAAGATACCTAAGATCGACACCAGTTCAGCTTACATCCTGTTCTACGAGCGATCGGGCTTGGATTACAAGCCCTATTTGCCGGACGTGATTGGCAACGGACAGGCGCACTTTCCGCAAGAGGTGGAACTCGACGAGAACGAGTCCGAGTTGCGCAAGCAATTGTGCGCGATACAGTGAATATTTCGAGGTTAGGTACTGCTCTACTCCGATCCTGTCGAGGTTGGTTACGTGCGGCTCGGTGTTTGAGATTTTCCTATTCGCGTCGGACGTTGCGAAGAAACATTCCTGATATTACAAGTTTGATTTTCTCCCGACAGAGTCATTCGGATCGAGGATGGACAATTTGTAATTTCCCAGCTATATTTGATATGTCAATAAACGGATATGCGCCTACCGAGGAAGTAAACAAGGCAGCGTGCGATCTTGCATGAAGCTCATCTATACAGGGCAGCTTTCAGATATATCAAGTTTAATGCATCTTCATCGGAGTAATCGGATTTATTCATGCATTTCAAAGTAATGATGAATAAAAGTGGCCCTGTATGCGAAAATGATTTATCCAGCTGAATTGAAACGGTATAAGATCACAAAAATAATTTTTTTTCGTTACAAAAATCGTCGTGAGATTGGTCCAGAATCTAGAGTAGCTCTGAAAAATTATGAGTCTTTATCAACATTTGGCAGTCTGAATCTTTCTCATTAATTAATAAAATGTCGGGATGAAAAAAAATGTTCAAAATTATTGTAGCAACCTGTGGGGAATTTCAGTGTTTCATCACTGAATGAGAGATGTTAGTTTGAAAATAACCATGCAACAAATTTGAATGTTTAATTTGGGAATTATCAGGGTGTAAAAATTCTAAATGGAAAGATCAAGAATTCTGAAAGAAGTTCAGCAATTTATAGTTTTTGGTATATTAATCAATATATTTATAGATACAAAACTGACGATTCTTGTTGTGAAGAAATATAGATGAATACTTGCCTCATTCATCAATCCCATTTTTTTTGTAATATGTCAGAAGTAATGCTAATTTAATGTTATATCCTTTTAAGAAGTATTTAATACATACATAGATCAAATAGGTACAAAATCAGTATGAACAATAGACCATTATAATTTAATTTGAGTTTTTGATGTTTCTCTTTGTTTAAAAGCAAGCAATATTACCTCATTGTATGAAGTGCAAAGGAGAAGTGTCATTTTAACTCATGTTGATTATCTGAAATCATGGTTTAAAACTGCGTATTTTACGTTTAAATAGTTGATAAACTAGAAGATAGTTTCAAGTTTTAAATTGAATTAATGTTTAAGACTCGACTTATTCATTGTTGATTTTGGACACAGTATATTTCAAATAATGAACGTGAATGAGCAATAATGATCAAAAGACATCACTCCTACATCCTTGAAACACAAACAGGTCAAATGAATATATTAGTTTAGCTATTCTCCAATTTTTTTTATTTCAAGCCATCGGAGAATTTTGTTAAGCCTGACGTGTAGTAGTTCGTTTTCAATTAATTGAATGCTGAAAACATCCATTTGAATAGTTTTAGTTAATTTTAGTGAAAAAATTCCAGCTGTGTTAGTCTAATTGTTATTGTTTTTCAAATCATTTATTGTATTATTTAAATTCGTCTGAAACAATATTTTCTTCATTTTTGAGTTAACGTGAATTATTTCAAAGGAAAAGTATTATTAAAAATAAACTTTTAGCTGAAAATAACAATAAATTTTGAAATTTTTATATGAATAAAATGAAGTAAAATAATGAATATTATATATTATGCAATATTTGTGATCAAGCCTCTGTAATATCTAAGTCGTTATAAAATGGTGGCATAGTGAAAAAAAACACTTTAGATAAGTTTTAAGTTACACCAAAGAATGTAAAATTTGATTTTGAATCTTGACGATTTTGATTAAGAAAATTCCAGAAATTTTGATTGAATTTCAGGTTTAGAGATGATATTGAGAAAATATTTTGATTAGTGTTCGACCAAAATTCCTGGGAAGACTGTATATGTTATTGAATGTATTGATATTACATATTGTTGCAAATTCCGTATTAAGTATAAGTGTTAATGTTATTCTTTGGAAAAGTATTCGCATAATTTTTTCGTTCAGGTCTGTATTTTATCACCCTTCTGGGATATTTCAAAGTTGATGGTGCTTTCTACAAAAAAAGGATTTAGTATGAATGCGTCGTTTGATTTCATTCAAGCAGTATGTTAATACATGATCTGAAGATTTTTAAAGGTTTTTACAATTCAAATATTTTCATATTTCGTATAAGTATGGTGCCATTTCATAAATAAAGCTTGTATATTGTTCACCAGAGTTTTATTCACCCTTGTAGGAAGCAGAACTCTGCATGAAGGGATTTTTAAATGTTTTAACGTGGCTTGTCCAATCTAATATCGATGCCTTAAGCTTCACTTTCATGGCTTCTGTTTTTGACTATGTTTTGAAAAGTATGTACATTATATTATACTGATAGCTTTCGCCGTGGTCCATTAGTCTACAAATACATAGTATAATACAGTATTTTATGTTCATATTTTTATATATGTATGTATAATATCTCAATCTCAGAATGTGGGATGTTATTGTGAATAATTTCGCTAATGCGGACGAAATATGTAACAAGGTGGAAGTGTGCGCTATTCAATTTTTTATATAGTTATAATTTCACAGCCTTTAAAATTTATACTAGACATGTTGCTATTGTAATGATTATGAATCAGTTACAATTATTTGACATCGACATCTACTTTTGAATGGGCATAAATGGCTGTACTCAACCAATCACATATGCCAAGCAGAATCAGGCACTGTTAGTACTTGGTTGGGTGGGTGACCGCTTGAGAACACCGGGTGACAAATTTTAATCGTATTTTCCCCGAAAATAATAGACTATAAAGCGTTCAAATCTTTCCTTATACGAAAGTAACGAATACTTAGTAACGAATACTCCATCATAAAGTAACGAATACATACGGGTAACAAATTTTTCGTTACTTTTACAGGCCTAGCCACATGTCATACCGCCCGTGAAACATTGACGATCTTGCACGAGTTTGCTCCTGGTCGTGTCATTTCCCGATTTGGTGACCAGAATTGGCCTCCACACTTGCGATTTAACGCCTTTAGACTTCTGGCTGTGGGGTTATCTGAAGTCCCAGGTTTATGTCAATAAGCCTGCAACCATCGAAGCATTGAAAACCGAAATTAGACGGTGTATCCATGAAATGCCACCACATTTATTCAATAACGTCATTGAAAATTTCGTCAAAAGGGAACGCATATGCCAGCGAAGCCGTGGCGGCCATTTACAAGATAGTTTGTTTCATACATAATTCCCAAACGTATATTTTCTAAATCAATAAATATTTCAATCTTTGCTACAGAAAACTATATTTTATTGAACACTGAAATCTTGCGCTCTTATTGAAACACCCTTCCAAACATCACTATTGACTTTTGATACAGTGAAATATAGTGTACTTTACCGTATAGGCGTCCGAAATTAAGATCGTAGCGCCGGAACGGCTAATATCGGTACTAGAGCATGGGAGATTAGCTGTTTGTTTACATTGGTTGTAATGGTATTTACGTTCATTTCGTTTTGAGTTTTCGAACGTTTATCGTCGTAATTTGTGTTTTTTTTTGGACTTTGTATTTTCCTGTGATATATTGTGTTTGGATTGAGGACAATTTTATCTCTGTTCAACAGTAGATAACCTACCTACATCAAGTTGAAATTTACACTGAGTTTTTATCATTGAACATGAAAATCAATAATAAAATAAAGTAGAGGACGAATAAATTAATTGGTTGAAGGAACTATGTATATCTCATGAAAAGGCTGTATGATAGAACACCTATTTATTTAAAAAATAAAAAAACTTTCAAAAGTTTCAAGAAAACATCTCTGACATGTCTACTTTCATTACGAACTTAAGAATTTTTGAGTATAATGGACAAAACTAAGTACTTACCAGCTAAACTGAAAGAAACAACATGAAATAAAAGAAGAATTAATATGAATACTCTGCTTGAATGGTTTGAACGTAATAAGTTATTATATTTTTTGAATTTTCCAGACGTATAACAGCTATCCTAAAAGTACGGTGGACTTCTGAGAGTCTGGTTTTTTTGATAAAATCTCTGTTTTCCTGATTATATAATTGAATATTTTAGTTTTTACCTAGCTATAGAGTCAAGATTTATTTCATATTCTTGATGTTATGATAAACAGTTATTTTGGTTGTGCAAATAAACATCATTTGTTATTATTATTTTAATAGTATCTCTGGTTGTTACATGAAAGAAAATACAATAATCTAGAATCTCTGGATGATGACCCAGGTTCAGATTCCGATAAAAATGGAACATTTTTCGTTGGAATAGCATTGGAATTCAAAAACTCTACGTTTTCGGTTAGCTGAAAATTGCACATCATTAGTTGGTATAATTCTATATGGAAAAATCCACAAACTTACTGCAGGGAAAATAATTATTCTCAGTAAACTGTAAAGAACAACTCTCTTATGTTCAGACATTTTTTTTCAATCTTCAAGTTATGAATCCACACCTTCCTTCTATCCATCATTTCCTTGTTTCCCAACTTTGTTTGGAATGCAACTTTGAATTGTCCAGCTTTCGGAAAGGTATGTAAGCTATATTCGGTTTGTTTTTGCCCAATATGAACAATAAAATACACAACAATAGTGATTCGTCTCTCCTGAACGTTTGTAAACGATCCAAAATACAATTAAAACTCAACAACTTCTCATATAAAATACACGTAAACAGATGTAAATAAAGCAATCTATCTCCCATGCTCTAGTAATATTCGACACCGGTAGGGGGCGTATCGCTTATTATGTTTTCCCTATATACGTTAGATTTCGTTATCGTTACTTTCGTATGTTTCGTTACATTCGTTATCGTTACTTTCGTATAAGATTCGTTAGTAGTTTACTTTACAGATATACCGTATATACGTTAGTTTCGTATGTTTCGTTACATTCGTTATCGTTACTTTCGTATAAGATTCGTTAGTAGTTTACTTTACAGATATACCGTATATACGTTAGTTTCGTATGTTTCGTTACATTCGTTATCGTTACTTTCATATAAGATTCGTTAGTTCCGTATAATATAAGGATAATTTGAAAGATTCAAGCTCATATTCCTTATTGCATTAATATTTATGTGTCGTTATTTATACTTAGTATGATTTATTGGATTATAGGACACTTTCCTGTAGGCTAGGGTTATAGATAGCTGATTGCATTTTATTAATCACAATAAAATTCTTGTGCATATTTGTAGGAAACACCATTGATGCATATTATTACTGAAATAACGGCTTTTGAATTTTTTTAGGTTTTTTTTTCAAATTATTTCAACAGAGTGATCAAAAAAGGATATTATTTTGTAATAATTTAAGGCTTATTTTATATAACATTTTGAAATAAAATAATTTCACATAAATTGGTTTCTGCAGATTACTTTCATTAGTACTGGCAAACTGGTATTTTTTTAAGGTATGTGAATATAATAATTTTTTGTGATTTAAATTTTGAAATTTTTTTTTAGAGGTATGTCTTGTTTTTTTTTCATGTTTTCTTTATACTTATTGAAAAAATTTTATTATCAAATATGTGAGTGTTTAACTGATGTAATATGTAGGTAAAAAAGTGAAGTAAAGTTCGTGTGACTTGTGGTGGTCATCTTTTCACTTGTACATCTAATAAAAATTAAACATCTGACGTCACGGTTATCTACCTTAATAATTATTACCCAAAGATAAATTTTAATTTTTTTATATGATAAATTCGATGGACGATGAATCAACTCTGTGGTAGTTCATATTTATATTAAAAATTAAATAATAACATTATCAAGACTGAATACATATATTCAGTCTTGATAATGCTGTAACAGGCGAAACTAGTCGAATAAAAAGTTATTTTCATTTTGTGGTTTTTAGACACGTTGTTTTCTTATTATTTAATTTTTAATATTTTTATATGATATTCATAAACAGAACAGTAGTATAAATACATGCTCAAAGTCATGCGCAAAGGAAAAATGCGAAAGTAACGATGCTAGTTCGAAAGTAACGAATCGTTACTTCGAGTCTAATTATTCGTTACTTAGTAACGAATACATACGGTTTGCCACAGCTCTACATGTGGCACCGTCCTGCTGAAACCACCAATAGCTTCCAAATGAGGCACACGAAACTGTCTTATCGTAGCACGATAACGTTCGCCATTCACCGTTACTGCAGTAGCTTCTTCGTTTTCGAAGAAAAACGGTCCAATTATTCCTCCAGACCATAATGCACACCATATAGTAACCTGTTGTGGATGCATTACTTTCTGATGAATCATTCGTGGATTTTCTAAACCCCTTAATGCGACAGTTTTGCCTTTTAACGAAGCCATTTAGGTAAAAATGGGCGTCATCACTGAAAATGATTTTGTTTGTAAAATCAGCAGGTTGCTCAAGAATCCAATTAGTGAATTCTCTTCGATGTTCATGTTCTACTGGTAGAAGTTGTTGAGTCAGCTGAATTTTGTAGGTATGCAGCTGTAAATCTTTAGTGAGAATTCGCTGAAGAGTGCCTGTGAAATTTCCAATTCTTGTGCGCGATGGCGAATTGACGTCTCTGGCCTTTCTGTCACACTCGCGAACTGCTGTGATATTTAGTTCTGAACGACCTCTACGAGCTCGTATCGTGTGTTTCACATCCCTTATCGAACCAGTACTTTCGAATTTTTTGATTATTTTATCACAGTAGATAAATTAGGCGCATTATTTCGACCGAACATTGGACGCATTTAACGAATAGTGACAATTAAACTTTCACCATTGTCATATTAATTGTTGACAACAGTTTTTTGTTGGTTTTGCACCTCCTAACCCCATCCAAATTAA
This sequence comes from Cynegetis impunctata, assembly GCA_030704885.1. NCBI lineage: Eukaryota > Metazoa > Arthropoda > Insecta > Coleoptera > Coccinellidae > Cynegetis > Cynegetis impunctata. The sequence goes on along the minus strand of JARQZK010000066.1, from coordinate 89,014 downwards.
GTTAGAGGGTTCAAAACTTGTACCTTGTGTCAGTTTCAATTGATTTTTTTCATCGCTCCAATTTTTATTTGGAGATTTCAATGAGCATATTTACAGCCTCTCCAAATTCTGTTGGAAATCTGGAAATTCATATGTGAATCCGGATGATGTCATTTGGACTCTTCAAATAATTTTTTCACCGCCGCAATTGTTATGTAGAAATTTCATGCGGTTTTGCATGCATTCAAGCTTTGTGTATTTCTTCAGCCACTAAAATTCGCTTAGGGCGCCAATAATTTGAATGTAAAAAAGGACCAAAAAATACGACCTTAGTGACGTAGTAGTTCTGCTGCTCACGCATTTTTTTTTCTTGAAGAATGATTTCAGAGGTGAAGATTGTTATTGATATTTTTTGAGAATGTGCCGGGATCTATTATCATCACGAAATCCTTTGCTCCTTACCAAAGTTACACAACATTGACGACTGTAAAATTCGTTAAATGATGCTTTTGCCGAGGAATCTCGGGAAAGTTTGCATTTTTATGAGAACTAGTGAAATACCCAATTGTTTTATATGTAGATAGCCCCGTGAAATTGGGAAATTTAATAAAAAAAAATTTCGAAATTTGTCACAGTTGTTCATTGTTTAGGTACAAAATACTAAAAGTCCCCGAGGGGAGGAGGAGCAATTTAAAGGCCTTTTTTTTCAGTTTTTCGTAAATATCTCAAGAAATATTGACTTTTGAGTATAATTGGCCGTATACAAAATTAAAACAGACAAAATTCTCTACAAAAATGGTCGAATTAATTTTTTTCGTAGTTCAAACGGTTTGGAAGATAGAGATCAAACAAAAAGAAATTCCTTAGAATGAGATTATGGATTTAATAGTATAAAATTGACACATAATTTACTTACTTACATTGCAAAGTATACAACACAAAGTCTACCTCTTAATATACCTGTATATGTATAAATGGCATACACCGGAAAGTGTGTGAGTTAAGTATTATTGCGTCAGATTTTGTACCGGGATCATGGAGCTTAAGATGAGGGATGGATACATAATACTAACTTGAGTGTTTATGCGTACAACGAAATAAGATAATATAAAAGACAGAAATCATTTAAATTAACAAAATAAAATATTCAATAACGAAATAAATCACAAAGCTACATGAAAGATTCACAAAATGTAATACATGAAAATAGAACACTTACAGTTTTAAAACACAGCATAAATAATTGATGTTATAACTTGAATTTCGAAAACTATTCCAGTTTAACAAAATCAATTCATTCAAAGAAGTAGTCATCCTGAATGAAGTCATCCAATTCTTCGTCACTCATCAATGGAGCGTTGGTGCATGATCCTTGGCACATGCTGCACAGCAAGTTGCATTTCATGCCTGCTTTTCGGCAACCACATCTCATCTCACAACTACTTGTGCACCAACAGAGAATGTTGTTCAAATAGACTCCGGAGCTGAAGGTTGAGTGGTTTCCACTGGCTCCAAGGTGGCACCTCCCCAGGACGCCATCCTCACTGCTCAGGTGATAACCTGTTCCCCAGCCATTCCTGAAATATGGAAATACACTCTATAAAGAGTGTTACCTTGCCGAGTCTTTTGTTGGGGGAAGTGAGGGAAGGTCTGGTTTGATGTTGGCTGAATATTTTATAAAAGCCAGATATCGTTGGTAGTCAATTTCCTGCACAGTATATCGCTAGAAACATTTACTCACCAGATGTAAACTATTTCATTTGTTGATAAAGGGTCGTAAATTTTTGTGATGATGTTTTTCAGGTTTGTATGTTTGTTAAAAATTTTGACAACTGAGTGTTTTCCTTTTTTGAATATTGTGGATGTAGAGTCACGTCCACTGAAACTGTGAAAAAAGAGTACACTGTCACAAAAAGGTAGCTGTTGGAGTTCTTGTGATGAGAAAATTCTGGTTTCAATCTTACCCTTTCCTGGCTTGATGACAAAAATGTTGCTTGTTGGTGATGCGAGAGGTTTGGAAGGGTGAAGGTAGTGCGAGTGGCGATAGGTGCACGCACTAGGAGCGAGTGAGATCCGACTAGCCGACCCTAGTTGGTAGAATAGAGACGGGCGGGTATAACCGGTTTCTTCTCAACCAAATAAAACCCTTCTTTGTAAGGTATTTTCGTCTCGTTTATAATTACCATCCAAGCGCTAAATTATGGTATGAGTACGTGCTTGGAATATGTACATATACGTGTATCTCGTGTAATAGGTATGCAGCACTAAGTACTGTTACCAAACCGTTTGAAGTACGAAAAAATGGACAGGATCATTTTTGTAGAAAATTTACTCTAATTTGATATACTACCAATTTTACTCAAAACTCAATATTTCTTGAGATATTTAGGAAAAACTGAAAAAAGATTCTTTTAAAATTGCTGCCACTCCCCTCGCACACCCCTTATCGTCGGGGACTTTCGGTATTTTGTACGGGGCACTCCATTGAACAACTGTACCAAATTTCAACTTACCGCAATTTTTTGCCCCTATTCGCAATTATTTTTGTTCTTGACTGAGCTAAGAATGAAATAGGAATACCGATTTATATAAAGAGAAATAATAAAAACTGCTTATAACTTTTTGAAAAATTAATTGAACCTGACAAAGTTAATTATAAAATATATATTAATATAGAATATTACAAAATAATTATATTCATCATTGCTCACTCATAGAGGATGATTGTTGTATCAGAAGGAATGAGCATTTGTTGTTGAATTTTAAAGACTGCTCCTCATCAAATTGTTTTTCCATACTATATTGTCAGCATTAATCGGTGATTCCATTGTATCTTCATGAAATTCAATATTCCATTCTTCATCTACTAATATTACGGTATGGGTTCTGAAAGAAAATAAATGATTGAAATCCAATTATTTATAGCTATTTTCCAAACTTGCCTAGTGCCATAACTCTTTTCAATTTCTACATAAATTGACGATAAAAATTCGAATGTCTGAGGAGCCCTCCACTCCAATTCAGGATCTGGTAAGTGTCTTCATGAAAAAAGTATAAAATTACACATTTTCTCAAAGTCGTTTAACGAAAATTTTCTTACTTTTCACTTGATTTTAGGAGTTTTAGCAGACCACTTCTTAGTTCGTCTTTCGATTTTGAACTTTGTACTATTTCCTCAAATTTGATTCTTCCATTACGAACTTTAGTCAAAGGCCGGTTAACTGGGGAATTTCCAAAACCGAGGGTTTGTTCACCAGGAAACTTACAAATTTGATAAGGACTGTTGCTAAGGAAGTAGGCACAAGTTCCTGTTTTTCTGTAACATTTAACACAATTGCTCTATTCTGTGCAGAAATCAAGATTGAAAGTGAAAAATGAAAAATATTTTAGTTACCAAATTATTGTATGCATTTATAATTTTACCTTCTATGAAACATGACTATTTTATAAAATCGATGGAAAGGGTAATATTTTTTCAAATTGATTATAATAATATAGGGGAATGAAAAATAACACTGAATTTATTGCCGCTAAAGGTAAACTACATTTCAAATAGAAAAAGTCGACGAAAGGACGGAGTTTAATTTCACGAACTTAGAGCTGAGACGTCGCCAAATAGAATATTAAGACTTCTAATGTTCGAAAAATGAATTGAATAATTTTCAAAATAAATCTGTAAAGCTAAAAAATCATATCTGACTAACCTTAACTCGACATTAACCAAATTGAAAGCATTGAATTTTTTGTTCTTCATAATATTTTCGAAATACTCGACTGAGGATTCCTCATTTTCAAGATAACCAGGTACTACGAACCCTCTATTGTGAACATCTATATCCCTGTTCTCACCAGTTACATTGAGTAGTGCACTAAGTTTTAATGATCCTTCTTCTTTCTTTACCTTCAATCCAAGCCACATTCCACCTTCACGATTTTTCTCTAAATCTCTACCTAAAAATGTTAGACTAGCTATATATTCTTCAAATATTTAAAGTTTTAGTTGATATTTAACTAATTTCACCATAAATGTTCGACCTGAACCTGTTGTGATTGTATATTACGATTTAATTCAATAAACTTATTGTATATAAGTAAAATATATTGTTTAAATTAATCGTTTCGTTTATAAATGATGAACAAATTCAACTAGAAAAACAATTCGTAATACAATACAAATCCAGCGATTACGTCGAACATTTAAACCAGCTGTATACAAAATTTATTTTTAATAGTATACGATACGTTCGACCTACAACAGACATTTTGGTAGGTCTGTATGTGTAACCAGCAGGATTAGGTACAAGCTACAAGTACACTCTATCCACAACCATATATTTTTTTAAATAACAATTTTAACCTTTAATCTGTAACACTGATAAAATTTATTTGAAAATAGTTTAATTCAATATTATTATTTTATAACTCAGTAGAAATCGAATTTGCAACAGTATAATCTGATTATATCATTTCATTGTTATACCACAGATTAATGAAGTACTACACCTTTCTGCAAAATGAACTGTAATTTCACTTACCCCCAATTATTTCACTTCTCGGACACATATATGCGTCCTGGGCTGGTCTTCTATAAACTTCATCCCTATTAGCGGCTACTATCAATCTGAATTCACCCTTTTTAGGGTTTGGATTGGTTCGAATGAAAATAATACACATGTTTCACGTGGACAGTCAATCTACCTACTTTATCTTACTAATTTCATATTAAATAAATATTCCACTTAAAGAGATTATACTGAGATTTGTTACTAGCTTGTTTTGTATAATTTTTAAAAATTCTTGAATAAATTTAAAAGTATGAACTGTATATATATAGAGTGGTCATAAATTACAAATATCGAAGAAACATTTCAACCCAGCGGTCCCCAAATTTTTTCGAGTCGCGGCGTCCTTTTCCAATTGAAATTATTCCTCGACGCTTTAGCTCCATATATATTTATATATATATATATATATATATATATATATATACATAAATATATATATATATCTATATATATATATATATATATATATATATATATATATATATATATATATATATATATATATATATATATATATATATATATATATATATATATATATATATATATATATATATATATATATATATATATATATATATATATATATATATATATATATATATATATATATATATATATATATATATATAGGTGAAAGTAAGATTGATTGCACATCACTGCACATTTTCTTAAAGAGTAGAATTCAACTAGAAATGGCTTTCCTCATTTTACTCCCCGCTTTGATTTTTGTTCTATACTTCCTGCCATTACAGCGACCACGGAATGCTCAGCTAGAAACTGGTACGACTTCGAAAATGGAATCAAAATCCGGTGATTCTTTTCACTCAAGTAGGAGCATTCATCTTCCACTTAAATCTAAAATTCGGTAATGCGAAATTTCATTATCAAACTATTGCCCTAAGATAACTCGATTAGTTTGTTCAGTAGAAGTGAATTCCAATGGAGCACTAGTGTTGAATGGATCTTATTGAAGCTATGCAAACCTATGGAAATCATCATTTTTGAAAGTATTTCTCAAACCAGATGAGTTGTGATAAATGTCATTCAAATATGGTTTTCTTATCTTGAGTAAGAATTACAGCAGTTGACGTGAAAAAATTGGTGCAACATTGTGAAACAATCTTTGATATAATCTTCATTTAATTTCCTTCTCCACAGTTTAAGTTTTTTTATGAAAGCTGATATTTTGTCTGTTGACTCAAAGAGTGCATATTTTTTCCTTGCGGAGAGAGATCAAGGGAATTCATCTTTTCAAAATGCCAGTTTCATATGAAAAATCTGCCTCATCAAAATCGTTTGCATCTTTTTATCCTTAAATTTTAGTAGTATACTCTGTATAAATATGAATATACAAGTATAACTAATATCAGTTTATAATTAAAGCCTACATATGATTTTGAGAGTTGTTATATTTTTCACGAATAATCTAATATTTATTCCTATAATGATGATCAGGGATCGGAATGAATAAATAAAAGATACACTTGATACAATATGAACTATTGATGCGTTTTTGTCGAGACACTAATATAAAATTGTTCATATTAAGTTAATAATTAGTTCATAATTTCAAAATAATCAATAATCAAATGTTTATTTAAATTACGCTGAAAAAAGTTATTAATAACATGCAATTACCATTCCTTCATTTATTTACACTCATCTTTTTATATTGTTGGCTTCTTCATGCCCTGTGAAGTCTGTCATGGCATGGCGCTTCGAAGCACAGTTTGGAAACCTCTGTTGAATCCAAAGACCTTACAACGGAGGTCTTTGGTTGAATCCATTAGCGCCTACGGATAACGCATCGTATCACAAAACGTTCCTCTCTCCTCTCTTCTGTATCGCGGTGTGACCAAGATCAAAGATAAGGAGACGCTCTAGTTTGTGATAGTGCTTAGTCGGCTTCGCAGATCATCGATTCATCGGAAGAGTTTTTTAACATTTTGGCAGTTGTGTGGTTGTTTTTGTACTAGGTAACTTCGTGCTGTACGTATTTTTTATTCGCATTTTCCCCGAAAATAATAGACTATTGCACTGTATCGAAAGTAAACAGTAAGGCGCGGGAGTAGTTTTTATATCCGTTTCAGACCTCCTGAACCACGATTTTCGAAATTTTTTAAAGTCTGATAAATAGCTATATAAATATTTTTTTGAAGTTTGATATATAATTATATATATTTTATTTATTTAAATTTTTTTCCCTGGTACATACTGGCATCTCCAGCGGCTCCTTTCAGACCAAACGAACTGAAATTTGGTATTTGTGGTTGTTTTCGAGGCAGAACCAAATTTGGTTGAATTTGAAACTATCAAAATTGTGTCATCTCCTAACTGGAAAGGAAATGGCGGGGAGTAGCATAGGTGGAAAATTTTCAAAATGAGGGCAATACATGTGCAAATTAATTATAAAGATTAGAGCTAAAAATTGCATTTTGACTGAATTTTGCAACCCAAAACCTCCAAATTGAGTTAAAGGTTTGATAATTTGCGAATTTGTTGAATTCATGATTTAGGGAAGTTTCCTTTGCAATTATAATTTTTCTTCTCCATTTTTACGTAAAGATTTTTGTTTTTTCGCGATTTTTGAAAATTTTGCTTACTTCCACGACTTCTGCAGATTGAGTTAGAGGGTCGAAATTTGGTACGTCCCAAGTAACATTGATGCTCTTATTCCGATCTTCAAGATCGCTTTAAAACTATACAATAAAATTTTGAATAAAATCAAGTGTACTTCAAGACATCCCTGAGACCATCATAAAGCAGCTTCTAGCCAAAAAAGGCCCATCCTAAAAAGGCCTTCAAGACTAAATTTCAAAACTGTATTAAAACTATTAAGTTTTAATTCTATATTCTTAAAGGGTTCTTCAAGGCAACTTCAAATACATAAATAAAAACTTATTATCTGACATTTTGCTCTCAAAATATATTCAACGCAGACTAAATTAACTTAAAAGTAATTAATGAATCCTAAAAGAGTTTTATTTTGTTTACTAATACTCGACAACTTTTAAGTATGTATAATGGCTGGCAGGTTAATATTCTAAACCGCATACGTATACTAAGCATATCATAAAATAATATTCGAAAGCAAACTATTATGGTGAAAAATTCACCAACGAATAGCACTTTTCTGATAAAAAGTGATAAAATACTTCAACATAACTCGAGCGCCACTCATTTAATGTATTTTTCCCATATTTGAAAAATATTGAAAAAATATCATCAAATTTTATTTTGCATCTAAGGATCTAAGTGCATTTTTTAATTAATTGGCATATTTCGACATACCGTTCTCCAGTTTTTTAAGAAGATAGAAGACGCAATAATTTGAATAATAATATTCTTTTCGTTTACTATTGAAAAAGTTCAAAATGGCGGAGTCTTTATTGCAGCTAAACATGGCGTAATCTAGATTAAAACTAATTGTTCATTTATTAAATGTTTCAAATCTCACAAGATTCAAAACAGCGTTTTATTTACCACTATAAATTCAATGACTCCCACAGGAGTCTGTTTACGTTTCCTTTCAAAACCAATATGCTCTAATATGTTCGAATTGTGACCTCATTGATTTAAAGTGGTCTTGCGCTCAAATGGAATCCTAACCTCACAAAAAAAAAATCGCGAATCTTGCTCAAGAATAGTCTTTGGAAATCGTTTATTAATGAGTTGTATTATTGTTTAACAGTGCCTTGGCTCATGTTTGAAAGGATTGCCAATTCTCTAAGCTCTTCGCAGAAAAGCAGATTTTTTATGAGTTTATTGTCGTTTTGAAATTCATCATTTTGAATTTGATCGTCGTTTTCGTAGATTTCTTCCTGTAATTCCCAGGCATTGCTTTCATAATCGAACGGATTGAAAGATGAAGTGAAAGGACACTCTTTTTAAGTAACGCTGGTTTCAATTGAACTATGGTTTTCTTGCACTTGTTGAAAAGAGCTTCTCTCAGTTATATCCCCTCCACATTCATTTGAAAGTGGAGGGGATATTCAATTAGTTTTAATGAAGTCGTCCAAAGACCAAAAGGTATTTCTTTTAACCAAATTGACTAAATTAAAACCTTTAAACTTAATAATACTCTTAATGTACTCATTAAAAGGTAAAAATTATGTTTTTGGATTTAATGTGGTATTATATTGGATGTATTGTCTTAGGATAAAATAGTTTTCCTAATGGGTTTTAAAGCATACAAGGGTTCTCCATAAAACTGCATTAAAACTATTTTTCCCAGAACGGATTGTTTTAAAACCAACCTGCTATTTAATTCTTACTAATAGCAAATCAGTTTTAAAATACCCAATGTTAAGATTAACACAAAACCTGTATAAGATCAATAGGACATTAAGAGCAAATAACCTTTTTATTTTGATTAAAAGAGCGCATTAAATTCTTTGTTTAAGAAAAAGTGGTCTTCAAGAAATTTCAGTTTATCTCAAGGTTACTTTAAATCCTATGTCGATTTATTGAACATTTAAAGCATTTTTAAAACCTAAATAAATAGAAACTGTCTTCAAATTGTTACTTGGGGTGGATTGTGTTGATATTGTGGTATGATCCAACTGTTGTTCGCAGAGACTTTATTCTGTTCGAATCGCATCTCGACCTGCTTCCACAAACATGCGATGCACTTCGCGAAATTATTTTTCACAATAAAATAGATTGTTTTCCTCCTTTCAGTTCGGTTTGTTATAAAAGCGTATTTCTTAGTTTTTCTAAACTGCTACTATAATTTAGTCCGTTCCAAGTGCTTCGCGAAAAATACGACCTTAGTGACGGAGCTGTGCTGCTCACGATTTTTTTTTCTAATAATGGATATACGATGGGCGTAATTATTTGTTTGCCTACTTCTATATTATTATGATATTTTATTCGAAACATTATGAATGATCCCTTGTCAATAAAAAAAATAATATGAATACAAGCAAAACTTTGATTTTACTGTGTTTATTATCACAAATTAGATGAAAAATAAATACTGCTATCTCAATTTTGATTGCATGCTCCACGATAAATTATTACGTTCTAACAACGGACTCCATTTATCTATTTAAATAAAATTATTCCGGGCACCTTGAAGGGGCAAAAGTCGTTGATACCAAATATATGGTGTCATCTTACTGCGTATTAGCTTTTGGGCTGTACCCAGGGAGGTTGGGTTTAAACCCCCTGATTTAAATGAAAAAATATTCAAAAGAAAAATTTGTCACGGTGCCATGAGAACAGAAACACGACCAATGTGAGTGGAATATTATAGGTCATCATTGGAATGAAAAACAAAACAACAAAACATAGAATTTGTTCCGCTGCATGTTCATTTTCTATATTAAGAAGACTGAAAACATATTTGAGAAACTCGATTGGTCAAAGTAGACTATCTGTGTTAGCACTCTATACATCGAAATTGTTAGAAGATTGAAATTATCTTTGATGATAAAATAATTGATAAACATTTTTGAATGATAATATGGTTTTTATTTGGATCAAAATTGGAATAGTTCGGTAAGAACCGCAGTTGATATAAATAAATTACTTTGATTATTTTTTATATAAACAGTTACTAAAAAATTAATTTGTTATACTGATTTCAATAAGATTTGTTTAATACTTGTACCTACTATTATGTATTTTAGCTACCTTTTGTTTTATATTTGGACATTTGGAAAGGGGTAATTGGTACTTATTTGACTGAATCTCCAATAAAAAACATCACAACTACGGCCTTGTTATGATTATTTACGTTTCAGAAAAAGTTTTTCGCTTTCCCGAGCAACGATATCCTGGAGGAAGATTACGTTTTGCTTCAGAAAGTAGATGAATTTTTTGTAGACCCCTGAGTCCAAAGTGGGCATAGATGAGGATTCTGCGGACGAGCAGAGTGGAATGATTTACAACAAATGGTGAGATAAAATAGTCGTATGAATGTTTATTATCATATTTTCATTCGTATTTTTCCTGAAAATACTGGAGTATTGATTGTACTGTAGATATCAAAAGTCAATTGAGAGGTGCGGGATTGGTTTTTGAATCCTATTTATACCCCCAGGCTACTTACTACATGGGTTTTGGTAACTGGGGTTGTTCGAGAAGCAAAAGAAAAATTAACTAAGAACAAGAAAATGATTTTTTAATGTTTTTTGTACCCTCAAAATCCCCTCCAAATTGAGTTAGGAGTTAGATGGTCGAAAAATTGGACGTGGATTGAGTTTGAGTTAAGCAAATCCTATGCGGATTTCATCTCTTCTAATTAATTACCACCATGTTTACTCACCTCCAAATTGACTTTAGGGGGTTGTATGTGAAAAAAACAATAATCAGTGGAAAATACGACTCTAGTGACGGATTGTTTCATCCTGTTGCAGATAGTGAGTAGCAGCTCCCGCTGTATTCAAATTTGCTAAATGAAAAAGATGGAGAATTTAGTAGATACATGTCATTTTTTATACTAAATCACTTACATTATTTATCCTTTCTTAGGAGCTGTTGGAAAACCCTATGACAGAAAATGCTTTCGACCGCTGAGAAAAATACATCACTTTGTTCACAGTGGATTTCGAATCGACTTTCTTAAAAAGAAGCTTCAAAGTGGATTCCTGGTGATCAACTGAATCTTCGGCAATTTTCGGAAGTAGATTATTCCATATACAAGATCATATGTATATATATGTTCATATGTATGTATGTATAAGCTTATATATTTTAGCGTTGTTTACACGAGAAAGGGAGCAATTTTGAAGCAATAGGGTTGAAAGTTTTGTAAATAGGTAGTTTCTTATAATATCTTGGGGGGTTGGCCTCCTGGGGAAGAAATGAATAATGTTTACATGATAAAGGGCGTAGTTTTGGAGCAATAAGATTGAAAGTTTGTGAGTAGGTAGTTTCGTATGATATATTGGATGGGATTGGTTTTGGTAGAAATTGCTTGGGGGGTTGACCCCCCAAGAGAGGAAATAAATCTTGTTCACACGATAGAAGGCGCAATTTTGGGACCATAGGGTTGAAACTTTGTATGTGTAGTTTCGTATGATATCTTGGATGGTATTTATTTCGATATAAATTGGTTGGGGGGTTGACCCCCCGGAGGAGGAACTACATATGGTTTATACGATAGAGGGCGCAATTTTTGTTTTTTAGATTTGGAACAAAAATCATAATTGAATGAATAGATTTTTTAAACTGGATACGTTTTGAAAACCTGCTTTTCTAATGCAGCTCGCTGCGTGCGATAGAGTTTTTTTTTAGTAGTTTTTTCAGTACCTTGCTAAACGAACGCAATATTATGCCAATTTCAAAATTGAAGCTGGAATTGATGCTTTGGAAATTCTTTTTTTATCGCAATTCTTATTATCAGTGGATAGGTGATTCCGTTGTTAACTGTTGCCTCAACAAGCGCCAGTTTTACGTCAGAAAGAGCGGTAAAAATAAACTTCCAAAAAGGAAAGAGTCTGCTTACAAACAGAACATTAGGAGAACCGATCTGACGGATCAAGGAATTGCTAATTATCGCATTGGAATTCATTTGTTTCATTTTTACTTGGCTTATTACGTAGTAATACACAGTGCTTGGTATCTTCGTCCTAAAAATAGAAACATATCAGGATTGGACTTAAGAAGAAAGATATTGAAAATATTCTTATAAAATATCTAACATCCATCAAAGTTCCTGGACGGATAAGTCTAAAACAGAGAATCCCAAACTTTTCCGAATCACGGCGCTCTTTCCTAATTGAAATTATTCCACGACGCCCTACCCTCATACATATAGGTAAAAGTATGACTTATCATAAGTCAGGGCCGGCCTAAGGGGTGTGCGAAATATGCAGCCGCACACTCAAGCCTTCTGGGGGGGCATTAAATTGACCAATTTTTGAAAAAAAAAATTATAAATTTTATATATATATATATATATATATATATATATATATATATATATATATATATATATATATGTGTTCGTATGTATTTTAGCGTTGTTTACACTATATAACGGGAGCAATTTTAAAGCAATAGGGTAGTTTCGCATAATATCTTGGATGGGATTGTTTTTGGTTCGAATTGGTTGGGAGGTTGACCCCCCTGGGGGGAAAATACAATTTTATAGCAATAGGGTTGAAAGTTTGTATCTAGGTAGTTTTGTATGATATCTTGAACGGGATTGATTTTGGTTCGAATTGGTTAGAGGAAGACCCCCTGTGGGAAGAAATAAATCTTGTTTACATGATAAAGGGCGTTATTTTGGAGCAATAGGATTGAAAGTTTATGAGTAGGTACTTTCGTATGATATATTGAATGGAATAGGTTTTAATGCGAATTGGTTGTGGGGTTAACACCCCAGGGAAATAAATCTTGTTTACACTATAGAAGGCGAAATTTTGGTACCCTATATATATATATATATATATATATATATATATATATATATAATATATATATATATATATATATATATATATATATATATATATCATATAGAAATAAATAGCATTCAAGATATCGTACGAAACTACCTACCTACAAAGTTTCAACCATAGGGTTGAAACTTTGTAGGTAGGTAGTTTCTGTTAAAATAACTGCAGGAACAGAAACAAACGAACACTTTGAGTGCACAAAAGAGACTAAAATATATTGAGAAACACAGAACATCGAATACTACAATATCAACTATGAATAGAATTATACTCTCCTAACAGATGGCATTAGCTATAACATAATTAGCACATAATATCATGAGTTTAATCTAACAGTTTCGTACGATATCTTGAATGCTATTTATTTCTATATATATATATATATATATATATATATATATATATATATATATATATATATATATATATATATATATATATGTATATATAATTATTAATTTCCTCCCCCGGGGAGGAAATAAATATTGTTTACACATTAGAGGGCGCATTTTTTTTTCGAATTTGGAATAGTTATTTATGTACCAAGTGCGTTATATAGATCATTATGCCCTGAGGGAAACATTCGGCCCGAGGGATGAATGTTGCCCGATGGGCATAAGGATCTAGTAACGCACGCGGTGCATACAAGATTTTATTTTTCACGAAAAAATTATTATATTATGATGAAAAAGCGATTTAAAAATCGTTTCATTGCTCCTATCCATTTTCCTTTTCATAGTAGGCATGTCATTTGTTGATATTTTGACGTTTGTGAATATTTTTGTCATCATATTTAGTGAATGTCATTTTTGCTTTCTTTGTATAGTCTTATAGAAATAATGGAAATGAAAATGAATTTACCCAAGAATATCATAGAAAATGCAGCCAAAGCTGCGAATAATTCATTGCCGGAGAAATCCAGAGTCGTATACGACAAGGAATATGAAGTATTTAAGCAATGAAATTTGCTTCATTTCTCCTAGTATAATAAGCGGGCGTTTTTAATCCATTATGCCCGCAAATGCGGGCATAATGGCCTAGGGCATAATGAGTGTGTTTATAGCAACCGTATCCAAGGTGAAATAAACGTATAATATACAAGTGAAAAATAAATATATTTTTTAAACTGCATACGTTAAGCCTGGCTCTTCTAATGCAGCTCGCTGCGATAGTTTTTTTTTTCGTTTCTATGAAGCGTACACACCATATATGAAAGCATTCATCCATCGCTCATTTGTGAAGTTAGTGGTAATTTCATATTACATTTCCAATATTAAAGATATGAGTTACATAGTAATATGAAAGTATTGAACAAGCTCGTCTCCATTTTTTGGATAATTAGTTTTCTTTTACTTTATTCAATTTTTTTATGTGTCGATTGAATAATTAGTTTTTCTTCACATTATTTTCCTTATCTTTATATTTCATTAACATTCAATATGGTTTTTGTTTTAGTTTTGGAATTTTTTCCATCATGTTTTACAATTATTCCAATAAACAGTCCTTTTTGTTTTTTGTACTTCCTTTGTTTCTATAATTCAATTTTTAAGTCTCTGAAAATTATGGTACCTACCTACCTTAACTTCTTCCGTATTTCTACTGACATTCCCATTCACAAATTTTTCGGTTATATTCTGTCATTTTCACTAGTGTAGCTACGTTAGTTCTTGTTTAATCATTAGCAGTTTTTCAGTTTGCAATCCTGCTTATTAAAATGGGTGCGATTAGCAAAGTTCGACCTGGGACCAAGATAGTTTCATGACTTCATATGATGGTTGGCACCAAAAATTCAATTTCATACATATATATATATATATATATATATATATATATATATATATATATATAGATATATATATATATATATATATATATATATATATATATATATATATATATATATATATATATATATATATATATATATAGATATATATCCATTAGCTAGGTATTTATTCATAGAGTAATTGCAGTATAAGCATAAAAATCATTGCAACGTTACCTAGAGTTAAGCTTTCATTAGTTTATTTGACATAATAGTGGTTATAGTACAAGGAAGAGTACTGAACATATCAATAAAGAATCAAATTGTCATACATAAATTTATTGTTCTACAAGGCGCAAAAGTGCACAAAAACTGTGTTTTTGGACCTTAAATTTCAAAAAAAACCATACTCCCAGACCCCTTGGCAGGGGCATAAAATTTGAGTCTAGCACACTTGCAATTTTCGCCTTAGGCCGGCCCTGTCATAAGTGAGATTGAAGAGACTTGTATATTTTTATTTTGTCTTCAATAACATTAAACTAATAATTAATATGATGGATGAGCATACAAATCGTTGCATATTACATATCTTCCCAAAAGTGGAATTAAACTGGACAAGGGCACTATCTTTTCGTGTTGATTTTCACTAAATACTTGTTTTTCATTACAGCAATCGCCGAAAACGCAGCTTCGAACAGAAAGCAACAGGAGTCAGGTGATGTGGGAGTAGTTCTTGCATACGTTTCAGACTTCCTGGAACACGAATTCAAAATTTGTTTGATGTCTGATATACACATATTTATATATTTTTTCCAGGTACATATTGGTATCTGGGATTGTTTTCGAAACAGAACGAAACTATTAAAATTTGGTTAAAATTCTCAAATCGCCGCCATTTTGACGTAGACATTTATTGTTTTATCTTGGTTTTTGAAAATTTGCTCAACTCCACAGATAGTTAGAAAGTTGAAATTTGGTACCTGGATTGAGTACATGTGGAAATAGGATCCTTTGTTAGTTAGTACCAACATTTTTACCCCAACCGCGCTGTACTTCACGGAGAATATTCCGGTCGAATCGCATCTCGACCATCTTCGCTATAAGTACGCGATGCACTTCGTGATTCGATTTATTTTCTTGAATAAAATAAATTATTTTTATTTCGACTTGTTATTAAAGCGTAATTTTTCAAATCATAATTGTGACAAAGCTCTGCCGCTAACGCGTTTTTTTATTTTTTAGGTGAAACGTATTAGCCGAACATAATAGTCCTAATTAAAACTCAACCATCGGTTGCAGAAATATAAAGATCATTTTTGCTTTGTTAACAAAAGAAGAAATATTTTTGTGGAGCAACCTGCTTGGTTGGAAGCTACAAGTTTGCTATTTTTAAATGTGATAAGAATCTTTGTGAGCAACACTAAACTTCGAGCGACATTTTTCACATTTAACATCATTAATAAATATTTGTATAATTTTTTAGTTTTATAATGCTATGGATATTTTGCCAGTTAATCACTGTAAAACGCACTTTCTGTTAGGTAGATCCGACAAAATTAAACAGTTAATTCAAAACTTACTTCGAATAACACCTCAAGTACCAGTATAAATAAGAATAGTTTAAACACTGTTTAATGCGAACTTGCTAATCTGCTTCTTGTTTTAATCAATGTTTTGTTGGGAAAATATTTAAATTAAAGTTTCAATCAGCAATACACAAAACAGTAATAAAAAACAATATATTAATGAAAATTTTATTCACAATTGAGAAACAATGATAAAGATAAATCAACAAAAATATTCAATATTTTACATTTGAAAGGAACAAGTTGTTTTATCGCAACAAATATTCTATTAGAAATTAAATAAACTATTCCATGAAAGAGATTATTAGAAATATCAAACCTAAAAGATGATCAATATGATTAAATTGATAAAAAATGATAACGATAAATTAGCTAAACCGTTCAATTAATTGTAAAAAAATTATAAAAATTAAATATAATTATAAAAGATGAACAATGAACACAATTCATGAAAAAGGATAAATAACAAAAAATATTCAATATTTCAAAAGGAACAAGTTGTTTTAATATTCGATTAGAATTTAAAAAATAATGAAAATTAAAAACGATGAAAGGTGATCAATGAAATTAAGTTTCTTCCTTCAATTTTTTAAGAAATTAACATTAGTTCTATGTCGCGAATTGTAAAAAGAAAATGGAATTAAACATAAAAATTAAATCTTATTCTTCTTTGGAGTTACACGTAGAACTCATTTTATGTGGGGAATCAAAATAGTTGTACACAATTTTCTTAACTCTCAGTATTTTATATACTACTTTGTACATAAAGTATGCTGCATATTATAGTTTTCATAACCTACCATGATATCAAAAAGACAAAATTTTTTTTCAAGCATATATCAAAACTTAAAAATATTTGGTAATTTCTACTAATACTGATTAACACGTGACTAGCAATGAGAAGTGATAATTTAGAAATCAGTAGGTGTTGTTTATTAATTGTTGTTCCTGCTCCGAAAGCATAATAATCATGTAATTATTCAATAGCAAAAAAAAATTTGAAAAAATATATCCTTAATAAATTAAAACTTCTTTTACCAATAAAATCATAGCAATTTAGAATGGCTAATGTAAATTCTTTCTGAGTTGTTTACAGAATTATAGGAACACCTTCTACTCTTTTGGTATAAAAAATAACCCAAAATAATCGATGCAATAACTACTAAAGTTACACCAACAGAAAAATAAAGAACAGAAGAACCATTCGCACTTTTGAAATGATCGCAAATCTGTGGAGAGTAATAAATGAATTCAACTGAACAGTTTGTTTCACTGGAAACGGTCATCTTTGATGATGCGTTGCATCTTAGTTGAATTCCAATTTTTCTTGCAGAGTGAGCCAAATTATCTAAAAAGTAAGTAGTGATAGAAATTTGAATATAATTATTCATATATATATATATATATATATATATATATATATATATATATATATATAACTAGCAAAATTATCGGTCTAGCCCGCATATGTCGAAGCAGCCGTTGACACGTGTTTCGGACTCTTTGGTCCTCATCAGAACGGCGTAGCCAAGTATGTGATGGAAAACCTGGAAGTGATATAGCAACAACAAGCAGAATCACTTGCTTCGGAAGACAATCACACATTTGTGGTACATTGTTCGAACTCTCCGGTTTGGGAGATTTGGTCAAACTCTGACCACGGAGGCGAATAATGCCATCCGCGAGATGCTGGACCGTGGAAATAAAATACAAAGAAGAAATTTATCGCGGGGAAATAATATATAAAACAAGCAAAATTATCGGTCTAGCCCGCATATGTCGAAGCAGCCGTTGACACGTGTTTCGGACTCTTTGGTCCGCATCAGAACGCGTAGCAATGCACAATTGTGTGATTGTCTTCCGAAGCAAGGGATTCTGCTTGTTGTTGCTATTTCATTTCCAGGTTTTCCATCACATACTTGGCTACGCCGTTCTGATGAGGACCAAAGAGTCCGAAACACGTGTCAACGGCTGCTTCGACATATGCGGGCTTGACGGATAATTTTGCTTGTTTTATATACTATTTCCCTGCGATAAATATATATATATATATATATAGGTGTATATATATATATATATATATATATATATATATATATATATATATATATATATATATATATATATATATATATATATATATATATATATATATCTATATATATATATATATATATCTATCTATATTTATATATATATATATAATTATATATATATATATATATATATATATATATACCCTTACCCACGTAATGTATGTATGTTATATGTTCTTAATTATTTGATTTATAGAATTATCTTCAAAAAGGCATCACCAGCAATTTCAAGTATGATTGATATTACACCTATTCCTAAGAAAGTATTTTTTCGGATATGGTAGATGGTTGGTTTAATGATCTGTATTTGACGCTGGTATATTGGAGATAAGGGTGGTTAGTTGAGTGGATGATATCGATGAAGTTGAATTGTTTGTGTTTGATTCATGTTGTTTGTTAGAAATATTTAATCTGTATATATTGTACTTAAATGTTTTATATCAGTTCTGTCTCTATCTGCCCAAAATCAAATACATATTACATTTTTTTTTAAAAAACGAAACAATGCAAAATAAATCCACAAAAGTTATCTTATAATAATCAAACACCATTTACATCTTCAGTACATTAAACCAACATCCACAAAAAATAAGATTTTTTTGTTATGTTGTCAGACTTAACCATGAAAGGGTTTTTTATGGTATATTATTGACCTGAATAAAAAAATAATAGGTTTAATATAATCGAAATCCTAAGTAATGTCTTCTCAAAGAAAAATCAAATAAAAATATTAGACTGAATACTACCGAAGGCGGCCACAAGAAAATGAATGAAACATAGTTGCCTGTTTCTTATTTTTGAGAAGTTAATGAATGTCACATTAATTTTATTTTTCAAAATGTTGACAGAGTTACGAATTGCGTGACGAACATTATTTATTGCTAATAAAGGATAAATAAGTAAACAACAGTACATGGAGAAACCATTCACCTCTCACCCGATTAAGTTTGAATATATAGGTAGGTATATATATATATATATATATATATATATATATATATATATATATGTATATATATATATATATATAATATATATATATATATATATATATATATGTATATATATATATATATATATATATATATATATATATATATATATATATATATATATATATATCTGAAAAATTAATAACTTTCGTTTTCGAGTTATTACTAAAAATTTAAGGAATAAAGTACCTGCATTTCTACATTCCCCATTAACGGTATAGTTCAGTAAGATGTGATTCTCGCCATAGATAACCTTTGGGCAATTTTCAATAAAATGTAGTATCGGTGTTGCATTCTCACAAATTCTGCCACCGCAATAAGCGGAAGTGCCATTGAAGTTAATTGTATATGTATTTTTTCCAGTTATAGTTGTCGATTCTATAAACTTCAAATCGAATGTTCTTGTACCTATCTTTACTGTGTCACATTTTTGGTAATTTGATATAGAAATACTGTGTTCCATGTTTTCTTTATGTATATCATATCCCATATCATTTACCATTTGTTTCAGTGCTAATTCATTTTCCTCATTGTTATTTATACTTGTAGAGGTGGCAGAATTTTCTTTATTATTAATTGATATATTTGAGATTAGAGGTTCTATCTTGTTTACCTTCAAGTTTTTGACATCTACAATTTGCGTTGATTTTTTGTCGCCTTTATTAGAGATATCTATTTCTTGCTTAGGTTTTACTTTATTTTCCTTAATGTTTTGGTTAGAAGGAAATATTTTTGAGATCATAGATTCTATCTCATTTATCTCCAAGTTTTTGACATTTGAAATTTGCTTTGGCTTTTTGTCGCCATTGATAGGGATGTTAAGCGTTTGTTCTACATTATTATTTTTAAAGTTTCTTGTATTTGTGGAAGTGTCAGAATAATCTTTTTGAGGAATTGACAAATTTGGGACAACAGGTTCGACATTCAATGTGCTTGTGCTGTTATTTAATCCTCGTGTCTTGACATTGCCTACAACGTTTGGATATTAAAGAAAAGGAACGAAATACATATATAGATAGATTCTTCAACACATTTGTCAATTTATAAAACGTTCGCCATTTGAGAAACACAATAATATAACGAATTTGAAACTGAGAACATACAAAAATTGAAAATTATCAAATAAACTTTCAAGTAGAGTTAGTTAAATGTATCCCAACACCATGAATTTAATGCTTCCTCGTACAGCAATGGCAAATAATAGAAAAATATTAATTCACTATAATCCCGAACGCTTGCACTGAGGTCTTCATAGACCACAGTTCAGCTGTCTTTGAATTTAAGTAGCGAACTAAAGGAGTTTCACTCCACACAGAGTGACCAGGACATTATTAGTCGTATTTTTCCCCGAATATAATTTATCCAAAACAGTGGTATTTGAATCCGTTTTATACCTCCTGGACCACAATTTTTGAGGTTTTCGGAATATTTTCAGAACTTTATATTATATTGAATATTCAGGTTGAATACGTATGTAAAAAAGTTTATATCCCCAAAAGGCCCGCCCTTTCCCAGCATCAAAAAGGGCCTTTTGGTGGTATAAACTGTTTCTAACCGCCGCCTTTTTTATGTAGCGATTTCTTGTTTCTTCGTGGTTTTGAGCACCTCCACAGCTTCTGCAGATTGATTTAGAAATTTGTGTGTGAAAAAGAGCAAAATAAAGGAAACAATATTTCAGTGACGGAGTTCTGTTGCTTACGCGTTTTTCCACAATGTCTACCTCTCTTCGAAGGTTTTTTTGAAAATTTTCAAATTGCTTTTCTTGTTAAAATTCTCTACAATAGTAGCTCTTTTTTTAGCTCTACAATAATAGAAGCTCTACAATAATAGAAGTAAAACATATAACTACGCTACGTAAACAGGCACAAATAATAAGGAATATTTAAAGGAATAAAACCAAGTGAAGATAGGATACCAGATACTACTGAAAGTTATAAAATGTAGAAGTAATTCAATTCTTCATCTAAATTTAACTGGGGGTTGCACCAGAATAAACAAAATCAATTAATTCGACAAAACTACAGGAATATAAGAGGGTACTTAAAGAGATTTATCAAGATTAACTAAAATTTGACCTGAAAGAGAATTTGTTTGATTCTTCTTTCAAATTTATGATATGACTTACCCAGCTTATACACAAATATAGGTTCAATAAATACAGACAAATAAAGTAAAAAAGTTTTTGCTTGATGAAAGCAGTTGTAGAATATTTTCTGTAATGACAATTCTCATTTGTATTCTTTGAGTAGCAAATGAAATAAAACGTGACACACATATCACCCATGCCAAAATGCCATACTTTAATGAGGGTTAAAATATTTTGCCTAATGAAAGCAGGTCTACAATTTGCACAATAATGAAGACAAGAATCGAATCTCATTTTTCATCTCTGAAGAGCAAATACCGTAAAAAGTAAATTACATATGCCCTATACCAAAAAGCCTTACCTTATTCTAAACTCTAATACAAAAAAATTTTGAACACAATCGATTTTAAATATTCATTAATAATATACTCTTTCACACAACTCCACAGCTCTTAGCAATTATCAACAGATAATCAAATCCAAAGTAATATCCAAAAGTCTGGTATTATCCAAGTCACTATAATTTGCAACATGCTCCAACATGAACAGAAACATTACAGTTTCTTCAAAATTTTTCTATTTGACATTAACCCACCAAAAGTCCTCGACTCTGCCTTTCTCTATCAAAGGACATTGTTCATCAGGTATCATTGACAAAGTTGTATGGTTGTATCACCGGCTAATTAAACATTTCAAATATTCACATAATAAAGATTAGGTAAGATAATTTATGAATATTTAAAATAATAAAATTCTCAAGACATATTCTTGGATACATTGGTAAATTTTACTATTTACTGTCTCTATACTCTATATAGAGTTTGAGAGATAATAGCCAATACCGGCAAAGCTGAGCATCTATAAGACCCGTATTTGCGAAGAAGAGTCAGGTCGAACGCCTTCGATAGGTCTAGAACAGTGGTTCTTAACCGGTGGTCCGCGGACCACTGTTGGTCCCTTGAAGCACTCGAGGTGGTCCGCGAAGCCATCCTGAAAATATTGAATAAGTCGCGTTCGGTCATTTCAGCCCCCTTCACTCTGCGCATCTTTTTAATATATGCAATGCTATGTGATGATTCTGACGACGTTTGACAATGCTGTCAATTACTTGTATTTGCTCGATTTCTGCAAGACAATAAAGCATTGAAAGAAGAGAAACTGTTTTCCAAATGACGGAAAACGAGGCAAGATGTTATGGATGAAATAAGCCTGTATATTGAGAATATCGTCTTCAGTGGCAAATGCTCGCGGGAATTTGAACGGATGGTGCTCCTGCTATGCTTGATTCCCGCTATTCCTGCTATGCTTGATTCCCGATAAAACGAAAAATCCATTTGCAAGATCAACACATTGCGTTAGTCGTCGCCAATCATTGAATGTCAAAAAATCCTCCCAGGACGCTTGGCTATTGTGTTGAAAATAGCAGTGCACTGAATACTTTTCAAATAATTATTCGACTTTTTGAAGTTAATATTACTTACAAAAAGTTGGTGGTCCCTGACAAGACAGAAATTTTGTTAAATGGTCCCTCATTATGAAAAGGTTAAGACCCACTGGTCTAGAAGTAAGAAAGTAAAATTACCCTTCCCAGAACATTGCCACACAAGATCAATGAACTCAAGGATTACTCACACAAAACAAACTATCGCATTTGAAAAAATATCACAATTTTAACATTTATAAACTTGCTAAAAAGATTAGACTTAGGGAAACTAATTCAATCGATCCATAGATCGAGGCAATACTCACATTTATTATTTCAAAAAGGGTATTATCTTTAGAATCTTGACTTAATGTAGCGTTTATACATAAAATTAAAAATTTTAGTTAATAAAAAGATAAGAAGATATTGCTTGTACTTCCGTTCTTCAGATACAATGAAAAAAATAGCGAAAAGTTACTCAAGAAGAAGCTCATCATAAAATTTAATGTTTGTTCATCTCATAAACTACTGAAATATGAGAGTTCATAAATCAATTGCATCAAAACTAGAAGCTGTTAAAATACAACTAAAATGCATTATATTCATGCTTTTACATTTCAAATCAATAAGAGTACTAAATTATATAAATCTAAAAAAGTTATATTGCAATGTTTCAGATATCCAAATAACATGCTTTTTATATATGTCAAATAGGCCGATCTTCGCTACCAGATATAAAGAAGATTTGAAATCCCACGTTATGCTAAAAACAGACTCTAGTGTAGCAACCATTACACAAATAGAAACCACCAACAGAAATACAAATGCGTCATATCTGCCAAATGTTTTTGAAATTAAATTACCTGAGAAGTTTAGATATTCATGAAGCATTATCTATCTAGTAGTTAATCGACCTTTTGAATCTTCAAATAGTTATACTGCCTACACGCTATCACTATTTGGTAATTTCCGTCAATCTACCTAAATAAACCTGTATTAATTTAAATTTTAGTCAGTTTATTATATGCTCTAAAGATATACGTATGTATGTTTGAATTAGGTCCTAAGGAATATTTATTTATAATTACAACATATCTTTTTGATAGTGGATAAAGTAAATTTAATTTACTAATATTTTCAAAATAACATGATTAATAAAAAATTTATTTCCTCATAATCATTACTGTATCGAATAGGACAATAATTTTGATAAAGAATAATCTATACTGTGGAATAAAAGTTTTCTAATAGATACATTCACGCAGTGACGGATTTCTATATTTTCCGCTAGTAAGGTATTCAAATTTTGCCGCCCTTACCGACCTCTACAATTCGTTACCCTAGTTCACAATCATATTAATTACATTTTTTTTTGTCAACGAAATTGCACCTCTATGAGTTGTGCACTATCCTCCTAATTACAGCAACTTTTTCCTGTAATTAGTATGATTGTGAAATAGGTGATCGATGTGTCAGTTCCTAGATTATTTTTACAATCCAACGATTTAGGTAAGATTGCACAAAAAATATTTCTGAGATAATAAAAGCTCAATCATGTACTAGTACTACTAATAAGTAGGTAAGCTATACTTTAATACTACTTACTGAATAATGTACATTCGATAAACGTAATTAAAAAATTTCTATTGCGTTTAAACACCATATATTCAATTATCTGGTAACAATCCGGTTGATGATTTTTTATTCGCAAAATCATCAATTATATCGTCGTATGAAATCTTGTTCATTAGTTCTGACTTTATACACAAAAGTGCTAAGGCGTTTAGCTTTTCTTGGCTCAAGGTAGATCTGATAAAAAATATTAAAATTCACATTTTTGTGCCCAAAACTTAACTATCATGTAGATTTTCAAGCGCTTTCAGCTCAAAAATAGCGGGAAGTTACAGGGACGGACTGCAGGGTCGACCGCTTTTCAGAATTCTTGAACATTTTTCGACATCTCTCTAATGGATCAACCAGATTTTTATACTCTTTGGCACAGTCGACGCAGTTCGATAACAATCCGCCATTGCATTCACGTGGTTCATCACATAGATCAAATTTAGCACGTTCTTCAAAAATATTATAAGATACACAATAGGAATATTTGTTTCATTAATCAACTGAAGAAGCATTATACTATTGATCAAAAACATAAGAGTGAATCTGTTTGAGGTTTACTATCGCAGTACCAGTTCCTGCTATTTCGCCAATACATCAAGCATAATTACTTTTTAAGATTAATATTTTACACAATATAAGGAAGAGGGGACGTAACACTATAACAGTATTTTTCTTATTGCACTTAAAAGCCTTTAATCAATCAAAAGCTGAACCATAAAACCAAATTCAAAAAGAAAGAAACATGAGAAAATATTAGAAAAAGGAATATTTTACAAGTTAGACACACCATTTAAGCTGATAAAATAAAGTTTTAAAGAACGCTAAAGCAATTAACACACACTTAGTTTCAAAGCATTTCACATACCATTTCTGCAAATCAATGATGATTTCATAAGAAGATTAACATGACAATTATTTTGATCGATTCTGAAAATTGTCATTTCGTCCTTAGTTTTGTCACACTGAAGAGTCAAGTTAACCGTTAATGAAGTTTTCTTACATGTTGAAGAGCTCGTCGAATTGAATTCTGCGGATAATTTACTGTTTTGTAACAATAATTTTCGTGTTAGTTTGTATTTCAAGCAAGATTTATCTTTGCATATCTCATAAATTTCAGTACACAGGCTGAATTTATATGTATTCCCACCGTTTTCAAATTTGATTGTGTCACTGGGAACTTCAATACGTGAATCACCTGTGAAGAAGAGATTATAGAAGAAGAAAAAATTATTTAAAAGGAAGTATACTATTTTCGTCAACTGAAGTCATCAATATACACATAATATATATATATATATATATATATATATATATATATATATATATATATATATATATACACAGTATGTCCACGGATGGGGTTTACAAGAGGACAAATGGACTCAAAATTGAAAGATACGAAAAAAGTCACTCTTAATAAACGTTTCTGCTTGTCTAGAAAATACGATTCATCATGAGAAATTTTAATTTTTTTATACAGGGTGGGCGCAAACTGCAAAAATGTTATTTTGCTTAAGAGTAAACCTACCTTTTTTTGAGTTACGAAAAAAAGTCACTCTTAATTAACGTTTCTGCTTGTCTAAAAAATACGATTCATCATAAGAAACTTTAATTTTTCCATACCGGATGGGTACAAACTACAAAAATGTTATTTTGCTTGAGAGTAAACATAGCTTATTTTGAGTTATAAAAAGAGGCCACTTTTAATGAATGTGTTTTCTACACAACAAACCGAAGTAGAACAATTCATCAAAGGGTTTACCTATGTAAAAACTATTTCTCAAAAATTTTTCGCTGGCACACCTCCAACAGGTGAACCTAGTTAAAATAATATTAACACTTAAGGTGACAGGTACTTGTTGCCAATGTCTTATTTAATGAAGTTATTATTTGAATAGAAACGCTATCTACTGAACAAAGAGTTTTTATAATACAATGTTATGAGGATGGTCAAGTTTCATACCGCTACGTCATGGAACAATTTACCAAGAAATTTGTAGGAATCCCAATAACTAGGATGGCAATCTGCAAATTAATAAAAAAGTTCCAGAGAACTGGTTCGGTTTTGGACATCAAAAAAAAAGAAGAAGAAATACGACCATGATGATGCTGCTACGGTCTTAGTTCTTCAATATGTTGAAGAAAATCCTATGACGTCCCTTAGAAATCGTGCTACTCAGTTGGAAGTTGTGAAAAAAAGTCAAATTCAGAAGATCCTTAAAGCAAATAAATTGTATCCGTATAAACCGCACTTTAATCAAAGATTGGAAGAGGGAGATGACGCGAAACGACTTGATTTTTGCTTGTGGATAGGAGAAAAAATTTTAAGTGGAAATGTTGGTTTTTATAAATATATCATGTTTTCTGATGAAAGTACATTTTCTACCAATGGAACCGTTGTAACCCAGCACCTTAGGTACTGGTCTTTAGAAAATCCCGAATTCAGAGTTATGGCGGGAATATCCGAATATGCGCGATATCCATCCATGGCATCTTAGGGCCATATTTTTTTGATAACACGTGCAATAGAATATCATATTTAGAAATGCTGGATATATTTTTCAATGATGAACTCGAAAATCTACCATTAAATTTTCGACAAAATATGTATTTTCAGCAAGATGGTTGTGCAGCTCATTTCGCTCGTGAGGTTAGAGAATGGCTTGACCGCAGATTTGGATCGAGGTGGATTGGCAGGAATGGCCCAGTTTTGTGGCCCCCAAGAAGCCCCGACTTAACCTTGGCCGATATGTTCTTATGGGGCCATTTGAAACAAATTGTTTTTGCTACCGCAGTACCAAATGATATTGAAAAGCTGAAAGGCAGAATTATCCAAAAATAAAACTTTTTCAGTTTGTACCCACCCTGTATAATAAAAATTAAAGTTTCTTATGATGAATCGTATTTTCTAGACAAGTAAAAACGTTCATTAAGAGTGATTTTTTTAGTAACTTTCGAAAAAAGGTATGTTTACTCTTAAGCAAAATAACATTTTTGCAGTTTGTACCTGGGCCCTGTATAAAAAAATATATTATATTGTTTAGACAAGCAGAAACGTTTATTAAGAGTGACTTTTTTTCGTATCTTTCAATTTTTGGTCAATTTGTCCTCTTGTAAACCCCATCCGTGGACATACTGTATATATAAATATATATATATATATATATATATATATATATATATATATATATATATATATATATATATATATATCATGTATATAAAACATATAAATATATGAATTGTATGTCTGTATGAGTATACAGTGTGTTCCAGCGGAAAGGCGAGCACGCGCTGTCTTCAACCATTTTTTGATTTAAGACTGCTACTACCTCTGGTTGAAGGACATAAACTTTTGTCTTCAGTTGTAACTAATCCGCTGACCTTGCTGGCCATTCAATAAAAAGTCCCCTTCTTCCAATACCACTCAACCCTTCATTCCATATAAGTTTTAAAGGGTGGATGTCACCCTCGCGTGGGGGGTTGAACTTGAGGGTTAGAAAATATTAGTAAATTATTTCTCCTTTGAAAATAAACTTTACGTGTTTGGTCGTTTTTGCTTTTAAAACAAGAAACCCTGTTGTGTTACGAAGTTTAGGTATTTTTCTATCATAGACGCATTTCGCACGAAACTTTCAAACAAATTCTAAAAGCAATACAACTTTGAAAAGAGCTACCATTAGACCCCTTATTCCGTTTGATATTAAGGGTGGTTTCCGCTGAGCCCCACTGTATATTGATT
Source organism: Cynegetis impunctata (assembly GCA_030704885.1). NCBI lineage: Eukaryota > Metazoa > Arthropoda > Insecta > Coleoptera > Coccinellidae > Cynegetis > Cynegetis impunctata. Next base: position 60,746 of record JARQZK010000066.1, on the reverse strand, counting down.
TTCAAGGTCGAGGAATATAGTTTACTTACTTTTAAGATATTTTATTCATAAGCACCATATTTACCTTGTAACAGACATTTTCCTCCAGGTTTGATTATAGGACACGCATATTTTGTTCGCCATAAAAACTCAATCCTGCAGTCCTTTTTTTGTAGTAACTTTGGTATTTCATTGTTCTCTGAACACTCAAAATTGATTCCACTGCTATAATCTATTCCTAACGGGCATCTGCTACCCAAAATCGAATTTGTAACTAGTTTTCCATTACTCAGTTCAGGATGAGCTATTTTACCCAATGATATAAATCTATGGAAAATATTGTATGTAGATTAAACTAATAGATTCAGTCATTTCGAACATATTGAGATGGCAAAGCAGTGCATGCACAGAACAATGATAGGATGTGTCTATTTTATTTTTCAGATTCTAATAAGTTATATTAACAATTATCAATTTGAAGTAGTTCACAAGTAGAAAACAGCAACTTCAGAAAGTGTTTGCAGAGTTTGAAATCTTATCAATATTACATATTTTTCTCGGTATTATAAAATATAAAAAATATTTGGGGGAGTTATAACTTACAGTTTAAATACTCACCTTTCCCATACACGAGGTATCGATTTATCCAATAAGTATATCATAGAATTTCCCGGAATTAAACCATTTTCATTTATGAGAGATTGACAAATGTTCAAGAAATACACCAAGTTATTGTTGTTCTCATCTTGAACTTGGTAATTACTCTCTTTGGATATTAAAGGAGTTAAATCGTACTTAACAGCATCATTTTCGTAGACACAGTCTACAGTATCTCGGTTCAAACATGCACTTAAACTGTAAATATCAGCCTCGAATGTACAAGAGTCTTTCTTATTTAACTTAGGTAGTGTAGGAACTTCGGCGCGGCTGCAGTACAAATTTATCGTCAAAGATGCGTATTTGTCAGCAGTTTTGCATTTAACACCAGAATATTTCAATTGAAATTTTCCATTTGTATATGAGAGTTTAGGTTTATTCCAACCTATTATTTGTTCTATACCATTACTCATGTAACAAGCAGAAACTTCACTTTCTGATGAACAGTTTGAGTGTAGCTTCCCGCACATATTAAACATAAATTTATCATTTGTAGCAAACGAGTGAATTCTATCATTTTCTCTATAAAGGTTTGATAAATTTATTCCTTCTAAATGAGTTGTAACTGAACAACCATCTGCTTCAGATTGAAATTTTGGACAGCCTTTCGGAGTTTCCCATAATATTTGTGTAACACAGTTTTCACTTTTCACAAAAACGGGACCTTTGTCAATAGATGAACATTTTATATCAATTTCTGTCGAATATGATAAAGTTTCATTACAATGTTGTCCGTTTCTCAAGAAAACCTTCACATAATGTTGACTTGTGATTTCGAATGAGGGAATACTTCCTGCAAAATATTTTTTGTATTAGACATAACATTTCAGAAATTCTGCATTTATAATAACACTAGTCAGCAAACTTCAGATATGGTTAGGCAGTAACAAACTACAGAAGGTATGCATTTCAATCAGACATGTTAAAAAGATTATTAAAGATTTTATGCCTCTTTTATGTTCTTCTCCCAGAACAAGATCTTAATCCTTCTGTCCTTATAGAAAAATCTAAGCAATTGTTTGAAGGACACTTGTCTTTGAAGCATCATGAGTTGATTTGTTTAGTACATTAATAGGCTCTTGCACCATATATTTTAAACTTTTGACATTTTCGCTTGTCAAATGTCAAATTAAACTCGGTTTATCATTAAACTTAGAGTAATAATATACGGTGCAAGAGCCTAAATGAGAGTAGTTTTGGTGAAGAATTCTACATATGTGAATGATATTTCAGGGGAACGATTGACCATACCGAAATAGTTTTTTGTTCTGAAATATAACTCAGCTTTTGCTACACTGAGATTGCATAAATTGATATCTGATAAGAGAACCTAGTTTATCATAAGTATTTCACTATAAATATTGAAGTGTATCTCTAACAGTTATACAATTTATAATCTTCTAAGTATGTATAATTCTATCAAGCTTGATAACTATTTGCCACAGTTCATGAAAAGGCTGAGTAGGTATATAACCAGAGAACAGAGCAATATTTACTATTACCTAAGACTTATTACATTAGAGGACTCTAGTGGCCCTACCAGTAATGGGTTATAATCCCTTGTCTGATCTCTAATGACCTATCCTAAATGTTTTATTTTAGGTCTTACAGGATTAATAAATATTATTATGACGAATATGAGCCTGTATTTAAATGTAGTGTAGATTTAACCTCGAATTCATTTTCACTTATTGTCGGAAGTTAGACAATCTTCGTTAAGCTAGCGCGTAAGGAGAGTTGTAATATTTCAGTATATCATATTATTACGCCTTGGAAATGAATGTTCAATTCAGGTTGAATTAGTTAACTACCTATTTTGGCAGGGTGAATCTGGATATAGGTATTTCCGGACAAAATGGTGTTATCATTGAAGTTAAATAAAAAATTTTATTTCACCGGTCTCCCAAGATCATTTTCACGTCAAAAAAAGAGTCGTTTGAATCATTATGGGTCAAATTGCAGATGTTACCTAAGTAAAAATCACGTTATAATATATAGTATATGCTCACTAGATTATTCTATACAACTAAAAAAATTACTGTTTCAGTCCTTCCTAACTAATAGAAGACAAAATGTGGTTATTGCGGGTACAAAGAGTAAACAACAAAAAAATCAGAACTGGAGTTCCTTAGGGCACAGTACTTGGACCACTACTTTACCTAATATATGTAGAATATGTAACCAAATCAGGATTGGTGGGGAAATTCATGTTTGCGGACGATACAGTAATTATATATAATACAGAAAATTAAAAATCTCTGGAGGAAATGACTAATGAGGAAATGCAGAAGTATAGTGATTGGTTGATTTCTAATAAACTAGTAATGCATGAAGAAAAAACAGTATTCATCCTATTCAGAAATAGAACTACCAGAAATAATAACATCCATCCACATTTGGTAATTAATGGTACGACACTTAGACAGGTGAAAAAATCAAAATGCAAATGTAGACATGATTATGGGTAAACTCTCACCATTGGTGGCAAATCTTCGGCATCTAAAGCCATATCTTGACAAAAAGTCAAGCAAAAATATATACTATGCCTATTTCCAAACGTTGTTCACTTATTTGTAGATAATTTGATCCAACACAACGAAATTTAATCTAAATAGACTACAGAGATTACAAAATAAAGTGATACAACGGCTCCATAATCTTTGACATGATTATCCAACGAAAGAACTATATATAAACTATCAATACATGAAAATAGACAAACTAGTTTCAGCAGTGTAAACTCAGAAACTCAGTACAAACTAGAAAACAACCATTTAAAGTGTCAGAATCTATTCAAAAGAGTTCAAAGCATAACCAACCGCGAAACAATGCAAAAAAATTCATATTACATACCTACATAGAACGAAAACAGAGTGTCCAAGGAAGAGTCCTATATATATATCAGTCTGATAAGTTTCAACAGCGTGCCATACAATATTAAAAATTCATTAAAATGTAAATTTCATAATTTTAAAAATTTAATTGTAAGTCAAATTATATAGTAACAACAAATTGTTGAATATTAGTTGCATTCTTAAATAAATAAATGGAAATTCACTTTTATGCTTGATAAATCGATCGAAATATGTTGATTGTAATTCACAACATAGACTGACAATAACAGAGAATCATTCAAATTATGTCTCTGTAAGATTTTTTAATAAACTACTCCTCTATACAAAATGTGAAAGTATGTTTTTATACAAAATAAATAAATTATTAATTAACCATTACAAAAAGAATATTGATAATTGTTAATTAATCTGGAATATATTAAACTTTTCTTAATATGAGATAAACAACAATTAATTCAATGCTGACTTTGTGATTTTTTCTGTTCGAGACATTTTTCCTTATGATAAAATTGTTGTAGATATTCTTTGAAATAAATCCTATTTTATTATCTTTGTGGTTTCCCATTCAGTGTTTAAAATGTCTTTGTTATGATGATACATTCTTTTATATTATTTATAAGAACTTTGTTCAACTAATTTTCAGAACAGCTCCACCAGAAGAGCGCCGATTTTTAGATTATGTAGAGCTTTCTTGCCTTTCTTACAATCAATCACTGAATTATAATGACGGATTCATTAAAACAGTCGGGCTCATATAAGGAGAAAAAGAAGATTTGGTAATTCCTGAATAAATTAACTCAAACTTAAAACATTCTCCTAAAGTAAAATGGAGGAATTGTAAAATCGAAGACCTAGATCGATGTTTCTTCATTTTCACAGGAAATCTTTCAAGTGGTTTCTGAAATGCCAATTAAGTATTCACTCGACAATTACGGCTTCTGAGTTAAACTGTTGAAAAGAATGATAGGACATTTGATAAAACCTGTGATTTACTTGGTTAATGCGAGTTTCGCAAACGGATGTTTTCCGGATCGGCTAAAGGTGGCAAGAGTAATACTGATATACAAAAAGGGAAATATGGACAAATGTGGAAGCTTCAGACCTTTCTATGTCCTTCCCTTTCACGGATGAAATATATCTCAGATGCAACATCACAACTGTTTCTTTGAATAAGTTTTCTAACACATCATATTTCTCTATTAATTTATATTATGACGGAAAGAAATGGACACACTGTCATAAAATATTGTTTTCGCTATTAAAGACTTACATATCAAAAGCGACATATGATACATTGTTAGAAAGGGAAAAAAATCCATTCCAAATAAACCACAGCCAACTATGATTCCCATTTAAAAAATAATCTTTAGGCCATAACTCGAATTTGCACTTTTGTCACAAATTTTCTCGACGCCACGTGATTATACAGAAACGGAAGAGAAAGTAAAATATATCTCGTAACTTCATAAACAACCTTGATCACCCTTGTCTAAAAGTCGAGAAATCGAACTTTTATTTATGAACGAAAACAAAAGAGAATGCGCCCCCATTTTTCCGTAACTCCTATAGTTACCGAGATACCCCATAAAACATCGAAAATTTCCCACCCTGTACATTGCCATTTTATATAGTTTTTATGCAGTCTTAACATGAATAAAGAATTTAATTGAACTGATCATATAGGGATCAAATTATATAACAGGTCGCCATCAGTCATTTGGGAACTGGAAGTGGATATAAATCCTCTATGAACCACTTATTGAGGGAGAGGGCATTTCACAGTATACATGGAGGAACATATAAAAATTTGAAATGTTTTGAAGGATGTGTATGTTACAATGCGTTTTGTATTTGTGTTATACAATTTGATTCTGTATTTACGTTTCACAATTTTATTGGACAAGTATTATATTTATTTTTTAAGTCGTATTGGACCAGTTCCTTCTTAAGTTAATAAATGATGTAACTATTTATCAAATAAACTATCTACCTATATTCCATCAACCTACCTTTATTGGTGTATATATTTGTATCTATTTCACATATTTGTGAATGTTGGTTTTCACAATTATTGTTTCCACTTCTGCCAATTTCTTTTAAGTCACCACAAATATTCATCAACATAAGTTTTGTAGCATTAAGCACTTTAGTCCCTGTACTGTTGGTAATACCTTCAAGGTCATATACTAAACCATTATTTTTATCTTGAATTAGACAATTTGATGATATTTTAACACAGCCATATGATGAATCCACCTCAAATTTATACCTTCTACCCTGTTGACTTGGTTTTATATATTTTGCATTAGAAAAGGTAGGTATTTCCCAGTTGCATTTTAGAAGTATTTCCATGTTCGAAACTTTTCGCTAAAAAAATCTTCAACTTACAAACGATAAATTTAATAAATTTCAGTGCAAGTGAGAATATAATATATATATATATATATATATATATATATATATATATATATATATATATATATATATATATATATATATATATATAGGTATTATCTACTCATCTGTAAGAGTACAAAAAACAATTTCTACAATCTGCTAAACCATGATGAAGAAAAAGAATTTATAATATTGATTATTTTAAAAACACATTATAATATTAGTTATTTATCAAAACTAAAATAGAAACCAAGGTCATCTTCTGAAAGGATATTCACTTTATTTATTCTTTTGAAATTATATAGTATTATACTTACATTTCTTTCTTTATATGAAGCTACAACTTTCAACTCTTTATCTTCCATATCAAATTTCACCTTCTGAGTAGATGTTGTACCGAAAATTATAGTGCCTGCAGCATCTTTCACACAGCCTGCATTTCCTAAACCACAATCTTTATTGTTTCCGCACAATGCAATTTTAAATTCCTTGCCTTCCCAAGGTATCGAAATTTTTTCACCCTTCAATGGCTTGAGGTTAATCAATTCTTTGGAACTCAACAAACTGGTGCATGGTGGCTCATAGTCTGGTTTAATCATTTCCACTGTTATTTTACATTCTTCTACAGTTAGACTGGGTTTCTGTAAATTTAACCAGTGATTCAAGTCACGTAGAAGGCAAATATTTGTATTTAGTTATGTATAAAACATTTCAATAAAACATAACAAGCCCTTTCTTTGAAATTTAAATACATACTAGTCACCTGGAATATGCATTTTTCCGTAACTTATATGTATAAAAATATTTGTAATATTCAATAAAGTAGCTAAGATTTTCATAGGCTATTCTTTTTCACCTCACACACATATCTTATAAAGAAAACAGACACATCTAATTTAAATGGATTATTGAAATGAATAAAATATTTCTTGTCTATGTAATAAGTATCTATATTACAGAAAGCTTGAGGTTGCTATGAAAATAATACTGGATTATCTCTAAATGACGTCCCACAAGGGCATAATAAATTAAAACAATGAAGTTGTATATCCATGTTCCATAAAAAAAAATTGTATTCACAGTTGTTGAAGTAATTGTTTGAACATCATTCATTTGACTAAATTTCATTAATTCAAACACTGATTATTTATAAAAAGATTTGTATACATTACGTCAAGATAAGGAAAATTGTATTCACAGATGTTGAAGTAATTGTTTGAACATCATTCATTTGACTAAATTTCATTAATTCAAACACTGATTATTTATAAAAAGATTTGTATACATTACGTCAAGATAAGGAAAATTGTATTTGCATTCTAGTTCTATACCATGGAATTCTTTGTTTAAACTGAGGATTGTGGGTTCGAGTCCCACCTCGCTCTTGAGTGTTGTGCATGTCCGGAATTTAGTGGTTATATATGAATATATGATTAAAAATTGTTGGGTAATGTACATAGTTTACAAGCCCATTGGCCGTTCGGAACCGGCGTTAAACTGCAGGTCCCTCGAGTTAAAAAAAAAAAAGAATTCTTTGTGCCTCCATAGGATTTAGATGTGACATCATAGATATCAATACCTAATAAGAAATGTTTATATAAGAGAATAATACGAATTTTCATTGATGAAATCCACATCTAAAACGACTAATAAAAAAAATAACTTCCCCTAATATCCATTGGAAAAGTTAACCTTGTTACAATGATTCTTAGAATATGTGAAATTTCCTTTTTAATATTACAGCTCTTTCTTCTTTTTAATCAGAAGAGAACTAAACATTATCAAAATAGCATAGTATAAGTACTGAATTTAATACTTTTATTTTACAATTTCTTATTTGTTCACCTAAAGTAAAAGTATGATACAAAGGACAATTGGAAATAGTGAGTAATAAATTCTTGAAGTAGTATATTATTTTTCAAACATTATAATCTGTTATGAGTGGGTGTTTTAAAATAACAATAAACAAGCCTTCAGAGTGAAATTATATTAATGTTTCACAAATGAATCAGCATACTTTGATAACAAAATATTTTGTCCAATAGTTTTTGAAAGTATATCATTTTGATTAGAATACACAACACAAAAGTGATTTATCCAACACTCATCTTGACTTTGAATTCTTAACAACTCATTGCTCATGTGACTATTTCAACTGGAGGCAAGCTTTCTTGTAAAATAGTGTAAAATTTTTATTGTTTTATTGTTTGAAAATATGTGAGTGAAACTTATATGAAGTGAGTAGGTATATCAAAATATATTGTAATTTGCTTAAAAGAAATACATGATACATATTTCAATCAAAATGACAATTTTAATCTTTATTTATCAAGAAAAATTCCTCAATATACATTCATTGAACATTCAACTACATCTAAAAATCTGTAGTGACTTTATTAAAGTTATAAAATAGGTAGGTAACAAAATTTATTGAAATTCTTACCTAACAAACATAAACTATAAGAAATGTTTAATTTTATTAACACATTGACTGCCATGTGTATACATATTATGCACATTGGCAAGTCTCTGGACGCCGTGTGTATAGATTTTATACATGAACAGTGTTAAACTTCCAAGCCATGTGTATATGAATTCTGCATATATACCATACTTCTCTTATGTGGCACGGATTGCTACGGCGTACAATCAATAGTAAAATAGCAGGGTGATTTATTGTATATTTTCAGAATTATAATTTTTTATTATAATTTCTGGATTGCTGGCATTGGAAAATATTGTTGAGTTTTTATAGAATAGCGTATTGCATAATTTCTTTTGTAAAATACAAAAATTAATTCAGAAAGTATCGGTGATTTCACAAAATCGTTTCACAAAAAATAAAAAATTCATTTTAGGGATTTGATACAGAAATAAACATAATTGGAAAATATCATTTTGGCATCGACTAATGATGTCTGAAAAAATATTCTATGCATGCTGATGGTTTTTCAGGACAAGCTGTACATACGTAAATGACTTTTTTACTCTGATTTGTATTTGTGCTTATGATATATGCACACGGCGTAGTATGAAAATCAAAATCAGACGCCGTGTGTATATATTTTATTCACAGCCCAATAAATAAAATTCATCTTATCAATTGATTCAATTATGATACAGAAATTGATAAAAGTAGACAACAATCGATAATTCACAATAAAACTATTGCGGCGCACTGGACCCTATAGCAAATTCTGGCTCGACACTCAAAGTGTTAAAGTTATCTTACTTCCACCAAATGACAATCATTCCATAACTGGTTCTGTCTATTCGAATTCAGTTCTTTTCATTTGGTGCTTTAATAAAAATACAGAAATAAAGGAATACGCAAGGAATCAAAGTTTTGGCCATACATTAGAACTACTGTTTCCTTTATATTTCAATAGTAGTAAAATGAAGGGATATAACTTTTTAGTAGCAAACTCACCTTCAATAAACGATCTAACTTAATCATTTGAATAGATATTTCATAGTTTCTTTCAGCTGTACATTTCAATTCATCTTTTAAGATTAGATTAATTTCATTTTCTTCATCCCCTTCAACCTCAAACAGTTTTTCGGCAGTTTGTCTTCCTGTTATTAGAGACTTCGACTGTTTATTATATAAACATGTTTTAGAACAGGAACCATCATTTGGAAAAATAGCAGGAATGTGTCCACAAAGTGAGAATATTAATTGGAGGTTTGAATTCTCTGCAGTAATGTATAAAGGAACATTATATTCTTTAAGTTTATTGTTCTTATAAAATGAAAATTTGCATGTTACCCCATCTTTTAAAATTTGGGGGGTTTGATTAGTGAACACAACTAAGAAAAGAATAAACAGAACAGATAACATAATCGAAGGATTTAAGATATTGTAACGACAAGACAAAGTATTGATATAAAAGAAGCCGCTGAATCTTAGAATTTCTTGAAGAGTAATATACACTCTATTCTCCAGATAAATGCAGAGTTTTCCACAAATTCACAAAATCATTCGAGAACTTTGTACGCAATTCATCAAAACACTCAAACATTTCATGTTTAAATCAGAATGTGCCACTTTCCCAATAAGAAGAATTTACCACTAGTCTTATCACTCTTATCTTTAACTTATCCCCTATCCCAATTAAAATTTAGTACAAATCTCCAACGTCCAACGCCAGCCAACGCCACCGTAGACCATATCAGGAAGTACCAATTTGCAAAAATCCCCTGTTTGTGCTCAATGATAAAACTGTCTGTCATTAAGAATCATAGTTTTAAATTTTTTAGTCCTGCCTTTATTTAAATGCCAACCAAATGCAAGTTTCGTAGGATAAGTAATCTTTTTGGATTAATTGGGCCGATACATGATGTTAATTAATAAAAATATTATAACAATGGTTTATAAAAACAATTAATACGTTTATTAAATAAGTACGCATGACGCACTTTTCGGTGAAACTTCACCTTCTTCAGATACTAAATGCAAACTTGCATTACTTATTTAATAAAGGTGTAAATTATCTTTATAAACCTTGTTTCAATATAAGTAATCTGTTTTGGAAAATGCAGACATGATTCACAATGAATGTTTGTATTTTCATTTCATTTGAGTTTTCAAAACCAGCATGCAACAAAATTACATTTTAAAGTTAAATTTTTTATGTCTTTCTGAAACCTGGTTTCTAAATCATAAATAAACAATATATATTTAAAAATAAATATATAAATTAAAAAACTTTTCGTACTTGAGTTTGACTGGCTGTTAAGAAATGTTTGCATTAAATATCCGATAAATGGTGATTAATAAAATATTGATATGAACTTTCCTTAGAATTGCCGGGTTTCCAAAAAAATGTAACTAGCCCAAATATCCATGTTCTGAAAGTATTCACAGTAAAAGAGCTACATAACGGCCTACACAAACAAAAGTCAATTACTTATATATATATATATATATATATATATATATATATATATATATATATATATATATATATATATATATATATATATATATATATATATATATATATATATATATATATATATATATATATATATATAATATTATCTGTTTCAAACCCAAAGGCGTGCTTTGAGAGCAATGCTCAGTTTGAACTTCAGATCCTCATGTACAAACCACTTTAGGAAGCACCGCATGTTGACTCTTACTGGTCTGCATGTTCTTTAGTGTCTGTTGTTTGTCCAGGGTAACAGTAGGTTTTTTCTGCCTTTTGAAAATACAAATAACACGAGGCGCATTCATCGGTACTTATATCCAAGGTTTACACTTGCATTGTCTCAGAATCAGGTCCAATCCAATATATGTGTATGAGGCTGTACAACTGTCTTCCTCGTTCCTACACGCAGCCACAGCATTTCAGGCGGAGCGTTTTGAAGTTCCTGGTACGGATGGAGCCTTATACTCTGGATGAGTATTACAATACATGTGCGTCATGCTGACATTTGGTTTTGTGTTTCTTTTGCTGTTTTCGTTGACTTAGTTGGTTGCACTGTTTTGCGCTTCATAGCTGCCATGTCTGTGCTATTTTTAGAAATTTAAGTAGATGATTATTACTAATTTATCACTTTATTCACTTTTGTATTTTTTATAGGTGCTGTAGTTTGTAGTGTTTCTTGATAATCGATGTCTTTTGTTCAAATGTTTTATACACTTATTGTTAATGGATTAAATTTTGTTTTAGTAATTGGATGCCACAAATCTGTTATTCCGTTATTTGAGAATGTACTTTTATTGTTGGTGTTTAAATAAATATCTATCTATCTATCTATCTATCTATCTATTTATATATATATATATATATATATATATATATATATATATATATATATATATATATATATATATATATATATATATATATATATATATATATATATATATATATATATATATATATATATATAAAATAAATAAATACTGGTTAATGGGTATTCATTCAGTATAGATTCGAATCAAAGTTCTCTTAGTTTAGTCCTCTTTTCTCTATGGTCATGGAAACGTGATTCGTTTCGTGATCCTATGATCCAACTTCAATTCAAAGGAAAAAAATATACCAATATTACCAATGTGTAAAATGTGTTTCCCATTACCATTAGCAATACAATATTATTACAATCACTCCTATCAGGTATAAGTTTGGTTTTAGTCTGATTATTCATGCCACGATTTCAACTCGGCGTTCAATATACGAATTCTACCGAAATTCTCAATCTTATCTGTTAAGATTAGCTGAAATATGCCACATATCCAAAAGTTCTAGTAGTTGCTGAAAGTGTTATATGATTTGGACAAAAATTAGTATCTGCAAATTTGTATTTAATTATTGAAGTATGGGTGAACGGTGTCCAAAAGCATACCAAACAAGACGAATGACTTTTTCTGCATGTCATAGATTACACAGGTGTGGCATGATATATTATTAGTTAATTTGATAAGTTCAGCTTTCTCCAATTTTCAAAGTTCTAGACAATATTTGTTTAAAATGTTTATGAAAATTAGTGTTATTGATTTAGGTGTATGTAAAATATATGTTTCTGCTTTAGTTTTAATCTTTATTTTAGAAAGTATTTCTAAGCTTTGAGTTATTGTGATATTATTTAAAAATGAAATGATGTTACAGTCCCCATCTGTCTGTTGAAGAAAACAAAAATGTGTTTGGAAAATGTAATCATATAAATGGACATGGACATAATTATATAGGTGAGTAATGTTATTTAAACCAGATCAAGGTTTGCTTCTTCATTCAGTTAAGATAAATTCTGTTATCAATGAAATATTATTTTGAAACAAAATACTTTTTTCTTATTTAGTTTAATAACATAACCATATATGTAAGATAATTAGAATTTGTAGGATTATTATATTTCTCTTTTCTAAGTTCAACAGTTAATTACTGTGTGAAATGGTTAGTTATAAAGTATTTTCTAGTAAAGGTAACCTTGTTTGGTGACATCGATCCTAAGACAGGAATGATAATGAACATGACGGATTTGAAGAAAAATATGGCTGAAGCTATAATGAAACCAATGGACCATAAGAATTTAGATGCAGATGTAGAATATTTCAAGAGCAGACCCAGTACAACAGAAAATTTAACTGTCTTTATTTGGAATCAGATGAAACAAGTAATGGAAAGGCCTGAATTACTTAATGAAGTTGAAGTTTATGAAACTGAAAATAACATTGTATCCTATAAAGGAGAATGAAACATTATATACATATGATTTATTACATTCCACTTTATGATTAAATTATGAAATTTGTGTTTGTTATTCAAGAAATTATATTTTAAAAAAACTGAAAATTTGTAGCTTCCTTATTGTGATATTTATCATATCTGTTTATTACAAAGAACTTCTCCTAAGAAGTTTATGGTGTCAGCTTCAGAATTTTATCATTTTTCAATTATTTTTAATTATACATTGGATTTGTCTGAGATCACTTTTTTGTTTGTCTTTTTGAGGAATTTGAATAATTTTTTAGCAGGTTATTTTGCAAAGCATCTATAGCATAAAACATGAGTGTTGCTATTTGAATTGAGGACACTTATTTTTGGCGAAAGTTAGTAAATATTCATACAAATTTTCAATGAATCTTGAAGAAAAGACTTGGCAAAAGTTTCACAATATATTGAAATTTACTTTACAATGTTTCGGGTTTTGATCCCAAGACATAACAATATTCAAGTGGTGTGGTATTTTTTGAATTTGTTAAGTAAATTTCAATAAATTGTTAAACTTTTGTAGTTTTCTACAAGATTCATCGAATATTATATCATGTTTCACCAAGAAATCAGAGAAATATCAATTAATACTATTATAAATACGACTATTCAGGAATTATACCAAATAATCTTATCACAAGTTAAGGTACACTTTAGCATGCCCTAATCCAAAGTACTGAACTCTTTTTTTTCTCTTTTAGTTACTTTTAATTTCTGATTATTCACCGAAACTGGAATATTTTGATTAATTAATGAAAATTGGGTATATTGTTCCAATATTTTTTTGTTTCTATTTATTTCTCTACTGAAAAAGGATTAATAATTTCTATAATTCAGCTAAGGATGCTAATTCGTTCTCCAAAATTCGATGAATGAATGTTGAAACATCGATGCCGAGAACAAATATTTTCAATTATTTTAAAGTTTCGAAGATTTGCAGAGATAAATAGTTTTTCTTTCTCGTCTGCTTTTTCTGAATAAATTTTTACCTCAAAATTTCAACTGTAGATGTAAATTTTTTAAATTCAATACTTCAAACTACAACAAAAATCATTTATTATTTGTTCACAAGTCTTGGTGCTTTCAGATCCGTATATCGATTGAACATTGTTTTATAATGTAATGTTCTCAGACATTGGTTTTTAGTCGTATTTTCCCAGAAAATAACAGATTATTGAAGAGTATCGAAACTCAACTTTCAGGCGCCGGACTATTTTTTTATCCGTTTTAGTCTTTAGACCTACTGGACCAAGATTTTCGAAAAGTTATTTGCAAGGAAAATCAAGAAGTTCTAATCGTTAATTATTTGATGATTTATTACCTCATATTGTATCGATGGGAATCCACATAATTAAATATCTGAAGTAAATATAATACGGTATTAGTCTACTGTCATCTATAATTATTGCGGCAAAGCTCGATAACTATACACATATATGTCAAAAACAATTTACGAATTCAAATCTTAAAATGTGCATGTTTTGATTTTGAAATTTTTAGTCGTATGTTCCCATCCGCTTTAGATCACCTGGATATAGCGATTTTCGAAATATTTTTTATGTCTTATACTTATATAATTCCCGGTACATAATGGCATCTCCATGTATGGGATCATTTTCGAAGCCTAATGATACTATCAAAATTTAGGAAAATTTTGTTTTCATATATATATATATATATATATATCTATACATATATATATATATATATATATATATATATATATATATATATATATATATATCTCTATATATATATATATATATATATATATATATATATATATATATATATATATATATATATTTATATATATATATATATATATATATATATATATATATATATATATATATATATATATATATATATATATATATATATATATATATATATATATATATATATATATATATATATATATATATATATAAATATATATACAGAGGCGCCGACTTATAAAAAATATTGGGGGGGCCCATACCGGGGGTCTTGCCCCGGAAAATGTTCTAAATTTTAGATGAAAAATAGTGAGTTTGAAATTTTTTTTAAGCATTTTAGAGTCACATGAACAATATTAGAACCCCAAAAACTTGACTCTCGACACTCCGGGAAACTCTGACACATTTTTTGGCTTTGGAAAACAAAACATGATATTTTCATAAAAATCTTATTTAATTTATAGTTATAATGCTTATAGACTATTAAGGAGCAGTGAATATATAGCTCTGAAAAGACTGAAATTATATTTAAATAAATCCTAAACTATCATGATAAAAGAATAACACATAAAATATTGCTGTCCGACAATAAAAGCAGTTTGATTAAAGAAATACCTTATTAAAGCTTACTTTGAATACTTAAGGCTCAGGTTTCATTAAATAAAAACGACATCTCAAAGTTAATGCTTTGAAAATATTCAATTTTATAAAATAATAAATATAAACATATTTAAGTATTTGAAAATAACTAATACAGTACTATAGTACCTTATAAAGAAATATAGTACCTACTAAACTATTATAGTACTTTCGAAACTGAAATCTCAACATTAACATTAACAAATACCATTATTAGGGCTAGAGTGTCTTCAGAAAGGTGCAAATGTCGACCGTCTGACTGAATTACTGAATATAAAGTCGTTGATGACTGGTCGGATATCCAATCCATCCAAAATATCTCGGTGGGCTTGAAGAACAGCCTAATTTTTCAATCGCTTCTGTCCTATTGTTGATCGGAGATATGACTTCAGACGTCTAAGGGCGCTGAATGACCGTTCTGCTGTTGATGTCGTGATTGGAACTACTTAGAGAAGCTTTATGCACTTCACTACTTCACATAGCATTTCTCCAGCTGCAGACTCTTGTGTAATGTACTTGCTTACATCACGCATGTTTTTTAACACCAGTTGTTTTTTATTAGCGATATCATATTCAAGTGTAACCGCAGTCTCTCATCAATATCTAGGTCATTTTTGAAAAACTCAGTTGATTTTTCAAAATTTGTTTCACCTCTGTTCACTCAAAACAAGCACTCTTGTTCAACTGCAATGACCTGTGTGAGTCCAGTTGATGCAAACCGCTCAGTAATGCAAGATTGCACCGTTTCACAAACTTCAATATAAAGAGCTTTGTAGTGGTCTTTTGGGGTTTTGAAAGTGTGCAGTGAGCTGGCTTCATTGTTCTCATACTTCTTTGGTATACGTCGATTCCGAGGAAGCGAAGGATCATCAACTTGTGAAGGTTTTTCTTTTAAACACAATTCCCAAAAGTGTTCAAAACTATCACGCCTTTCATTGCAGATACAAATCAAGCCCTCATATATTTTTTCCAGATCAGCAACACTTAGATGAGGGCATTGGATTTTTTCATTGACATCATCTACTGGGTTCATTGCATGGCAATAAAGGCGCAAAAAGATAAGTCTTGAATTGTAACATTGACTCAAGGTAGCCTGCACATTCGTAACCTGCCTCTGTTTTGTACTCTGCAGAAAATGTTTCAAAAAACTGTAGAAGTTCATTAAAGTTTTTCAATTTTCTCAAGATACTAGAAACTCGCATAGTCCATCGAGTCGGACAAAGGGGTCGTAGATCAGCTTGGTCGTTGGCGCTCTCACAGCGTAGGGGAGAGTGTTGTACCTTGGAACAATTTTCAGTTTACACAATATTTCAAGAAGTTCTATTAAAAATATAATGCAACCATTTATTTTTTGCCATACAGCATAAACATTTTGCTTTTATTTTATACAAGATTTAAAAGTCCAACTTGAAAACAGTTCTCTACATTATTTAATATATGCTGACTACAACTGTTTCAAGGTACACTGCCATCGTGTACCCCTGAACAGGCCGTCACGTACCTTTGAACATGAATTATATTATTATATACCTATATTATGATTGTTTAAGAATGTGTTGTTTAAACAAATTAACATTTAGATTGTAACAAAATGCAAATAAACAAATTCATACTATTCGGTATATAATAATAGGAACAATTTTACAATAATTTATAAAGTTCCGGAATCTTATAAAAAGATCGTTTTGACACTTGTACAGGAGGTTTCAATGAACCAAGGACATCTTCCCAAGGATAATCAAGGATATCCGGTTTCTCTGGCCATTTCCATGATTTGAGTGATTTTTCCATCGAAGAAATAGTAGCACTTTCATTATTGCAGCCAACAATTTTGCCGGGGTAAACACTACCTTGATACAGAAATGCTACGTGCTGTCCAACTTCTCGAACAACATCTGTAAGGGCGAGAATATCTTTTACAGTTGTTTTACCTGTAGCTAGATTAATGAAATTTTCTTCATTTTCTTTTTCATTAATTACTTCTTGGATATCATATTCATCATCCGAAGATTCCCTTAGAGATATATTATCTTCACAATCACTTTCGTCTATGGCTATTAAGTTCCTCTTAACTTTATCCTTTTTTATATTTTGATTTTGTTTGGGCGGTATCAAAGGTGCGTTATCTATTTCAAACTTTTCTGGAGTTGCCGTTAAAATTGTAGATTTTCCCTTTTTTCTTCCTTTAGTGGTAAGCTTACGTGGTTCCGCTTTTGGAAACGGTCTAATTAATTCTGGACTCATTATTGGGTGTTCCATAGTTGACGTGGACGGATCTGATAAATTTAAGTTTCGTTCTGCTTGTTCTACGACTGGATCTGGTCTATCTGTTGAGTAAGCAAACAAAAAATCGTCGTCTGTAAAGATATCAGTATTTAGCGGTTATATTCCGGTTGCAGCAAATCCGCTTAAAATATTTTTACTAGTAAATGCAAGCGGAAAAGCTCTACCAGTAATTTCTGCAACGTCATATATTGATAATGGTTTTCCTACATTCACAGACATCCATTCGCTAACAGCTTTATTATAATTTGTTTTGAAAGATCCAAATACTGAGCGATCAAGTGGCTGCAGTCGGAGGGAAGTATGCGGAGGAAAGGTTAACATCTTAACACCAAAACTTCGAGCCTTTTCAATTACAGCAACGCTGATATGGCTCTCGTGGTTGTCTAGAATTAACAATACGGGATCGTCTTTAGATGGTTAAATATGTTCCATAAAAAAAAACCAAACCACTCTAGAAACAATTTCTCGTTCGACCATCCCGACGGATTAGCACCCCCCTTACTACCAACTGGGGCACCTTTGAGCATATGATCTTTGAAATGCACCCTTGGAAAGATGAACATTGGGGGTATTAAAGTAACATTTAGGCCTCGTTCACCAGAAGTTGCACTGTCAAGCTGTTTTATACCTTTAGGAGCCACAGTTTTTGGTGGAACGTGGACAGTGGATAAACCTGTTTCATCCACATTAAAAATTCGATGTGGGGGAAATGGTCCATACTTTTCGAGCACTGTTTTTAGGTTTTCAATAAATGTTTGCACGTTGTGCCGGTTAAAACTGGTAGAACGTACTAAGGACGTCAATTCTGGTTTCCGTAGAGAAATCTGGGTGTTGAATTTTTTTTTTAAATCCCTTCATCCACTCTACCGGCAAGTCTATTTTCATTTCACTGGAGGATAAATAAGGTTATTAATTTTGGCATATTCGAAGGCTAGTTTCCGCATTTCTTTCTTAGTTAGGCCGTAGTGCATGCGAGCGACCTGTTTCACGTAACTTAAGAGTGTTAGTTCCATATCTTCTGTAAAAACCTTTTTGACCGCGTTATTTGGTTTATATTCAAATTTATCTGCTTCATGTGACCTTAAGGCTTTGACAAAACGATGCAACGTAGAGAGTTTAAAAAAAAACATTAAAAACTGCAGCCGCCTCCCGAAATGACATATTATTAACTTGTACACCATTTACGGCATTTTCAATGCTGTCCTTGTTAATTTTCTCTCGTTTCTTTCCCACCTTACTTCTAGGCATTTTTGCGCCTGTAATAAGAATACATTTAAACTAATATGTTGTACCTTGGAACGGTTCCAACGTACAAGACCTACTGTGTTCCAAGGTACAATACATTACACATCAGATAAAAAAACTCGACCAATATTTTTAGGTTAAAACTATGTAAATGCTAATGTTAGTATGATACAATATAATACTTACATTAACTTATTTATCAACCAAAATGTTTCCCAATACTCTCACAATATTGTCTAAAAAAATACTTATTTGTCATAAATATATAAACACGTGATTTTCTAGATCCCAAACAACTACAACAACTACTTTGTCTTTGTAATAGTTGTTACCAGATGGTAGTGAATCTAGCTACCAGATGGCGTTTGTTTGTTAAAAACGGGAAATGTTCCAAAGTACAACTGTTCCAAGGTACAACACTCTCCCCTATGCTTCTGAAAAGTCCCATCCTTTTGTTGGATTCCCTTACGGTGTTTATTAAGTCCTTGGATAAAGCCATAATATCCCTCATAGACGTAAGATGGCGGAGACTGTCTACAACTGCCAAGTTTAAACTGTGAGCAGTGCAGTGCACATAACGTGCTTTTGGTTGTATATCCAAAACTAACTTTTTCAGCCCTTTGAACGCACCACTCATATTCGAGGCACAATCATAGCACTGTCCTCTTAAGTTATCCATTGATAAATCAAGACGAGCAAAAATGTCTTTCAAAATACTGAACAGAGTTTGTGATTCTGTGTTAGGGGTCTTCGTTGATGATTAAGGAATCATCTACAGTACGAATACAAAATGACATTTGTTCGTCAATCGAAGAATCACTTGTTTCGTCAACCATAATAGAAAAATGTTCAGTTCTTGATTGAAGCCAATACCTTTCTCAATACAGACTTTCCTAGTAGATCAATGATCTCGTTTTGAATATCGTGGGACGTCCACTTATACCCCGAACGCCCTCACCAATCTTTTAACTCAGGTTCGTCATTTTTACGGAGTTCCAACATTCGAAAAAAATTTGAGTTAACATCTTCGTGTCCTCTAATTGCTAGTCCTTGTCGGTATAGAAACTGCACGGTAGTAAAAATTGCTTCAAGAGCTAAACGGCCTTTCTTCATATCAGTATTTAACTGTTCATTCAATTGGGAGGCCACACTTTGGTTAGTGATATAATTTTGTTTCAGAATACCTTCGTTATACGTAAACGTATTTTCATGTGAACGGAATTTTTCCAAAGCCTTTTTCCAGTTCGAAAACCCTACGGAAATGAATGCATCTTCTTGTTTTGAATAGATTTTTGGCATCTGCCTTTTTGCAGGTTCTGCAAAAAACTTTTTCGGAAGATGCTTCATATTCTAGCCCTGTATATTTGATCAACCAAGACTTCTGAAATGATCTTCCTTTACCGAATTGTCCGGCAATTTACTCATTATTGAATGTATTTTAAAAGTTAACTACCGTCAAAAAAAGGAAATTAAAAAATACCAATATAATTTTGTGATTTTACAAAGCATAATATAACAAATAATTTTCTTAAATTATTGGGGGGGCTCGGGCCCCCAAGCCCCATGAAGTCGGCGCCTATGTATATATATATATATATATATATATATATATATATATATATATATATATATATAATATATATATATATAAATATATATATATATATATATATATATATATATATATATATATATATATATATATATATATATATATATATATATATATATATATATATATATATATATATATATATATATATATATATATATATATATATATATATATATATATATATATATATATATATATATATATATATATATATATATATATATATATATATATATATATATATATATATATATATATATATATATATATATATATATATATATATATATATATATATATATATTTATATTTAAGTCGTATTTTATCCTATAAAATACATGCTATTGCAGGGTATCGAAGAGAACCACTCAGCTGCGGGAGTAGTTTTTAGGGTTCCGTACCCAAAGGGTAGAAACGGAACCCTATTACTAAGGGTGCATTCACGTTGGGCGCTTACACGCTTTAAGCGCTCACGCTTAGAAGCACAGGTTATTGGCGTTCGGGTTGACCTACTAGCGGTTAGAGACGCCCACGCTTTGGCTTTGAGCATTAAAGGCGATTTTCAGATCTTCTTTTTACGCTTAGGTAGGCAAAAGCACGATAGTTCACGCAAATGCCGTGCTTTAACATTTCCTATCGACAAAAAAAGTTAGGTTAGCTTACGCTTAGTGTTAAGCGTTTGTGAGCGCGAGTCGACCACAGATAACGAAGCTTATAAGCGCTTAAAGCGTATAAGCGCCCAAAGCGAATGCACCCTATGACTTCGCTGTCTGTCTGTCTGTCACCAGGCTGTATCTCAAGAACCGCGATAGCTAGACAGTTGAAATTTTCACAAATTATGTATTTCTGTTGCCGCTGTAACAACAAATATTAAAAACAAAATAAAATAAATATTCAAGGGGGCTCCCATACAACAAACACGATTGTTTTGCCCTTTTTTGCTCGATATCAATAATGGAAACAGGTAGGCACTTGAAATATTCACAAAATACTCAATTGTATTTTTACTTCAGTAATAAATAATAAAATTGGAATAAAATGAATATTTAAGGGGGCTCCAATGCAAAAAATGCCATTTTCGCCTATTTTTGCTCGATATCAATAAAAGGTATCAGGTAGGCACTTGAAATATTCACAAAATACTGAATTGTATATTTACTTTAATAATAAAATTAAAATAAAATGAATATTTAAGGGGGCATAGCATAGTCAATGGTACGGAACCCTTCGTGCGCGAGTCCGACTCGCACTTGGCCGATTTTTCTATCCGTTTTAGACTTTCTAGACAACGATTTTCGAAAACTTTTTACATATCTGATATATTATATATATATATATATATATATATATATATATATATATATATATATATATATATATATATATATATATATATATATATATATATATATATATATATATATATATATATATATATATATATATATATATATATATATATATATATATATATATATATATATATATATATATATATATATATATATATATATATATATATATATATATATATATATATATATATATATATATATATACAGGCCGTTTTTTTTTAGCTGATCCCACTATTGCTATCTCGGAAACGGAGAGACCTACAAGGTCGTTTAAATTGGATAAAAGTTTCCAATTTTGGGGAGCAATAATAAGTCTTTTTCAGATCTTAAATATCAATTTTTGTTTTTGAGATATTCGCCAAAAACTAAAATATTTCGATTTCGTTTTTTTGGTTCTACCGCCTCCTTAACATTGATATTTAAGATCTGAAAAAGGCTTGTTATTGCTCCCTAAAATTGGAAACTTTTATCCCATTTAACCGACCTTGTAGGTCTCTTCGTTTCCGAGATAGCAATAGTGGGATCAGCTAAAAAAAACGGCCTGTATATATATTTTGCTGGTACATATTGGCATCTCCAGCGGCTCCCATCGAGTCAAATGAGCTGAAATTTGGCACATAGATTGTTCTCGTTGCAGAACGAAAGTATCAAAATTTGAGTAAATTTCTGCAACTGCCGCCATTTTTACGTCGATATTCTAATGTTTTTCGTGGTTTTTGAAAAATATATTTGCTAGATGTCTTAGGGCCTACTCTGCTAAAATATTTTCATCTGTTAGGCTTTTCAGGTTATACCGGAAATATATACCCTAAGTCGCTTATTTCAAATGGGACACCCTATATATTATTACATTTTTGAATTATACCCAAGATTCTAGGCAGATTTTATTCATCAAGTCCTATACCTAAGTCTAAGCGTTTTTGACATATTTAAATTTTTATGTCAAAAATGACGATTGCAAGCTTTAATATAATTATCAATTGTTCCTATAAGGATGCCCCTATTACTTACTTTCGGGTTGACTCCTTTTTGAAAAGGACTTGCTGTAATAGATTTTGAATAATATTTGGATAACTAATCATACAGGGTCTTCAAAAAATAAGATCTAAAATGAGATTGACAAAACTGACGAAAATCAATTTTTTCAAATGGAAACCCACATTTTTCTAATTTTTAGTATTAAGTATCAAAAATTAAGGTAATTTTGTAAAAGGTTATCTATACCTAAAATTTTTAGTTTTCGAAATATTGCCAATTTAATATTTTTATATGGTGATTTTGCATTTAATCATTTAACAATTAGATCTACGCTAGCCACGATCGTATTTGACATTTCAAATCATCGTAATGGCACCCCGGTTATATCATACAAACAAAGATTATTTAAACTTATTTATTATTTATGGACAAAGTGATAAAGTTATTTCAAGAATATGTGATACATTTATGACACGATATCCTTAGAAACAGAAACAATCACCAAATACTATAGGACGAATTATAGAAAACTTGAAGAACTTTGGACCCGCAAAGTAAAAAAAAAATATTCAAGTGAATTTTCGCATTGGGTTCTTTGAATTTCTAGACATTTTTGAGCATCTAAGCCGCTTGACTGGTGGTCCAGGTCTTCAAATGCTGTACTTCCTCGCCTCATGCAGTATTCCATGGTGGCCACTGCGGTGTTGTACACGTTATTTTTCACCATAAATAAAAATCGAGTACTGAAAGTTCTGGGGAGCGTTGTTGGCTATCCATTGATCATAAAATAAGTTTTCCAGATAATTATTCACTGAATGGGCATTATGTGGAGGTGCCCCCATAATGTTGATAGAAACGGTTTCGAACATCAGCCAGGGGCAAGTTGTCTAAATAGTCAACTTCTAAATTCATGTGTTTCTTTTTTTGAGGATATGATGTTACAAATGTATCACATGTTCTTGAATTAACTTTATCACAATGTCCATAAATGATAAATAAGTTTAAATAATCTTCCTTTGTATAATTTAACCAGGGTGCCATCACGATGATTTGAAATATCAAATACGATAGTGGCTATCCTAGATCTAATTGTTAATTATTGATTAAAATGCCAAATCGCAATATAAAAATATAAAGTTGGCAATATTTCGAAAAATGAAATTTTTAGGTATAGATAACCTTATACAAAGTTACCTTAATTTTTGATGCTAAATACTACAAAATAAGAAAAATGGGGGCTTTCCATTCGAAAAAATTGATTATCATCAGTTTTCTCAATCTCATTTTAGATGTATGATAAGCTATCAAAATATTCTACAAAATCTATTGCAATAAGTCCTTCTCAACGAGGAATCCAACCCAAAATAAGTAATAAGGGCTTAATAAATAATAAATTTTTTATTATAAATAACACCTACAAAGAATCAATTTAAAAGTTACAATTCTCCTAAATAATATAACTGCAAGTATAAAATTCAAAAATTTGTTGACGTTTAATTTGATTCAATTCAATTACAGTTTACAGTTTAAGCACATATTAACTGATTAATTTTACATTTCCAAAGTACACTTCAAAAGTATGCGCCTAAGTGAGTTAACACCTGTGTGTGCACATGCAAAATATATAATGGTATGAAAAGGAATAAACATGCAGTATTAAGTATCGATGTGTGCAGATCATTGTTACAAAGAAAAACAAAAAAAAATAAATAAACGGTAGCAACAATAACAACAAAAGAGAGTGTAAAATTAATGAAGTAAATTTCTCAAGTATACGGTCACTATTCTTGTGAATAAAGTATCTGCATTAACGAAGTGTTTCTATTTAGTTATCACTCTAATTTAATCTGGTAGGATGTTATAAATTTTTGGTGCAAGAGTTGTAACAAACCTCTGGTTTCCATCATATTTTCTTAACGGTACCACCATCTGTTTGTTTGTGTACCTTCTGGTTTGGTAGCGATGATTCACAAAATGTTCGTGCATTCAACATTCAGAATCGACTCATTATAGAGACAATTTGTGGGATATAGTCTATTTTTGAATAATATTATCCTTAGTATATAGTTTTGTACCACATTTAGTCGAGTCAATGCATTGTCATAGAGCACCCCCCCACACCATGATTCCATAATTTAGGAGTGATTCGACTAGAAACTTGTAGATTTTCAAAAGAAGGTTTTTTGTTAAAATTTTGCGTATTATATAAAATTTATAAATCAGTCTTCTCACCTTGTTAGTTAAGTCTTTAATATGATTTGTCCACTAGATTTTTATCTAGAGTGATACCCAATTTTTTTATGGAATTAGTTTCTTTTATTATGAGATTATTTATTGTGATAGAACTAAATTGTGGTCTTCCTGCATCTGTCATTGAGAAGGAAATATAGAATGTTTTATCAGAATTTAGAGTTAGTTTATTTTTGTCTAGCCAACATTTTACCACGTGGAATCCATGAGACACCTCACTTTTAACATTTCCCGTGTTTTTCCTTTGAAAAGCAGAACTGTGTCATCTTCATAAGAGATAGATGTACTATTTATGTTAAGGTTTAGCATTGAGTTGATGTAAGTAATGAAAAGAAGTGGATCAAGCACCGTTCCCTGCTGGATATCTATCTTAGTTTCAAGGTACTCACTTTAGACCTTTCTAATTTTAATTATTTAATTGATTATTCTTGAAAATTTCCAATACTATACCTCGGACAACATACTGCTCAAGTGTGCCAATAAGTTGTTTATGAGGTACGATATCGAAAGCCTTCGCGAGATCTAAGAAAACAGCCATTATTGTCAAGACGTTTTTTTGACGTTATTCACAATTCGAATATAGCATCATTTGAGCTCCATCACGCTGGAACCCCGTTTTGAAATAAATTAATTTTTATTTTTACCTACAAACGATGCTAATGAATGTAGTATAATTTATATTTTTGTAGTATCAATAATAACGCGGAAAAACAATAAATTCTGCACAAAATACTTAATTTAAATATAATTCAACAAAAAGTTTTGAAAGAAATGCTAAATTGTTTGTAGTTTAATATAGTTAAAAAAAAAATTTACTGCGCCACTTCATTTCAGAAATCTCATTTATACTTCAAAATAACGTCATTTTGAAAAAAAAGACACTGACCCGGAAACTACAAACGATGTAGAGGTTTGTAGCAATTGACAAGTGTTTATTATACTCTTGTCGTATTTGAAACAAAAAAAGTTCAATGAATTGAAGCATTTGAATAGGTCAGGGACTGAGATTAAAAGATTGAGTGTAGCGTTCAACATTATAATTTATGCGCGCTCCACTAAATACAAACATTTAATATCTTAGTAACGTTTACCATGACAACGATAACCATAGCATAACAGTTATCGCAGCAATTGTACTATATAAACGGTTTCTATGGCAATTTAGTGACAGCCAATCATCATCGCGGAGAAGCAACAACAATGAAAGCTGCACATCAATTTTTTGATAAAGGATTAGAAACTAGGAAATATGTAGAAACATATACATGTAGGCGTATATGAAGATGTGTGTGTGTGTGTGTGTGTGTGTGTGTGTGTCTGTCAACAATCGATCGACTAGATTGTAGATCCTTTTATTTATTTCAACAATATATTTACGCAAGTGCTACTACAAAAGTAATACACAAGCCGATAAGTTTTTTTTTCGAGAAAAAGAAGACCCAATTGTTCTTCACTTGAAATTGTTGGCAGTTCAATGTAGTAGAAAGATGATCATTCACTTCCAAATAATGTCGAGTCGATTGTAACTATTAAATTATGAAGCTAACGAAATTTGAGTAAATGATGAATATCAGTTTATTTACTACAAACGATCAAATCGATTGTAGTTTGATTTTTATATGTCTAAAATATCTATTCGCAATGCTACTATAAAGACAATCGACAAACCGATGAGTCTTTTTGGAAAAAAATGAGACTCAATTGTTTTTTTCTTAAAATTGTTTGTAGTTCAATGTAGTAGCAAAATAATCATTCACTTCCGAATCATTTGGTTTGTAGCTACGAAATTCTATAGCTAACAAAATTTAAATGAGTAAATATTAAACATTTATCAACTACAATCGATCTAATCGATTGTAGTTCATTTTGTTTACCTCAAACATATCTCTTTCCAAGTTCTACTACAAAAACAACGACACACCGATGAGGTTTTTTTAGAGAAAAAAAGAACTCAATTGTTATTTGCTTAAAATTGTTTGTAGTACAATGTAGTAGCAAGATTCACTTCCGAATCATTTCGTTTGTAGCTACGAAATTCTGATGCTAACAAAATTCAAATGAGTAAAGATTGAACATTTATTAACTACAATCGATCTTATCGATTGTAGTTCAATTTGTTTATCTCAAACATATCTCTTTCCAAGTTCTACTACAAAAATAATCGACACACCGATGAGGTCTTTTTAGAGAAAAAGAGGACTCAATTGTTCTTTGCATAAAATTGTTTGTAGTTCAATGTAGTAGCAAGATAATCATTCACTTCTAAATCATTTCGTTTGTAGCTACGAAATTCTGAAGATGAGACAATTTCGATAAATTTTGTTAGCTTCAGAATATCGTAGCTACAAACGAAATGATTCGGAAGTGAATGATTATTTTGCTACTACATTGAACTACAAACAATTTTAAGAAAAAAACAATTGAGTCTATTTATTTTCCAAAAAAACTCATCGGTTTGTCGATTGTCTTTATAGTAGCATTGCGAATAGATATTTTAGACATATAAAAATCAAACTACAACCGATTTGATCGTTTGTAGTAAATAAACTGATATTCATCATTTACTCAAATTTCGTTAGCTTCATAATTTAATAGTTACAATCGACTCGACATTATTTGGAAGTGAATGATCATCTTTCTACTACATTGAACTGCCAACAATTTCAAGTGAAGAACAATTGAGTCTCCTTTTTCTCGAAAAAAAAACTTATCGGCTTGTGTATTACTTTTTAGTAGCACTTGCGGAAATATATTGTTGAAATAAATAAAAGGATCTACAATTTGTCGATCCATTGTTGGCAGACACACACACACACACACACAAACACACACACAAACACACACATATCTTCATATACGCCTACGTGTATATGTTTCTACATATTTCCTAGTTTCTAATCCTTTATTAAAAAATTGATGTGCAGCTTTCATTGTTGTCACTTCTCCGCGATGATGATTGGCTGTCACTAAATTGGAAAGGAAATACACGTGTTTCATTCCTCCCTGAAGTATGTGTCAGGGAGGCGGGCAGCTTGAGTTTGGGATTAACTCCTTCAGCCAGATCAGAGGATACACTTGTATGTACAAGTGCATTAAGGATAGGTGAGACGGGATATTTATGGAACATAGGAAGTGTGGGTAGGGTTCAGAGGATTAATACTGGCCCAGCATTCGCCTTATAAGTTTGCGAGCAGTGACTTACATTACCATGAGGAAACCTCTGAGAAAAACTCATGGCAGACCAGTCGGCCCCGGGGTTTGAACCCGAGACCTCCCAAATACTAGCCAGCGTACCTAACATACTCGACTAACTAGCTTGGTACACTAAATTGCCATAGAAACCGTTTATATAGTACAATTGCTGAGATAACTGTTGTGCTATGGTTATCGTTGTCATGGTAACCGTTACTAAGATATTGAATGTTTGTATTTAGTGGAGCGCGCATAAATTATAATGTTGAGCGCTACACTCAATCTTTCAATCTCAGTCCCTGACCTATTTAAATGCTTCAATTCATTGAACTTTTTTTTGTTTCAAATACGACAAGAGTATAATGAACACTTGTCAATTGCTACAAATCTCTACATCGTTTGTAGTTCCCGGTCAGTGTCTTTTTTTTTTCAAAATGACGTTATTTTGAAGTTTAAATGAGATTTCTGAAATGAAGTGGCGCAATAATTTTTTTTTGTAACTACATTAAACTACAAACAATTTAGCATTTCTTTCAAAACTTTTTGTTGAATTATTTTTTAAATTTAGTATTTTGTGCAGAATTTATTCTTTTTCCGCGTTATAACAGAACTACAAAAAATAAATTGTACTACATTTATTAGCATCGTTTGTAGGTAAAAGTAAAAAAATAAAAATCAATTTATTGCCAAACCGGATTCAAGCGTGATGGATCTCATCATTTGTGCTTATATTCTTCATAAATCCAAATTGATTGGCGTTCAATACATTCACTGAAGTCAGATAATCCAATAGCCTATTTTTGAAACATTTTTCAAATATTTTTGAAAAACGTTGATTGGTCGATAGTTACTTATATTAGTTTGAGAGACCCTTTTATGAATAGGTTTTACAACAGATATTTTGAATTGAGATGGTACTTAGCCTGTTAAACAAATTTGGCTAATAATGTGAACCAAAGGATCCAAGATAAGTTTGTGGTCTTTTTTTATTAGTCTAGCTAGATTATATATCACCTATGCCAGGTGCACAGTTATTTTTTAGTGTAGGTAATAATATGCATAATAATTTCTTCCCTGGAAACAGGATTTAATGCCATAGAATTCATTAAAGAGGAGTATTCGATCGTGATGTTAGAGGTTCCTTTATTTTTAATGCCATGTTCAAACCAGCATTCACATAATAATCATTGCAAAAATTTGCCATGTCGGTGTCATTCTGGATTTGTTCTTCATTTTCATCTAAAATTATTAAATTGTTACTAGGTTTACTTTTCTTCTCATTTGCTGCATCCGAGATTATTTCATAGATTTTCCTTATTTTGGTAATATTATCATTAACCTGGTTTATTTAGGCGCTCTTGCACTGTATATTATTAAACTAAGTTTAATCATAAACCGAGTTTACTTTGACATTTTCGCTTGCACCAATATATAAACGGCGTTTAAGCCGTCTTAAACCCCCCATAAACCAAGTTTAGTTAAACGACGTTTTTTAATAAAACGCTGCAAGAGCCTGATTGTAGTTGTTTTTTCCATTCAGTAAAATTCTGTTGATATTATTACTGTATGTTTTATACTCATGGAGTAAATTAAGACCATTTTTCTTATTTGTCAACCGTCGCTCCAACTTGTTTATATGCTTGATGGACTCTATTATTCCCTGTGTAATCTACGGTTTCAGTTTTTTATGTGTTTTTTCTTAACGATATGAAGGTATCAAAAAAAAGTGTGTACCTATGCCCTTTCTGGGTCTTTCAGAGAAATAACATTATTCCAACATGCCTTTTTCATGTTTTTCTCAAAATTTTCATCGTCAAACCTGACTATAGTTTTCAGTTCAACATTCGTGATCCCATTTCTAATTTCTTCTGAACCAATATTCAAGAAGACAGGAAAATGGTCAGTGATATATGTATCAATGACAAATGAATCGCGTGTTAACTTGTCAATACCAATATTTTTCTCACAAAAATGTGATCAAGGCAGGTACTAGTTTCAGAGGTTACTCTAGTGTAGGAATTTATGTAGGACTTGAACCCAAAGTATGATAGCATAGATAAATAAATGTTAATTGTTGGTTTTGCAGGATTGAGGATGTCAAAGTTGATATATCCCAGAAATATATCTACGTTGTTTCCCTTTAAATTGATAAAATAAGCTTTTAGTCAGTTAGGAATAGGTTATCATTTATGGAGAGAGATCTATAGCAAGGCATTATAGAAAATTGTATATTAGACAGTTTCAATATGATATTACTAATTGTTACCCTAATCATTGGCAGAATGGTGTTATGTCAAAGTTAATATAGTCTCTAATAAAAATTGGATTCAAAATCATTCTGATTGATTGAACTATTA